>LUCH01000226.1:249186-281991 GCA_013368495.1 Paragonimus heterotremus | reverse complement strand
GCTGTTATGATGATGATGATGATGATGATGATGATGATGATGATGATGATGATGATGATGATGATGATGATGATGATGATGATGATGATGATGATATGTCCAAGGGATTAGTCATTAACGAGTAGCCCGCTGCATACTACAAGTTCCAGTGTTTCATACTTCGGTAACTCAGCGGTACAGTGGGTTTCCCCGACAGAAATACACAGCTGAAAACAAAAATCTTGAGATAATGCTGGCTTGACAGGTGAGGAGCTGTTAACACAGTCATTAATATATCTAACACTAGTCAGTTATTTCATATATCTTGGGTAGTCTTGACTAACGGGAGGGCGATTAAACAGTATCACACGCCACTCGGTTTTGATGCCAGGATTAAGTCCATCTGTCTGTCAAGTTAACTGTTTATGAATAGGTGAGGTCAGACAGAACATTACTCTCCCTTTTGCTAATACACTAGTTTACTCTGTCCATCTTGTTGTCGTGTCTCCATGGCAGCCAAAAATCTCCGTGACCATGTGATGGAAATTCGAACAGTCCTCAGTAAGTCGGTAAACAGTGTGGATTATATTAAACTGAAAAGGGATACCAATGTTGTGTACGGAACGTAACCATGGAGGACAGTTTTGATCTATTTGAACAGTGACCATTTTGGACTGTGAGCTAAGTGATCCTTGCAAAATGCGGTGTTTGACCGAAGTTGACCAGTGTGTAAGTAACAACTTACTGAGCAAAACTGAATTATCATATGCCCAAGCTCGGCCACGTTCCCCCGTAAGCAACGCTATGTCCGAAATTTGGTCACGCCGATGAATATTTGAGGTAATTTACGAAGGTTGTGTAATTACTAGAACAAAATTTCCCCATATCAGATCTTATCACTAGATAGAATGCAAACGGTACGTATGTAAATAGTTGGAGACTGTCTTACATTTGCAGATAAGTTGCAGCTGCTGGTACGGAAAAAAATTGGGCCGAAGTTGATTGAGAACTCAAGTCCAAGTTTCATAAGCATTCTTATCCTCTTCCCATCTATGGCTTTCTTATGAATCTTACATTAACAGCTGTTCAGTTTTAGGCTCCAGGATTCTGCAATGCTGTACCTCGTTGTATGGGGATGATATGAGCCAACCTAAACTATACATATATATATATATGGAATGGACCCCAGGTTACTTTCAGTAGTTGCTGGGAGTTTATAGTTAAGTAGAATGGCATGTATAACTAAAAACACGAGCAAGCTCTTCGTATATGAATCATATGGGGAACGGCTACGATGCAACATATGTTTGTCTTAACAATCTACAGTAACTACAGCGGTAGACGCTGATATTAGTCAGACTGGCAGTTAACCGGCGGACCCACGCTTAGTCATCCGCGGTGCATTGAGTCACATAGACAGGTCGTTTGCCTTTTCGTCTTTACTTACAGCTGTTTTAAGAGAAAATGGCTAACAAATGTCTATGTAGTTGACCGAGGGACTTTTACTTAAAAGCGGTTCTGTGTCTGTTTCAAACTTTAGAAACTCAGCGGAAATGTAGTAATTATAACTCCAATCGATATATAAATTTCCCATTGGCTGCACTGATAAGCGGCAGTAGCGCTTATGTGAAAACTTAAGAAATGTTTAGTTTCCTAGGTTCTTGGGTTGTTACATGAGGGGGAGAGATCTTTGTTTGCGCGTTCCCGTCTCTTCGATGGTAGATGAAAACTGTACTGGAAAGTTTACAGATAGAAAGAGGAAACAAACAGAGCTGAACGGAATAAAAGGTTAACTGAAGCCTCTGGTTGCAATCATTTCGACGGCGACCAGTGGAACACACTGAAGCAACACTGTGTCAGAAGTGTGCAGTCAATGACTCTGAGACTGATGCAGAATAACGGTTAGAAAACCTGTAGTTCAGGTTGTCTCTCACGTTTGTACCGATCGAGAGATATTTTGGTACGCAACCGATTCAGCTTTGATCACAGAGTTAGAAAATACGTTGTACTGTGAATAGGTCCTAACACGGAAGCAACTTCGTCCGCAAAGTAATCTGCCCATCACAATGCTAACTTTCGACGAGTGATTCTGAAATAAGGTTTGTTTATTTAGGCAACATAAATCATCTGAAATGAAATCCAGCGCTTAAAACTCTTTCTTTTTTCTGACAGATATTAAATAGCTGAAGTCAAAGTGTAAATTATTCGTAACACAAACTCATGTTCATATGTGGTAATCCGCGAAATGTTGAGCGCTTTATGTCCACAATTTAATGACGGGAATTATTGCCAGATATTTTTGAACAGCCATTAAAAAAGCTTAATTTCTGCGAACAGAATATACAAATATTGAACCAGCTGTGTCTCTAAATAGAATACAACTTGTGAAAATAAGGAAAACATTCATTTATGCAGAACCACTACCTGCTCTTCGTAATATCCGGTTTCGGTTTGCATGAGCCCTTGAATTTAGCAGTGGACCTTATTGCATTTCAAACATAATATACTTATCTTTGCTAGAAATCAACCAATTCATTTACCGTATCGTTGTGTCGCTCATAATTTATGCACTCAACCTAGAATGTTTTATTTGATGACATTGTGTGAGAATCCTATTTGTCTGCCCAGCCGAAATCAGATAAATAAAACCTAGTGTCCACTGCCCAAAATGGTTGTCATGGTGACTAACGTAGTAAGAATAAACAAAACTAAATCACAGTCGTCTATTTATCGAAACTGCCATTTGTTCTTCAGTTTCAGATTCATACTTCATTGTCAATGGAGAAGGGCCTATATGGCCTCCTGTTTTTAATCAGGCATGTAATTCAATGGTCTAACGTTGTTTCTATAACAACCTTTGTAGTCTATAATCAACGTTAAAATGGTTCCAGGAAAAGAATGCATCGAAAAACAAGGTCCATTATGCAGCGTGCCCGATCGCATCAACGAACTATATACTAAAATTTCATTATGTGCCAGGCAGAAACATGAAGTTTGTAATAATAGAGAAAATTGTAGAGTTAGAGGATTTGCAATCCTAAATAACGTTAACGATCTTATGTCGCGAAAGTTTTACTGAGTTAGCTTGTCAATGTTAACAGTGTGCTTAAGGTGAAAGTGGTCAGTAATAAGTCGAATATTAATAGAGTACGCTCCTCAACATTAACGAAGACATTGTTGTTTGTTAGGGTTTAAATGCAGTGATTCTTATTCTTTCATAGTTAACAGAAAGAAACGTTTGACTCCTAAAATCAGCTTTCATTTGAATGGTTATCATTCTGGTTCATGAACTGTATAAACGTAAGAATACTAAAAAGGGAAACACTGTCTGCTTTAACTTCGTTTCACTAAAACCAATTCCAAGCGGTCATTGGCAACACTGATTTGCATATACGAAACCTAATTTATTATAGCGTGATGAGTGACAGCTAGGTTTTTGCTGCGCATTGGTGGATAGTCTAGTACATATCGGGAATTAATGTATGACTGTCGCGTATGTAAGACGAACATAGTAACAGAATGTCAGGTGATCGCAAATTGTTCGTTACGTGATGATAACATTTAACTCCTAGTAACAATAGTATGCAATTACATTCATGGCTGGCCGATAAGCTCCACAACAAATAGTATCGGCAGTGTCTGGTTCACTTTGTAAGCTTAAGATTATGGCCGATATTTCTTGTTTTAATGGTATTACTGAATAGTGATTGATACAAAATCAGTAGTTACTTACTATGTGCCCAATTTTCTGAGTTCATGTTATTTTCGCACACTTGCACTTGGTAAAGTTTAATTGGACGCGGAGAAGTTTTGTTCCCTTAGTATGTCAACGTGGTTTTTAAGATAAACGTAAACCAGTAAACTGATATCTCACAATGGTTAGATTGCGTGACGCGGATACCTGATGGTGGCTTGTATTCATTGGATTTATTCAACGAAGTTTCTATTGCAACGCAGTCAATAGAGACTTTGGATGTTATCACTACCAACCCTGATTTTGTTCCCTGCGATGCAACAATGAACGGTTCTTGCGTTAAATTATTTCAGCCTGTCTTTTCGTCCTACTTGAGTGGAATTGACTGACATTACTCCTGGTCTCTGGTCAATAGAATAAGAACCCAAATACACTTGTATACCTCGGATATATGACAACCAGGATGAAGTGGCTAAGGGTATAACTCAGACCTAAAATATTTAGCTTATTGTGTTCACTTCCTTATATATCAACAGTTCACGGACTGATCATTCGTGCAACAATGCACGGTTCAGACCGCAAGGTTGGTTTGTGCTGTGTTATGTCTTTATGGAGGTCTAATCCACATGCATAGCGATAGAAATCTCGTTTGGACAATCTGCTTTCACTCCGCCAGCGGCTTTTGATAACCATTCTCCGCTGACATAATTTGCACATGCAAATTACCTCTGACTTCTATTTAGTCGACTGTCTGTTTATTTGTGCTTGATTGGTCAAATCGAAACAAGTTCTAAATGAAACTAGATCATAAGTGATAAAAAACATGCATGATAACTTTTGAAAATACTTGTCTTCAAAATCTTTAGCATCAATCGCGTTTGTTTTGAGGCCTGGCCTCAGTTCAGTTTCTTTTCAGTTTAGGTTAGTTACACGTACGAAGTAGTTGACGGCATTCCACTTTTCTGTGGGCACCCAGCCCAACAACGTTAGATGAAGAGGATATCTCACATCTATTCCCGTGTTGTAAGTGTCAGCCTGGCTAATTCATTGAAGTCAGACTGCAAAACATTCACTGTTACATCGGGAACATGAAGTTAACTTTCAAGGTGACCTTTAGGAGGAAATACGATGAGAAAATTAGTTTCACCTATAGGGACCAAGGAAATTATTCGAGTTGATAACGGTAACGAAGATAAAATAAATGTTACTGGGCGACGGAAACGTTGAACTCCAGTGGAAAGACGAAAGTTTAAAAAATACCAAGAATTTCGACAAAACGATAGTAAACCTTCTCAAAAGACTAACCAAAATGAATCACTCGTGGGAAGAAACCAACCAGCAGTCATCGAGTTTCCCCTCGAACACAGTACCATTTTGTGCAGCAACCACTATGTTAGGGAGCATTTTCCAATGATTAAACATCCTACATAAGCAAACTTCGTCCGTACCATAGTAGCCACTGGCCTTTTTCCAAAGTTGGTTTCTGGGTATACCTCTACTTACTTGTTCCAAACAAACAGTAGCTCCAACAACTCCAGGGAAGGACTTATTTTGGTTTTATTTCAAATATCTGCATTTGTGCCTGAAGAGTTCAACTCCATTAGGCCTCTCGTATGGTTTACCACCCATAGCTACCGGCACTATAGTGTACCTTTAATGTAGTTTCCCGGATAACACCGGGTTTACACACAGTGTTTCGCACGAGGTCCCACATATTCCTTGTGAAGCGGCAGCAGGACTCCAGCTTGTCGTGACGCTAACGTCTTGCGTAGTATGGACTAGGCACAGTTCGCCTACTTTGCAGCCCCAACAGGATACATGGCCACCGTAAAAACACGTAATATAAATATTAAAGATTCTTTACTACATAATGTCTTTGCCTAGAGTTTAAGTGTGCCCCCTCCTAAAAGTCTTAAAGTGCAGTTAGCTGGCAATTGATCATAATTGTCAATGTTCAATAACAGCTGTCCCTTTTTTTACAACAAAAATGAACATATTCTGTATTGGTTTAAATGCAAGGCCAATCCAAAGTACATTCAAGTCCTCTGAGAAAACATGGCATGGGAACACCAGGTTCCTAGTTTAGTCACTAATAACATGAGGAGTAAAAGTTGCATCATCCTCACTCCCTCCGTGGAATTTATCCGTGCGATCTCTATAAAGAATTAGTGCTCTGTCGAACAGTCTTCAAAGAATTTCAGTGTCACTGCGAAACAAGTGGGTACTTCATGTCTAAACAAGAGCAACTGACGATTCAAAGAATAAAACGTCTTAGATTTTGGTTGACAGAGCTGAATTCTCTCTCCCTCGTTCAACTTATTGAGGGCTTCGTTCAATTTCTTGAAACGAGACTTATGCTTTGAAAAGTCGTGTAGATATGTTCAATGAGAGTAGCTGTCGGTAAGAAACTTCACTACTTTGTCGTCGATAGTTCCGCCTCTGACAGTTTCAAAAAACGAACAGTGGGTTTTGTGATCTTTAGTTGATAACCTTCGCTTGTCATCCACAACACTAACTGATTGTTTGGTTTGGATATACAACCAAGTTGGTGGAAACTTCAGGATGAACCTCGAGGAATTCAGAAGTTTTGGAAGGGTGCCGTCATGTTCTACGGTTTTGCTTACATCCAGCTGGGGCAATCTATCATACAACTTCCCCAAACTTTTAATGTCAAATACCCCATCGCAGTTTACTATCCGTACTGTCCATGAATCTCAGCTTCATTAGTCTGATTGTGATGTATGTTAACCGCGTTATGAACCTTCGGGATCTCTCCACCTTTTGCAACGTTGCTGCAAGACCGTAACATCTACGCCATTTCTACTGGCCTCTTTGGTCTGGGCATGACCAAACTAAGTACTTGAATTCTCCTTTGGATTTCTAACCAGATTCTACCCATATTTGACACGGCAAACTATCCATACTGTTGAAAAATCGTCTTGCTCTTTCGTATTCGCAGTATCTTCGTTGTTTACTTGTAAGCCAGCCTTACATTCAGGCCTACCTTTCACGCCTCTGAGCTTTATCATTCCAACCACTTCGCTACCCGAAACCACTTTATGCTGCATTCTTTCTAGTAGTGTGCGCTGAATCGTCATGCGAATCGGCTTATCTACAATCCCGATTTGTTTCATACTTACAGCCGTCTTGAAACGTTAGGATAAAACAGCTGCACAATTTTTTTCAGTAGTTTAATGCACATGCTACAAAACGACTTACGGATTCTAGTAAATGTTACGTGCAGTCTCGTAGATTCTAGACGAGTGAACCCGTAGTCATTGCTACCTGAAGAGGTAAATATCTCTGAGTGAAGATTTTCGGTCAGATCATTTGTAAGCCCAGGGTTCAACGTAGTAGCTAACTCATCACCAACCTATTTACTTCTTATGTAGGATATCCTAGGGTCTTTTTCTGTAGGATTTCGAAAAGCTCACTATCAAAAGAGTCAGATGAGACACGCAACAACTCCCAGTTTACCTCTGGCATAATAAAAACTAATGCACATTTCACAAAATGCACTTAAGTTTTTCAGGGAGACCAGGAGCTAATGCTTCTTTAATCGAGCCATACAATGGTTTCTGAAGATGTATATTACGAGCAGACGTGTACCATTAGGTGACCTCAGACTGTTGACCCTAGTAGATTGATTCTGCCTCCTGTCATTAGTTATAGCGTTGCAAACCTCCATAACCCGTCCTATTATTCAGTCTGTCCTTACTGTACCCAAAGAAATTAGGGAGATCGACACAATCCACTAATTCCGTCTCTCACCACTATGGTTATGTGATGACAACGATACCCCACTATAAGACCATCCTTAGGGTACCACCCACTTACATCCTACAAAACTTTCTGCCAATCACTGTTGCCAGAATGAACGGCGGAATGCTGTTCAGACAACAGACTTCAAACTTCATCCAGTTAGTGCAGACGGTCCCAACTTTTTACCTAATTTCAAGCTGGTGATTCCTTGTTCGCTGTACGAAGAGGCTCCAACAGTGGAAAAATGTTCAGCCTTTAGTTGTACGCTGACCACTGCAGCAAGTAACCTGGGCAATTTCATAAGTAGATGTCTTTCTTTTGTTTCAAGTTGGTGAATTCATCTTAATTAAGGCTTCCCCAAAGAATTTCAAATCCTAATCTTGCTATTAAGTCGCGTTGCGGTTCTACTGTGGGTGAATGAATTGATCCCACCTGCCGCTGCGAAAAAATGACTTGCACCCGTGATCGACAAATTTGGTCTTGAATAACCCTAGATGGCATGAGTCGCTTACTTTGCCATCTTACCACCTGCCCATTGCGTTTGATAACAGAAAGTTCATGTAAGTTTTTATGCGCTAGAACAAATGATATATCATCGCCCTGTCTCTAGCTCTACTGTCCATTCTGAAAAGCTTCGGTCTATCCTATGATGACCATATTTCTACTGTTAACAAGGACCAGATAACACTCTCAAACCTCATAACGATCTTCATCAATAACTCCTTTAACGTTAGGCCGCTCAAGCTACCTGGCGTGGGTTTCAACCTTCTCACAAAGATGTTGAAGTAATCTCTTCAACTATTCCGTAACAGAATGAATTGTCATTAATTCAACTGCTGTCAGCCTTTCATTTTTACGATGGTTTGGAGTTGCGAGACCTTTCCTGTGGCAAACACATTTCTTTTCGCAAGTTTAGTATATGAAGGTGGGCCACCAACTACTTTGGCCACAACCACCATCGCACATCATTCAACCGCTGGAACCAACCGGCGGTTCCCCACGATCCTCTTCAATATCTTTGATTCGTTGCTCCTGGCGCCCTATTTTGATAACCCTAGTGATTCGGGACTATCGCCTCTGGATCTGTACCTAACCTATCCTGACATAAAGCTAGCTGGAAAAGATGACATGATTTGCTTATATGTGATTTCGAATGATCCTTCAGTCAGAGGATCAGATAATATCATAGAAAAATCTATATGTAGATGAAGGTTATTCAGAAAAGGGTGTATATATGCTTCGAAAGTGTCTTGGGATATCAGGTAAGCCTGGTTAGGAAGCTCTCTCAGGAAACAGGGGGTCACGAATGGAAACTAGTCTGTCGTAAAAATTAGTTGCATTGCACACTGCTATTCCTATAGATAACTTTTTACCCGTAATATGAACAATACGTTAACTGGACGAACTGTCAACTAGTTGCTTGCACCAGTATATGTATTTCTGATTTTCCGGAAACATAAAAACCTTGGACACTTGTGTAGAGAATGAGGGACGACAATCACGACCACTAATAATCAAGCATATCATATAGGCAGAACAAGGGGTCAAAGCTTGTTGTATTATTTGTGTGTGGTTTGTCGGGACGACCGGAAACGTTCTTCTAGTCTGTCTAGACTGAGTATTCAATGTGGCAATCGCCCTTATATGTTAGAAAATATGTGTTTATGTTGCGGTTAACTTGGCGGCCTTCATTATCGTACGTTTCAATACCGTGTCCGCCTGTCTGATTCATTAAGCCTGGACTTCACCTCTGAAAAACTTTGTTCTGGCGAGTCCGGTTAGCCATACGACAGTGCACAGACGAAGTGTGCGAAATTCAAACACGGAGAATGTCACGTAACTTGGATTTCCTTAGCGCTTTATTCTGTTTCTTTGCACTAATAGTTCAGTCCAAATTCAACAATTTGTTTAGACTTGGAAAGAAACACACTGCTGAGATCAGATCAAGGCTCAAAAGGAAAAGAATCGCTAAATGTGCAGAACCTAATTTTTTCAGAAATGCTACCATCATTTCGAATAGAGAACAATGATAAGTGTATCGGGTGTGCAAATTGTATTCACACGTTGAAGAGATCTTTAATCAGTTTAATCAATGCATCACAAGAACACTGGATCTGGTGAAATTAAACGTACCAAAGGCAGCACTGGAATCCAAGCGTTCAATACCTGTAACTAGATAGCAAAGCAAACCAGCTTTTTTTGATGCACTTATGATTCACGATGGATCGTTAACGTTCAAAAATGTCTCAAAGGACTGATGGCTCACATTAAGTGAATGTTTTGTAGAGTTATTAACAGCAGTCTCCTCAACTTTGGTTATGTGTTTGTCATTTTGGCAATAAGTATATAGTTAACAGTGATGTCTACTGCCAAAACGCCGTAGCCACCATCAAATTGTTCGTCGCTTTTTGTGGTTAAAACCTAAAATCTCACACGATGAATATGAAAAAAAGAGTTACCACGGAATTGCTTTTGTGAAACTAACACATGACAGAGAGTGCGCCACTGGTTATTACCCCAAGTATGATAACGTCATTTGGGCGTTCATATGCTACTTCAGCCAAAATCGTAAACGGTTTTCAAACATTACATGCAAAACGTCAGTTCCGATAGCCGCATAAGCTTTTATTCTGAAGATAAACATTTCCTGACATAAAAAGGCGAGCCACTCCAAAATGTTCTGCTTTCATCAAAATCCCGCTCAAAATGTGGTACGTGCACTTCGGACTTATAACGTAACGTTCCTGTCGCCAAACATTCAAACAAACCTGGGTCGTACAAGAAACCACAGTTGTAACAAAAGGTGTTATCCTGAGGGCAAAATCATCTTTACAGTTGACCAGATTTTTTCGATAAGATTCGCTCTAGGTTGTGGTAAACGTGATAGTTGAAGAAAATAATACGCATTGTAAATTCTAAACGGTACGTGATATCAGTAAATCTTGTAATCATCAAAACCGTAGAAACAACCGTATTCTTCAAGATTATCGTTTTGTGTAAGTCTAAAGCCTAATGATAACAAATTGTCAACAATGTATAAGATGTGTGATAGTCCAATAACTGGTCCGTTTGAAGATACTAAATGTTATAGCAGACATACGGTGAAAATAAGTAAGCTGCAAGTGGGGCAACTTGTTGCATGTAATGAGACTTAGGTGAGGCAGTACAGTGCTACAATGGAAACAGTTACGATACATTTTCATTATTTTATTCACAAACATCAACCGATGACCAAGATTATATATAGCTGACGGTTTTATCACACCTGAAGGCAGCTAGGAAAATTTGTATGCCTTAATTGAAGTCTTCTGAACATTAAAACGAGAAGTAGTGATTACAACGTTCCCAAAACGACTTGCACGTGATGGAAGCTTTCATTTTCAGCCGCATTAAAAAAACCTTTTGATTGAATCGACGACGCAGTTTTGATTGTAACTTCCTGGACACCGCCTGCATGTGATAGCAACTTTTGCTTCCAGTCATACCTTAAAGGGCTTAAAGATGAGTCTGCAACTGCGCAGTCTTCTGAAGTAAAATGTTTATTTGACTAAGGGCATAACGTGGTCGTTAAATTTACAAGTAATTCACTGTCACAATCAATTACCTGAACAATTAGACCTTTTGTTTTAAGTAGTGAAGAGTTACTGCATTATTAAAACAGACAATAAACAGGAGGTTTATTTTACTATCTGGCTTTCGTACCAGTGCGGAAGTGTCGGAAGAGTTACGAGGAAGAGGTTCATTGCTAGTGCAAACAGTCAGTTACTCCATCGAACCAACAGTTGAAATTACCAGGAGCTGTGCTGTTGTCTGAATGTCATTCTATCTCTGCACTGCTAGTTAGCGGATACACTAAGGAGTCAACTTGTTAAGGTTTAGCGGAAATCGAAAGTGTAGCAGAGATGGGAATTTGATCAAATGGAAATAAGTCTCTATATTTTTCCTTTGTTTTCTCCGTACCGTTTTCGATAACACTCGATTATTTCAGGTGTTCATTAATTTCCAACTTCGATAACACTCGATTATTTCAGGTGTTCATTAATTTCCAACTTCGATAACACTCGATTATTTCAGGTGTTCATTGATTTCCAACAAGTTTCATGAATGCAGGAAGACGTTAACACTCTCGCATTGCGTTTACTTTCTTCAAAGGTGATACAAGTATGAATTAGTAATAAGTTTCGTACTTCACAACACACTGATTCCGTTCCCAGCGCAACAGACACTTTTATCTTGTTTCGTTTTCCGCTAGTTTTAGTTATTTACCGTCGTGAAAAACAAAGTTTCAGCGAACAAACTGTTTCCGTTGAATTCTCCTCTTTGGCTGGTATAATTATATAAAAGTAAGTGACAAGTAACAATGTTATTGATCGAAGATTAATAGAGGAACAATAAGATTGTACAGAGGATTAACAATACTTCGTTGTGGTTAGATGCACACACGAAGCTGGTCCTAGGTGGGACTGGAAAAAATTGTTTCACAGGTTCGGTGGTCGCGTTTTGTCCATGGAAGCCTCAGGATTTGACCGAATTGTTTATCCACACACAAATTCTGGTAACGTTGTCGGATTGCAGCCACCTCGGCTGTCGGAAGGATGTGGCATCTGGCCTACCGAGATAAGCTGGCCTTGACCTGATAGACGGTACGCAATGCTGTCTTCGTCTATGTTGATGATAATCCATCAAATGAACCAGAATGGATGGATTGATGCATTTTGTTGTTCGAGAATGACTATAAGCCGAGCAGTGTTAACGGCTTTTTTCAGATAAACACCTAGTACTGCGACCTATATATGCCGAACCACAGGAGCAGTCGAATGAACAGACCAAGAAAGAGGCTACATCATTATGCACGTTATCTTTCAAATTCAGTGGAATCGTCCATTTTGACTGAAATTTGAAACAGAGCGTGTGGTATAATAAGTCCTGTTGATATCATTATTGGTTTGACGTGATATCAACCCTACAGATGCGTCACCCTTGAATAACAACGATAAGTAGACGTTCTGATTATCGGCAGTGTCCACTACGGGTCACTGTTTTCTCCCCTCCACTTAGCTGCTGATGAACTTATCTGGATAGGCGTTAATGCTAGGAATCTTCCGTAAATTCCTTAATTTCTCCCCTACTGCCTCAGTTTTACAGTTCCTGTTTGGTCTGTTCCTCGAGCAACGTATCAGACCACGTTTTAGACTGATCTGGACGTAGCTATGTTAGTGCAGGTGTTAACCAGTCCATGTTTTCTTTCCAGCTACGTTGCTGTGAAGTTAACTATCTGGTTTGTGCGTCAATACCACGTCAAGAAAGAACAATGGCCTATTCATTTCTCCCTTCAAAAGTGAATGTAATGTCGCTATGGGTCTTGTTAAAAATGTCCATTAGCTTCTGGGTATCTTCTAAGTAGTCTACTATGCAAAGGATACAATTTACCTATCTTCGGCAACAACCTATCTCTTCAATAACGTCATCCAACTTGTTATTTTTGAGTATACGCATGAAGATGTCGGCAAGTGTTGGTCCCAAGGGAAAGCTCATAGCAACACCATCAAACTGACGATGTAACTCCCCTTTAAACTGGAATTGGATACCGCTTGTTCAGAACAATAATAGTTCTTTAAGACCTCATGTGGGCAGAACAACGTTAAGACGGTGGTTCTTGATACAGCCATATACAAAATTAATGGTTTCTGTCATTGGTACGATAGCAAATAACGACAATACATCAAGAGATAGCATGTTCTTGTCCGTTACGTTATGGTTTACAGAAATGTTCACGGATTCGAAGGTTTCTTCTGAACTCGATGCTGTTATTTTTTTCCACTGGTTCCAGAATTCCCGTTAGCCACTGTGCAGCCGCACGGTATGTAGGGTTGCATGTGTCAAGAGTCGTCCTGAGTGGTATTCTTTCCTTATATATTTTAGGTGGATCGTAAAACCACAGAGTACGAGATCCTGTCGGACGTATATGATCAAACACACAGCTTGTTACATTGTGCGCAGCATGCTTGATAGTCTTTTTCGATTGCTAAGGCTTTATCTTCATTAGACTTTTCAATGCGGAATTCCGCTCTATCCTACAAGAGGTTTGGAATTTTAGCTGCGTAATGGGTTCTGTCCAACACAACAATCACTGCTCCTTTATCAGGCTTTGTTATCATAACATAATGATACTTTTTAAACCTTCAGAGCATGCAGGTGGGGCTTTTTGAGCAATCCAAGCATTTACAAGAATAGATATAGTGTTCGGAATCCAGTTCATGATACAGATATAATTCTCGTAACTGACCATTCTAACTCGTCACTTACGTGTAAATAGTTGTACCAGTCAAAGAGGAGAATTTATCGAAAACAGCGTGTTCGCTAAGACTTTGTTTTTCATGACTGCTACGGAGATTTTCCGCTTGTTCGCTCGCACTCCCCAAAGTATAAGCAGTAGCGAGTTGCTGCCAATCACTTTTTCAAAAGCAGAACAGCGTTATTATAGATTTACGTTATTGTGATGCCGTTCTTTTCAGAATGTCCAGTGAACTTAATTTTGAATTTATTTCCCATAATCGTCATTTTGGTGTGCTTTTCTTTCTACATAAGATTGGCGTTGAATTTCCGGGATTTTGCCAAATTCAAACTGAACACCATCCACATACGACCAAAGCAGAAAGGCTTACCTTGATGCAAAAAATATATTCGGGTGTGAGTGATATTCAACTTGGAACAGATGAAGTCTAAAGTAATTTTTAATTTTGCACGAACCTTTATACACCGACAGTAGGTAGCTGTTCCTCCAGCAATCAACTGTATCAAATGTGAATGCATACGTAAATGCAAAACCTTGACCAGATGGAGATAGAGCAGTGACTCACAACATTTTCGGGTTATTGGTCATTTGACGTAGTAATCCTAACCACATGAAGCAAGTCATGCAAACAGTAAATCAGGGCAAGGGAAAATAAAATGTCACAATTCACGACCGTATCAGGCAATATATATGTAAGAGCCTAAGCAGCGGCTATCCATGATATAGTCATAACGACTCACTGACATCAGGTTGAATTTCATTACTGTGGTTTTAAGAAATCTAAAATACACACCTGCCGCCTAATAATTTCCTGACTTCCCGGTATAATTCATTACTTCGTCAAAATGAGACGATTTTACCCGATTTAATATGTGCTGATGTAGAGAGACACAGGCACAGTAAATAACAACACAATGAATAACCACCTACCTGTTACTGTCCTCCACTTAAGCTTGATGTTTATGTTAGAAAATTAGCTCTATACAGCAGGGGAATAATCTTCGTTATGTATTTATTCCAGGTTTATGTAGGAGAATTCTGAATACTATAAACAAAGTACAGTTATCGAGTGAAGCCTAGAGATTTGGATTGTTAAAAATTGAACGCGACCGACAACTTCTCGCAACTTTCGCTTACAGACAAGACGCTTCACATTCCAGATCACATTTTTTCCATTAAGATAAAAATGAACGTCCTAGTGGCCATCTGCTGAAACTGGGTCATGGAGTAAGCTGGATACTTCGTGAACAGAACTGCTTCACTGCTTCACTATTAACACGAGACACAACTCTATGCTCTGCAATCATAGATGAGTTGGTTGCATTACAAGTTTAGTGACTACCTTGCCGGTCTAGTCCAACAGATGATAAAATGCGCATACCTGATGGGACGTTGATTCAGTGTTCGTTATTAGTATGACTGCATTTTAGCAGGTTAACTGGGAACAGTTGATTTTTTTCTACTGGCTTTCTCTCTAACTGTATAAATCGACTAACAGAGTTTTTACCAGCAGCACAGAAACAGAAACACTTGAGCACAGTTTTGTCTTTCTTTGGCAGCAACCATGAACCTACGCAAACATTTTCTCTAATATACCTTACTTTGTGTAAACGTACTTGAAGAACATTCATTAGCAAATCGACGTTGTTTTAAGTGATCATACAACAAAAAAGGATTGATGAGATAGATTCTAAAATGAAATCTTATAGCTCTTACACAAAGTAAGTGCAAAGCAGTTACCCTAAAGTTCCCCGGATTCTTTTTAAAGATATTGCAATTAAAAATATTTACAACTAATCAAAAATGAAACTCTATAAAGTGGGGTCATCGATGCACAATATGCTTTAACATGAGGGCGAAATGACTGCTAACTGATTCAGAAAAGAACCCACAACTAGTTGTCATGTTGGCTTCAAAGGAACTACACGGGGATCAGGCCAAAGAAAGTAAGTGGTAGTCATCTTAAAAAAGACTTCATATGATATTTTGCAAAGTGACCGTTTGCGTAGTACATGATGGTTCAGTAACATCACCTACCGCGAATTGCACGAAAGGAATGCAGTCAGTTAACATGCTGGTGGCTGAAATCGGCACGAGTGAATGTAGCAACAACAGAAACGCTCAGAAAACCAACATACCGGTTACGTATATATATTGAAAACTTATCCGTGTGGTTCCGGATAAATTTTGACAAAACTTGTTTTAATCTTCCGTTTCATTTCTGCGTCAGTGCATTTTGATGGAAAACGTTTTTTTAAACTGAGTCACTCACGTCTGATCGCAGTTTTCTCATTCAGATAGACGGCCCCGCCGGCCTCTTTCGAAGAAAAGTACTAGATTCGAGTTTCGCTCCCGTTAGAGCTCGTCACTAGTGTACATCTTTGAAATGACCGGGACTAGAACTCACTGTAATGAGGCAACCGTGTTGACCATTGCTCGACTGACTTCCGATTAGTCATGACCGAAACATCATATAGGAATGCTTAACCACTTTAATTTGTGACCAATGGTTGTTTCGTTAAAAGACACAAGTAATGTTTGTTGACTCCAATCGTAACCTCGCAACTGGCACTTCTTGAACAGGTCAAAATCTCCAATCTAATTGAACCTGCTAGATGATATTTTAGAATACTGATGAATACTCGGAGATTTGATCAATTTCAAGTTGAACATTACTCAAATGTGATCGGACATGGTAATGATAGGTACTACTGACTAACTCTGACAAGGACGAAACTCAAATCTAGTGCTTCTTTTCAAAATTGGCTTACGGAAACATCCATCTGAATGTGAAGATCTTGATCAAATGTAAGCGATATTCCGCCGAAAATTAACCCAATCCATTTAATAGAGAAACTTTTAAGTTAAACACAGTTTGTGGTTTCAGTGTGACACATTCTTTGCTGAACGCATGTTTTCCTAAAGTTTTAAGCAGTTGTGTCTATTTCGATGAATGCTGAGAACATGCTTTATCAGAAATAAGAGAAGACGATAGTTTAACATTAATACATCTATATTCAAACCCTGACACCAGCTGTCACGCATCACCGCTGGGCGCTTCACAAGTTCCCCGAACATATCTCAATACCGAAATGCAAACTACGTCAGAAATTGTGTACATCAAAAATCACGTCTTAGAAAAACTGTCGCATTGTTATCATACCGTTGTCCACAAAAGATGCAACAGTTTGTATTCAACCATTCGATTACACAAAATTATATCTGGTCCATTTTTTAATTAACACACTATGGCTTAGTATTGTTTGATGGTAGCCTTTTTCTCACAATAGACATGACAGTGTTATCCACCGATTGTTCACAAATTGGAACATTCTTCGGAATACTTTTTTTTGAATGTCCAGGAATTAGTATACGTCACATTTTGAACAAATAAAACGTGCTGAGGATTTTTAATTAGCCAACCTGCTATTGATCTGTTAGTTTTGAAGCCATAACTGTGTCCTAAAACATCATAACTGCCGGTGTTTAGTCAACACCAAACTCTTTGACCATTCTTTACCTCTCGTATTGTTGCTGTTATACGACAGGACAGTATAAAAAGTAGTGCTGAAATGAGGCGCTGTTTTTAATTAAACATGAATAAAAATCAGGTGAAAAGTTTGTTCATTACTCAGTGATTATTCTCTTGATGCGTGTGTTGATTTTTCATCAGGGAACTTGCACGTCAAATCAGGTCAAAGCTTAAAGATTATAACACTTTGAGGTCAAATAGAAAAGCTGATCACAGATAGGATGGTGAAAATCGCCAAGTCTACAGTAATTTTGCGTTTCATTTTGCTACAGACAAACCGCCGATGATTTGAACAGAAACCAAACTCACTTACGCCTGAATATTTCAATAATCGTGTTATTTTATACAGCTCGGTTCTGAATAATTCTCCTTTGTTTCCTTTCGTTTTTCGTCCTCGCCGGGAACGGTGGGTTTATTGTTCTAAAGTTTGATAACCCTGTGACAGCTTAGTTGTATTAATGCTTGTAATCTGAAGACTGAACATAAACGAAACATGGAAAGCTAACGTCTATCGCTACCTCAAAATCATGATGTTACGATTACTTACCGTTGCGTTTGATATTTTCAACAAATAAGCGGACGGAAACTGTTTGAAAAATGAAGAAACCCTCATTAAATTTATAATATATAAAAGAATAAAGCAAATGACAAGTAGAAAAGAAAGTTAAAATCTTGTATTTTACTGCCTGTATGAAGTGCACCACAAATCACTACTCTTCTAGACTGTGTGGTTTTCCTTTAAAGCATAAGCTGGCACCTGTTCGGACTACCGCTGAACAGCATTATTTTTGAGTAGTTCCATATTAACGTCGTATTCTTTGTAAAAGACTAGCTATCCGTCTTCCGGTCAGGTGCCAAATTGTTTCTTCTTTGATTAACCGGTTTTCTGATAGTGCAATCTTTTCTGAGGTGCGTCAGATTCCATCTCACAAATTCACAGTAGGCATGGGACGTAGTGATTGTGTCCAGTCATAAACTTCGACAGCTCTGTGTCTACCCTCTAGATTTTCTCAACCACTGGTCGTCTTATATTCTTTGATTACTCGACCAAAAGCAAACAGTCATGTCGTTAACTAAGCAAACATGTTTTTGTCAGGTGTTTTAACATCACGTGTACAACTCGCTTGGAAAATAGCTTTTCCTGAATTATCCATCAAGCGGACGGACATTTATTCATTAGAAACATTTTGACTTCGGTCAACAAGAAAAGTTCAATCTCTCAAACCGATTGCCTTGATTCTGCATCTGCTGAATGATATTGCCTGCTACGAACAGATTTCGGAGAGACAGAGGTCAAGTAAATGTGCGGCATTTGTTGGCTAAAGCATGAAACTTTGCCAGCCAAAAGAATTAAAACCAAGTTTTGCATTCTGTTTGAGACAGCCAGTTGTTTGTTCTAAAGAGTAAACATTAGTTGTTCGATTACACAATAGGGTCACTGAATTTTGTTGAGAAATTAAAATTCTTCGTTTCAATAGGTTTTTCGTGGAGTGCGTTAATATAAATATATCGTTTTTTTTCGGGATTTGTACCACCTGACTTCCGCGAAGTTCTTGTGTTCTTTTCACCAACCCTAGTTATGCATTGATTAATTTGGGCCGGAAATGGAATTTAATCAGTAAAATACTTTATAGTCGTATTGTTTAATGTTATTATATCCAACTTGCATCCGGAATTACCAAGAGTGTTCTCAGTTGGAACTCAGACCATGGAAACCGTCTTAATTACTAAAGCGATCGATAAATTCCTTCTCAAATGTTCAGTTTTTGAGGTTTACAAATAAAATTTTCCTTTCTCACCCAAGCATAGCCTTTGTCACAAACCTGACAGAGACGTTTGTTTGGAAAACTCATTCACCGAGGACAAAATCAGTCGAAACCAGCCAAATCAGTCTTGTCATTTTCAATTAGAATCTAACGTGAATCATGCTGAACGCCTTTAAATTGGTGTTTGCACGCTTCAGTTGCTAAAAATGCCGCAAATTGCTCCGTATCTCATTAGAATGAGAGCGTGTCCCTCGATCGGAATGACTACACAAACAGACAGACAATCACAGAACAAATGCATACGATTGCCAGCATGCCGTCCGGGTTAAGCAGAACATAACGCTAATGAGAAATGTCATTTATCCTGCATATATAGAGGTCATTTTTAAATGGTCTACATGGCTGATGATGTGCTAACCTAAAGCACTTCAAACGTAGTCAGCAGTTTTATTCGAGTCATTGATGTGAAATATTGCAGCATGAAAATAACGGCAATCTGAGTAATTTTCAAAAAGCACATTTTGGTTTAACAAAATTTCAGCTAACGATTTGAAGTAAATAACTTGACTCGTTGAAGTTCCACAGAAACTTGAATCGTAATACACGATGAACCGAGATCCGGAACTGTAAAGACCAGCAAGATAAACTAGTTAGCTTAAACATAATTAGTTTTAGATTATTTTTAAGAATTTCAGCACCACCCACACTTGAACGCAGCCTTCGCATTCAGACAAGTCTTTCGGCTAGCCCACTTCGAAAGGAAGCACTAGACTCGAGCTTCGTTCTTATTAGAGCTCATCAGTAGTGCTTATCTTTTTCCGGATCAGAATTTTCACTCTGACCCTCGTGCTTTTATGACTAGCGTGTTAACCACAACGCCAGAAACCTCACAGTATGGATGACAGAATAATTTTGAAATAATTTAAATCCCCGAACCTTCAATACTACTTTTAACACCCATCGGTGAGATAGTCTTGATCTAGTATGAGATGGAATCTTCCATCATGTAAATTTCTTTCATGACTATGGATGAATATAAATAAAAAACACAAACTCTAAACGAAGAAATTGCTTGACGCTTGGTCTTCATTCTCTTCCAAAACTCAAGCTTGCTGTTCAGTCAAATTTAACATAGTTTCAGACGACTGTAGATCTGTAGGTCAGTTATTACACGGCTGACAGATTCACTACAACGGCTTGTTGTGATTTATTGTTGAAGTCCACCGACAGAAACAGTTGATTATATGTACGGGTTAAAACCACTGAAATATGATTTACACCCGAAATGTATTTATACCCGGTGTATATTACTACATTACATTTATTATATTGTTCATTATATTTATCTGACATAACTCTCAAGACGTACGGTGCGACCAACTTACTGTAAAAACGCTGAAACGTGTGTTGAACCTTAGGTGACATCTACGCAATCAGAATAAACAGTCAGTAGCTAAGTTGAGCCGCGCATATCTAACAAGCTCTAAAACCATCACGTTGGTCAGAAACTGTTATCAGATATGTATGTTTTGCATATGAACAACTGACGGGTAAACCAACTGTAAACTTCATGGTAGAGCAATGGAGTTAGATCGATTAGCACACTTTAACCACGTCAGACTAAACCAGTGTTTGTTGACAGTACCGATCACTTCGAAGTTACTGTGCCGCACAACGATTAAAAATACTTTCAGCAAACTTGAATTGGGATGGATACAAATGAGATCCAAACCAGCCAAACTCCAACATCAGAGTGAAAGTGGTCCACATCCGAACAGTTACATTATCTTTAAAGTATGCTTAGGGAATCACACAGGCAATCCGACGAATTTCTGTTCACTTAGGTATTGCAGATCTGTTAGGCTTCACTAGGGCCCAATGAATACAGTTCTTCACAACAAAAGTAACAAACTCTTTGACAGTGCATCACGCTATGCATCTCAGTTCATTGCTTAGAAAGTTACATGAAATTCGGTTAAAGTCTGATCCCTGGAATATAACAGCGCTCAATAAAAGGTAGTCAGTTTAAAAACATTTAAACTACGTATTATGGTTGTCCGAAAGTTGTCAGCTCTAGTTCAGTGGAGTGACGTCCACAGTTTGTCATCCGACCACACAGTGGATTTGGCTTCATTCATCACATGAGATTCGAACAACCCACAATCTTCACAAATTGTAGAAGTCTTGTAACCACACATTTAACGAATCAATTTCATAAATGAAGTTTATTTGATCGGTAATTTTTAGAAAGACTGCTGCAACCAAACATCTTTACTAAAGTCACCTCTCAGTTCCTGCCAAATAAGGATAGTTGTATAATAAGTATTCTACAGGTCATTTGCACGTCCTAGGCGTAAGTTGCATAACTGTTTTAGCAGCACACTGTTTGCTTAAACTTAACTTGAAATATGCAAACATTTATTCATACATAACTTACGTACAAATCAACTAAAATACATCGACTGGTTTGGGTAAATAATCTTGAGTTATACGAGCGGGATCTGGCGTTTAATTCACAAAACAGAACATCACATGACATGCCTTTTCAGTATTTTGTTTAAATTCACTACAGGAACCAATAGTCTCGAATAATTTGATGTTTTGCCCTTGTGTATGACATTCGCGCATAGGTGGCTTTCGATTACTATCTGTAGGGTTTCTTTGGTTTAATAACTTGATCCTTACCAGTCCTGGAATTTTGAACCAACTACATACCTTGAAGTCTATAAATGCACAAAGTTTGACTCTCTTTTGTTGACATGTGTATTGACTGGCCTACCAGTTGTGGCTATCTACGTCAGTTGTTCTTCTGTAGCTCACTAGTAAACAACGACGAGTTTCTCTGTAGGAGACAATTTAGTGTGTAAATCACATGCTTTTAGACCACTACCAAACGGCACTGTTAATGAACTATTCTTCATTGTCACAGACTGAAAGGGTATTCCAGAGGTACCGCCTTACTCTTTTCCAGTATTCAGAACGTTTGTTTTAGTGAATGACAAATTGCTGTTGCTTCCATTAATGTCATGTGTGAGGTTTAATGTTGAATTAGTCTCTTACCAGGTTTCTTTGGTATAAATTGCAGAAACGGCCAAGCTTCTATGTTCTTTGTTGTTTATCGTAATAAATGACTAGGTGTCAGTGAACTGACACGTAGTTGTGCTGATGGAAGAGACTTGTTGCAAACTACTCAACCAATCACACGCGGAACGTGAGTGGACTCGCTAGCCAACCAAACACATTACAACAGCAAGCAGGGCTCATCAGTGACCAAGCGAAAAGGTTTTATCCCATGTGTTAATATGACACCTTCTTATCGAGCTACCTAATCTGATGGGTAGAGTCAACTCAGCAGTTGATTTGCTTGCAATTCAGCAATGCGTTTACCCTGAAAGCGATTATGTCGATGAGATGTGGCAGCCGGTGATGCGACACTATCAACCAGTTCGGCTTAATTATAATCATCAGACCTTAAACTGGCTGACCAATAGGTGGTGCTGACAGCGAGAGGTTGGTAGCACACGAAAGTGTTTTTCTAATTATGGCGCTCCCCTCAGTTATATCCACGTTGCTTGCAATGTTGACCAAATTTTAACAAATCTCCACCTCGTAGGCTATGAAAACGATATACAGAGCTGCACAGTTTTAGCGGACGATTATATTTACGCGTCAGTATAACAGAATCTTTCTCCTAATGAATCATCAGCTTACTACTGAGTAGAAATCGTGTTTTATGACTGCAACCTTTATCACAAAAGTCTAGGTGAAAATAATTACTTAATTATTCCAAACGTTCCTGCTTTCCCTGTAATAAAATGTGCTGGATGAACTCAAGATTGATCGTCTGCATGTAGCTAACACCGGTTCAGCTTACGCAGGTCTACTGCACTAGTCACGCGCTAGATGCATCTTGAATTTCGATTGCCAAAAAAGAACACACCAACTAACTCAGTGGAAGCAATAGAGCTTCAACCAGCCTATACATCGATGGACAAGGGTGCGCGGCTCACAATGTGCTCAGTCCAATTCGTGTCAACAAGTAAATTTCCCTCACATTGGTCATTCAAGACGGATAAGAAGCGATGTTGAGAAACGACTACCTTGTTATCATCTCGCGTCAAAAATCACTTGACTTTTCAACAAGTTTCCCTCGTCTGTTTTAGTGTCATTAAACTACACCAGCACCACTCTGAGTTTCAGTCGACATTAAATCGCCAGCCGACCTTTGTGGTTAACAATAGCTTGCGATGACCGTCTGCCTGCTGTGAAGTTTGTCAACTGATTTCAAATAATTAACTGGTTTGACTGTAGCTTACTGAACCACTGCAACTTAAGAAAGTATCTGTGTCTGATGAGCTAAACTGGACTCCAATAAAAGTACCCTCTTGTTCGGCTCGCAAAATGAGCAAACCTGATCGAACGTTCCCGATGATGGGTGTAGTGCGTTTTCTGTGTTAACCAACTAATTATTGAATTTTAGTTAGTAGTTTGGCAGATTAAGTAATTTGGAGGAGACCCAACTATGATAAACACGGCATCGACTGGGTTCGAATCAGTGACAGAGACAACGTGCTCGGATTCGTAAGTCGACAAGTAGAGTGCGTGCCGCTTTTAAAGACTTCTTCTGCCGCAGGTATTGAAGACTGGATTACTCGTCACCACCATTAAATGTGTTCACTCACTAAAGCGCAACCCATCACACTAGAAAGTCGTATTCGCTTAACAGATTCAGAGGGAGCATTTAAAAAGTTGTGTCGTACAAACGAGTTAAACAAGATGAAATCCTTCTTAAACGTGGGGTTATTATTCCCTACAGGAAGAGCCGTCTGTTGATAGCAAATAAGCAGTTCGAAGATGCTAAATGCATCAAACTGAGTTACAAACCTTATGGAACTACAAAGCGTCAGAACACATTTATTGAAGAACACAAAAAACACTCACTTTTAGTTTCATGCGGTTGTTCAAACAAAACAAATAACTCAAGAATGATGCTAGAGGTGAATAGACCTAGACCAGCCGGGTATCCGACAGCAACGGAGTTGGAAACATACAGAACTGCAGTGGTTTTTAACAGCTAGAACATCAGGGTTTACTTGAAACATGCAGGCCTAAGCCATTTGTTGTCCGTAGAATACGAGTTGAGGTTGGTTTTAGAAGCTAGAGAGGTTTGTCTCGCAAGCTATCGGGTTTTGGTAGTTTTTGGAAAATTTGTGTCTAACAATGAGGCAGCGGTCCATTTACTAATTTGCATGAAGTTGTGAACTCTCAATTAATGAATGAGGCATATCCATCTAAGCTGCTCAACCAACGAAATTGTGGCCTTCAGTTGACATATCACTGAGTAAAGCACCTGCCAGTTATCTGTACATATTTCTGTCTACCGGAAAAGCTGTATACAACATGAGCCTTGTCACAAATTATCAGTGTTCTATCAACCGTATGCAAGCAAATGTCGATTTTCTCCGATTAGACGAGCGTGTTTACCCAATATCTCAATGAAAAATGCAACCTTGTCCAAATGTAATAATGTTACATCTGGAACGTGAAATTTTGGTCATCTGATATACTCAACTTAATCTCATGTGAAACTACACTTCAGTCAATGTTAAGATATCCCAGATGTCACCATCTTACTTAAGCTTCAAAGTTCCAAATTTGCCTGTATCTGGCAAAACTCTCTGTGAAAGTTTACTCGTTTTCATTACATAGACTGCTATGCATATTCTAGGCTGCTGGAAGAGTGCCTGAATATTTCATTCAGTATACTGATGCAATAACATTTTTTTGCTAGAGTTAACATTGTGCTGAATATTATACCTCAAGTTGTGATCTACCAGTCAGCAGTTTTGAAGAGGATGATGATCAGTAGACAACTGTGCGGTTCTGGCTTACTATAAATAACACGCCACTCGGTGTATGTCAGATGAGTTGTATTTGACATTGTTATCATACCAAGCAAGCAGTTGAAGATATGCACGCAGTGATGTATTGAGGCCAAACAAAAGTGCTCCTCAAACGTCACATCTGTACTCAGAAGTGGAAACATATTGGTGGTGATCTTGAAGACGGAAAATTGGTGTGTGCTACATGTGAGTGAAATGCTTGTTATATTGAAGACATTGACAACGTTACAATGAGCGGTGCAGAAAGTACAAGTCAAACCATTCACAAATGACGTAATTAATGAATTCTGAGTTGGATTCAAGGTTTTCTTCACGCATTCAACCGTTACCCATCGCTTGATAATAAGCATAATGGCTCAAGCCAGATGAGTTTTCTGTTTGCACTGCTTGCTGCTACTCGGCGTGATAATGAGAAGTTTAAGCAGTATTTTGCCACACATAATATGGCTGTTGCGTAACTGTGGCAGCACAGTTAGTTTCGTCACAGTGGATTAGATATTGTACAGCATTACGTGAGTCTTCATTAGAAACAACGAAAAGGTAGAAGACTATTATGTAAGATGCCTTTTCGCGATAAATATTGGTTTCATATAGATTGAACATCACTCACAAATGATCGCAATTATCACAACTTCATAGATTTTCCAGTCGGCCACATTCGAAAAGGGGCACTAGATTCGAGTTTCGCTCTGATTTGGGCTCGTCAGTGGTGCATATCCTTGCCATTACCGGGACTAGAACTCCGGCCACGATTTTCGTGAACTGGCAACCGTGTTAACCAATGCGCCGTTGACCTCGCATTAGGCCCGACCGAATTATCATCTGTGAACACTCAGCCACTTTCGCTTGTGGGGCCGACTGAAATTTCTATGGGAATGCGACGTCTACGATCAATTGCGGATGAGGTTCAATCTATATTAAAATCCAAACCCTCAACTACTCATTAAATATTAGTTTGCCAAGCCCAACACTTTTACCTAACAGTTGAGCTACTCATGAGTAGTACAAATCATATGACAAATAATCCATTGATAAATCTAGATACATAGTCGCAATATAGCTCAAAACACAGGTAAATAATCAGTTAACAAACAATATGCTCCAACAACAAACCTCATCACGATCTACATTTTGTTCTCTAGATAGCGTGGGAGTACTAGTAATAATAATAGACACTTTGTTTACATCTGTTCGCAAGTTGAAAATAAATACCAATTGTTTGGCTGCAAGCTGTAAGCAGTGATGAAAGCTACATTGAGAATACAAATACATTTACGAAACTGATAGGTCGAAGAAGCTTTGACGACTTTATTTATAACTGGAAATTGTGAAGTTTTCTGGAGCTAACATTTGAATGTTCATTTTTTGTTACTGATTTCTGGCGGAATTCTTCAAGGTTGACAGAATAAGTAAACTTCTGGAATGAACTGCTGTGTGGATAGTCATTGTTGGTGGAAAGGTCAGTGATTGATGAATAATACGTGCGCTTGTTACACCCTTCACATTTGTCAGGTTGATTCAGGTGAGAATATTATTAAAAATGGTATTCAATATTCTGGTCCTGATAGGCTACGGTTGCAATATGCCAACAAGCAACCACGTCACACTTACTATTTTTATGCTGAACTGTAACGGAGACAGATTTTTGGGTTTCGCCTCCAGAACAGCGAAACGTCCCACAGTGGCTGATTCATTCACCATAATTATCAATCCCAGATGTATTCGCGAAATTTTATATTTATTAGGTCCAGAAATTGGTGGTCTTTCCAAGATATCTTTTACTATAGTTTAATGTCATGTCACACTAATATCACTGTCTTTCTTTGCACTCTGTTTGACACTGACATTTATTTCAGTCCCATTTCAAAAGTTCTTACTGTGCACGTCAGTGATCAGTCGAATTCGTAAAATCTTTGAATGAAAATCAAATTAACAAGGGACAATATGGCAGACTGCGTTAAAGATTTTGTACAAGTGCCCTTGCCGATCAAACCCAAACATAATCCACCTTTCAGTGGGAGGTACTCGTAATTTCCTGATAAAATAGTTTAAGTCGCCTTCAACAGGAAAAATGATAAATTCAGTCCAAGCTTACTTCGATAATAATCAGAGATATTTGGTATTAACTTCAAGCACGTAGTTGGGAAACATTACTTTGACCAACGCTTAGTTAATCAGTTTTGTTGTGCAAAACCTGCAGAATTTCTTATAGGACACGTTCCGATTTGTATGCGGCTCTCTAATTTTAAGGATCTTCGGCCGTTGTAATGAAATCGCTACCATTATGTAGAACTAAAACTATTTCCCTTCAACTTCACCTTTGCTCCTAAAAACAACGTAGACTAGCAAAGCAAATATACCGCAGTACTCAGGATTATAAGCCAAATAAACTATTGGATACCACACCAATATTTCTTCAGATTGAACTTGATATGGAATGCAGAAGTCCATGTGCATCTTGTTATAATACTCCCTAATTTGTAAATGAATTTATGGTATGTTACTACAGAAAGAGTACACAATTATTTACTTTGCCCACCTAGTAACTTTATTGTTCTTTTTTCAACTTAAAATGGAGTGCGAGTGTTATTGCTATCACGCTGGTTATTTGTATTTAATCGTTAGCCTACTTACCAGGTTCTGTCAGATTGACAAGAAATCCGCATATCAGAATAGCAGTTTATCTATCAGGCCAATCGGATTTTAATTGGTCCACATTACTTACTATTTACATGAAAATGTGAATAATATGTAAGCCGTTACAGCTGCGATTGCATGAAAGGTTATAAGTAAAAAAGCCGTCTATAGGAACACGACAATTAGTGGCTGCAAGAAACTGTTGCATTTTTATGACAAAATATGTGCAAACAAGTGGATATACCATGTGTACGTATGTCATACAATCTTTGAAATGTACGCTTCTTCAGTATTAACAATGTGAACTTAGTGTTCTCGATGCTCACCAGATTGCTCATTTTTCGTCGAGGTGCGTCCACTTTCAAGCGTTATATGCATATTTCTTCTGCCCAAATTTGTCCTATTTTTTAACGTTCATCGGCAAACCTTTATAACAAAGCACGCATAACTCTGCTGCGCGCAGCATTGTTTCATTACTAACGCTCTTCTGAAGTTAGTTTCTTTGTTCTACTTGGTCCCTAATTACGTACAGGGATTTCACTAGAAGGTGTTTTTTGTCAAATCTGCACTAATCCCAATTTCGAACGACAGAACTCAGCTTTCTTCATTTACCAAAATGTGTTGGATTGATGTGAAAAAAATATTTTAAAATCGTTTGCCAGGTAAGTCTGCAGTTAAGAAACGGTATATCTCAGATTCGCCCAAAATGTGTGTTAACTAGTGTTGATATCAACAAAACCACGTTGTATATTTTCTGAAAACCGATTGGTTCGTTTTACAACTTCAGTTGCTCGACCATATCTAGTAAAATAATTACAAGAAGTATTCCTGAGTTTACAGTTAATTCGGTCAGCTCCTTCAATATTTGACTTTTTAGACTGTACTAACGCAATATACCAATCAGTTCACTGAAGTTCAAAATCGATCCAAATGAGTTTATCAGTTTAATCGTTCGGTTATTTTCTTAAAACATTGTTGTATATGTTTATCCAGAGGTAGTAATACAACGCATATGACCTTTATATTCTCTAACTTTTATATCTAATACAAAAACTTGAAATGGTTTGTAAGTAGGCGATATTATCGCAGGGATTTGATGAGAATGTGTTTACAAACTGTTTTGAATGACACTTCATGAAAATGGACAAGACCTTGAAACAAACAACCATAAACATCAAAAATCTTACTTTAGCAGCAAAAGAAAGAAAGAATTCTAGAAGCACAACTCTAATCAAGTTAATTGATTGAAAATCGTAATTAATGTTTTGAAGTTTATCCACTTCAGATCCATGTTACTCTCTGGTTCATTGCAGGGAACTGAGTTAATTTCCAACTATTTCCATTCTTAAGCTAGATTTGTTCAATCCTGCAACAGTCATATCTATCCCTCTAAATCGGAATGTGATAAAAAGATAGCGCATAAATTTGATTGGTGCTTCATCTGGAACAACAAAACATTTGATTTGACTTTTATTGAGCTTGTGTGTTTGACTGGGAGATTTGTGAAATTAATAAGTGAACAAGTCTTGAGATAACCAGAGACATTTCTATTTCTAAACAGCAGCTGTGTGAAGTTTTTATATACCTCAACAACAATATGTGTGGAATACATGACAACACACGGATTATATGCATGTTGCACATATCTTCACTAAATGCAAGCTGCAAAAAATCCATTAACCTGGTAGGACATATGACTGTTATTTGTACTATTCCATTATGGATATGAGTTAATGTACTTGTGCTTTCTGGCGGACAGTTTTAATTCCACTGATTTATTCAGTGTCGGTACACAAGCATGAATGCAGTCACAGTTAATGCATACGTTCAGTGTTGTCTAATCGTACACTGTCAATTCCATTTTCAGCTACCGTTTGATGTAGACGAGGAAATGAACTACGGTTATGAATCTCTTAAGAAAATCAACAGTTTAACCGCTTTGGGACTCACCTGGGCAACAGCAAACTGATGAAACCGATCAGTGTGACCAGTCTCCAGCTTTGTTTGTGCCTTACTATGGTTTATGGTTTGGAGTACGCATCCAGTTCAAAAAAACTGTTCGAGAGATCTACTGATTATGAAAGACGATTACGTGAGTTATTATTGTCGCCTTATTGTCAAGTGCCCATGTAGATGAATCAGTTTATAAACTTAATATTGACAGTATAACTGTTACCAGTATCAAAATACTTTTCTTGAAAAATTTAGAAAAACATAATGATAACCAAAATATATATGACGGTTAAATCGTAAAACGTATGAAAACAAATACACATGAAGTACAGGAGTATGAAACTTATCACACTCTATGAAGATTTTGCACGTGTGCCAAAATTTAGAAACACGTACTAGATGCCTCTCTAAGGTTCGTTATCGCAGATATTGTCCGCGATAGTCTTCTGACTAACAGAAGCTAAGTCATGCTTCAAACGAACGTGCACATTGTAAGATGTCAAAATAAACGCTTGATGAATTACCTCGTAGCACATCCCAGCGATGTCATTATAAAGGTTGCTATCCATTGTTCCGTGTGGCTAACACTAAATTTTTCAATAATGATCTTCAATTCTCAACCTGCTCAAAATAATACTCAGTGGTGTTGGGGAATTTTTTTACTTCAGCTGAATAGGTTTCAATATGGTTTGTATAATAAGGTAAAACACTCGGAAGGGTAATGAAGTGTTGAGTATAAAGATAATCTGAAACGTTCGGCAAGTGTATATTTTGGGCACTTTTTCACCTGTGACTCACATCAGTTAAAATGTTGAATACGTTTCAGTGAAATGGTGAGCGTTATTGGTTTCACGACCAAGGTCATTCCCGTGTTGTTTATAAAATTCGACACGTTATAAAACACCGTGTCAGCCAGCTTCCACACTAGCACACCGGATTAGCTGGGTGGGAAGTACAAGCTTTCGCAACCTTTATCAGATGGAATTGTGAGCCAGTGGCCTATAGACAATCCCTTTAAATAATATACACGTCAGTCCACAGATTCAAGAGTTGCAAAACACAATTATTCACATCTGATACACTTTTCCTTAAAAAGACCGACTTTAAGCAATGGGAGTAAGGACACGGTAGAAATTTCCAGAACAATACAGATTTAATGGCCAGACGCGGAATGTGATTGCGTAACCAGGTAGTTTTTAACGGAACCCGTCTCATGATTGCACCTCCGCAAATGTATTAGTGAGATAAGGATCCTTCAGAAACAAATCTTTCAGATTTATGAGTTTTACAATGAGAATGTTTTTTTAAATTTCCTTCCCAGCTCAACAAAGTATGCAATAGCCAAGGCTGTGAATTTTATCTTCCGAAGTTAGTTAAATTTTCTGATCTGCTTCGTAAATGTGAACGGAAGTGAAGCAATGTAACCCAGACCCTTATGGTTTGACTATCAAATAAACTGACACTGGAGAAGACAAATGCAACGAAGTGAAACATCATGTATAAATTATTAACGAAAAGCATTGCGGTTTCATTAGGTGTAGTTCCAAACAACTTCCCTACGCAGAAAGCATATCGGAACACAAAAAGATATTAGCTTGCTCCTCCGTTATTTTCAGTTTTTATTACATTGATCATTGCAGTGAATAAGCACTTCGTTGTAAAAATGCTTTTAGTCTTCTATTGCTTAACTTAATGTAGAGAATTTTATTTCAAAGGTGACATTGTGTGAAAACCATTAGATTTCATTAACCAATTAAGTGGAGGTAGACAACTCATGTTGCCCTTCGGTAAACATGGGTTGAATCGATCCGTAATAGTTATATATGTAGCATACCGAAAACATTTCCATAAATAATTGCATTTTTGAATAGGATTTTCAAGAGTATTTTATTAAAGTTAATCGAGCAATGTTGGTTGGTATGCATCACAAAAGATTAGAGAGTTGCAATTCGCACCCAAAAGAACTGAAAAGGAAATAAGCTTTTTTACTAGGATTTAGTCCTAAAATTACGAGGCTGTCTTCGTCCCTGCAAGTTTGTTTATAATCTCTTGAAATACTGTCTAAAATCGTACACTTATTTTGTGGTTTCTTTTACCCCAAAGCTTACTTGCAACACAGTCGTGACCAAATTTTGTAACCGATCATTAGTCAACCATAGATTCATTTATGATCTCTCTTCTTAATCTGAAAGTTTTAATTCGATTTAGCCGCCCAACAAATATTTAAGGCTCCATTCAACAGGGTTAATAAAACACAACTGTTGAGCCTCTAAAATTAAAACACTGGAAGCGTCCGATTCTGGATTGGGCTTTTAGTCACCGACACCTGTGTACTACAACACATGCGCGTCACTACAGGTGACGCGATGATGCACACACGGTTACATCCCCACACCCTGTACCAGGTATAGATCGAACGTTGAGCGTGAACAAAGAGAAATTCCGCTTATTAGCGTTTACACAGGTGAGATATAAGCGTGTGTCTCAAAGCACAATAACCTCTAGAGCTAACGCCTACGCTATGGAAGTAATCGTCCTCAATTTCAACACAAAATATCCGTCACCGAAAAATCAAAAATTTTACAAACTTCCCTAAGTGGTGAGATCAAATGACAGCCCTAAAGTGCTTATTTGAAATTCTTTAAAATTAGTTACTATTGTGGTAGGCGACACAATAAGTACATGTTGAATAATACATTTCCGAAATCGCTATTGACGTACTGGTTATATATTACATTCGTTCTCTACATTGGATTACTAACCCTATCATATGTGAAGTATAATAGACTGTGAGTTCAAGCTTCCCTTGGGTTCACCACTGCTTAAATTTGCCCACATATTTTGTTTCTACAAGGGCATAATTCCAGTTCGCTTTTTAAACTCGGCTCACGCACGGCTCTTATTCAGACATTTTTTAAATGTGAAGTTGAATACCGGCCCTCCAGCAAAGCTGGTGTGGTCTTTTGTATTGGAAGTACATGTTAGATCTAAAGGATTTAGCTTAAAAAGAACAGCTAATAAGAGTTGTCTTTTTAGTCCCACCAGATGGCCTTCTTACTGGACAGCTGCATGCACATGCATCATGATTGGATGAAGATTATACTATTCAAGTCTGAGAGCAATACTGAACTAGAATTTACGACTGTGTACTTTGATCACTTTTTATACCCTCAATTTTGTATCTTTCTCTCCGGCACATTTATGGCAAGCAACAAAACCCAAGTGTTTAATGAATTAGACACATGTACTTAAACAATATCTTGATGACAATATGCCTGTGTTTG
>LUCH01000226.1:218658-246983 GCA_013368495.1 Paragonimus heterotremus | reverse complement strand
TTCCGTACAGATTCCTTAACGGGATTTGCCTTACACAGGCGGAACTCCATCAACAGGGAAAGTATTTTCGTCTACCACGTGCATTCGAAATACGAGCTGACAGTACACAAAAAACAAAGTCAAATTATACTAGGGTTTAATAAAAAATGGGCGTTTCTGGGAATCACTGATGGGGTATTTTTTAAAAACAACTCGGTAGCAATGGCTTTAACAGGTGTGTTATCTGATGATTCAAACTGAAGTCCAGAATGTGAACCAAGTCTTTACTTGAATTCATTCCATTATGTTACTATTTTGATTGGCGTTGATGGACCTTCAGTTTGTATTTATCCGGACACCCAAAACGCGCTATCTAATAATCAAGCTACGTAAAGAAAATCATAGCCTTTGCAAATCACCTATAAATTAGTTAACTGGGTTAACAAAATCATTCTATGTGATGGAGAACGAGGTTGGCAGATGATCTTACATACTAAATTCAACTGCTCATTTAGAGGTTCACAGCGTAGTGGGAGACGTTTTGTTTACTCGCTGTGTCTGAACAAAGTGACCAAGTACTGTGAACAGTTGTTTGCTATTTGTTGAATGTTCCCAGTAAACGAGTGCTCCTCAAGAAGTACAAGCAGCAGACCTGCAGAATTAGTTCAGGACATGGATGTATAACACTGTCGAATGAGGTCAAAATATAGTATATGTGAAAAGATCGGATCTACTGAGTAACTGAAGTACGGAATTCGCTATTTTAGTCGATGATTTACAGATAAAAAGTGAGCAAAGCTAAATGAAAACAATCTTTTCTCGGTCCCATTCACAAGCATTTGGTCACCACTGATGAGGTCTCTAAGACAGTCAAAATGACGGGGACACACGACTCTACATTTTGTCATGTTAAACGGGAGTCCACTGTATGTAGCTCAGCAGTGTGGAACATTCAGCCAACTTTACATCATTAGTTCTCCCACATAATCCACTGCGTGTCAAAATATACCGTAGAAAAGGGGGATTTCAAATCCGTTCAGGAATGACTAGGATGAATAGCCGAAATTCAGACATAACGCCTGTGATGCGTTACTAAATTCGGAGTGCCACTCACCAAATAACCGTCAAAGCTGTCAGTAAATGGTGATCTCAGAGTTGATCGTGCGTCTCAGAAGTACGAAATTATTAAACTTATACTGACGGAGCCTCATGAACATTGCTGTATGGTCTACTGCTTTAGAGGCATAGGGGAGATCTGGAAATGCATCGACCGGTTCTTCATCAGCTGTTGTTGCTCACTGTTTGTGACGACAAACGAAAGTCCCTTTCGTAATAAGTTCTGCTAATTAAGCCACAGGGTACATCAGAGTAAGCGCATCTTAAAAGGTTATAATTCAAGACTCTGAGGCATTCGATAGTAAAATCTTCAGTCTGAATTCTGCAGGCTGTTGGTAGGTTACCTTCTTCAGACCGTGGTATTTTACCTCAGAGAGCTTTACCCACCCAGGAGGACCGATTGCTTTATTCATCTAGTGATTAGGACAAATCTTCAACATCTATCACAAGTCCTAAAATGAAGCAAAATCAGGAATTGAGGAATTCATTTACACACACCATTACTAATCTCCACAAAGCAACATGTGATGTGAAACTAATTTTTTAAGACATGCGCACTGGTGGTTCTGAATGTAAGCGGTGAACTTGCAAAATCATTGACAAACACCCAAAACCAGTTGGAGAGAATGTTGGGTGTTCCAATACTCGACATAATCGTTCCACTTGTGGCACACGTCTGCCAGTATGACATCAATTGGGGCTGATGTTTGCAGTGCTGCAGCATAGATTCCAACGGACAGTCTAATTTCTGGTCAGCTTTGGCTGATACTGGTTTTGTTTATCTCACACAACTGTTGTTGCCCGGTTACAACTTGAGCACTATTCAACATGTGACGTACCAGTCCCCTTCAACTGAGGATCGGCTTATCGTAAGCAAATACGTTGTGTATCGCCAAGGCTGTTTCTCACCAAAGTAGTCCAGGGGGTCTAATCGAAATGCAAATGTCGACAGCTGGGCCTACAGTGAACTGCCAGTGATCATCTAACGCCAGGTATGCAGTGGCGTCAAGCCAACAAATACCATTTGATTCATGGGATATCGAAATCCATTAAGATGCGTTAAGGTTTTCCACTACTACGAATGTCAGAAAATCTATGTACTTCAACTGTGAATTTAATCAAGACATGACTGTGATCACAACCACCAGAAGAGACGTTGAGTTCTTTTTTACTGATCACCTCCTTCTAAATGACGAGAATGCCATCAAATCCAGGGGGGTTGAACAGGATAGTTCATCTCCTGGAAGTTAGGGCATTTGATTTACATAAACACCCATATCCGCTTCGCCGACTTCAACAGTGAATGGTGAAAACTAAATATGAACCTCATTAGTGTTGAAGCGACCTTCTGGTTATTTAAAATGGTAGACGAGTAGTACCTGTGTTCATATCACAGAGTTAAGGTTAGGTGATTTTCGGCTAAGCAGGTCTTAATGCGTCCTCAGGTCACATTTTGAAGAAAATTAAATGAATGGCTAGGATACGCAACCCCACGTGTGGTTTCCTACTAAGTTAAACGAGTTACGTTATGTAGCCTGAGACAGTTACACTGCTGTAATTGACAAATTAGAGAGGGAGTGGCGAAACGAGATAGTCGTTTATGAACTTATTTTCTCGTCCATAATTTTCGTGAAACTTCAGACTCAAATAGTAAAAAATCAACAGTTTCGATGCACAATATACTTCCGCGCTCTCCTTCAGTTTGTTCTAAACTAGTGCTGCAGTAGTATGTAAATATGTGACTGCGATTATAACGAAAGGCTTTTTGTAAAATCTAGTATTTAGGCAGTTAGAACCGGCAGATTTTTGGTTTCTGAAAGACTACTGAATTCTACTATACCTTTCCCTGATGATGCAGCTTTTTGTTAGCATAAGTCTATTACAAAATGATACAAAATAACAAAACAATACTCGTTGATAACGGCTGTTTCAGTATTTGGGGTTTCCATAAAGAGAACACAGGATCTTTAAACAAGCCCCATTATTCCTTGAAAAATCACCGGATGATTTTCAGAAAGTCCTTTATAAATTCCGTTTCGTTCAATATATCAACATGATGTGTTACGCTAGAATGATGTTTAAAACAAGCGCTAAAACCTAACGCTGTAGTAATGAGATAGGCAAGCTGTTTTGTTCCCAAGTGTCCGCCACATCAATTCTAACAAGCTATTTTCATCCCCTGAAAGTTTAAACCGTGTTCAAAAATGTTACAAACTGTCCGAGCATGATGAACAAAAACCATGACCATTTCTTAGTTCTCAATTTCGTTTGAAACTTTAAAACCTATCCTGAACAAGTAAAACATCTATCAGTGATGGAAAAGTCAAACAGTGACAGGACTTATACATGCGACTGACCTGCCTTTGAGCTGTCATTAACTTATGAGAAAAGTTAGAACCAACGCTAATTGTGCTTCTGGCCTAAAAATGTGGTTGTCTCACAAATTATAAAATTAAGTTAAAATAGAAAAAGAATATTAGTTAAACAAAACGCTTCTGTGCGCACAAAGTTGGGTTGTTCCGTCAGATTCCGGTCGCCTCCGTTGTGGCCAAAATTCGGCATCCCACGGCTTTTGACTGACCGCCATTGACTCGGTAAATCGGGAGAAAAGAAGAGATCGGGTTACTGATAGGGTGCGAGTCGACAAGATGTGACACAATTACACCAGTAACTGTCTTGCTGACCCCGTTATTTAACCAGCCTGGATGATGTTCACGGATACGTTTAGACAAGCGTCTGGTCGTGCGACCAAAGTAACCAGTTTCACAGGGACAAGTAAATGAGTATACAAAAAACAAGTCGCAGAAACAAGCACTCTGTCTTTTAGCCGTAGACACAAGGCTGGAGTGGGGTTGTAGTAAATACACAGTGTGGCAGAATAAAATGTTTTGTGGACGATAGTGTTAAGTCTCCTGCTAAGTGTATCATCAAATATGTCACCCTCGAACAACGACGATATGTAAACCGCTTTCCTTTCTGCCATATGCATCATGTCTTTTATCTGACGACATTGCATAATCTTGTCTACAAATCGTTCCAGCCAACTACTTTACAAGAATACGGTGCGTAGGAATGTTAGTTCAGCGAAACTCACACTCAGTGTAGATATTCAAATTACAATTTGAATTCAACGTTGTGGGTACAAGAGTACAGTAGCTGCTTCACTTCTGTTAAGGCTCTGCAGACATTTAGATTGTTGGTCACAAGTTAATCACATAAATGGTCTATGGTCTCTTTCAATGGAACATTTGTAAACATAAATGATACGTCAATAGAAACATTGGTTGTCCCGTTAAGCTGAGTCCATCGGATGTATTGACGAATTCAAAAGTCTCCTGTAGGCCACGCTTTGACAATTTCTGTCTGATGGTTTCAAGGGGATGTGATAACCATTTTACAAACGAGTGGTATGATGAGTGGCACATGTCTAGAATAGGTTGGAGATGTACACCTGATTTGTGAACATTCGGAAATCCATGAAGTCTTAGAATCGTCGTTTAAGTGGGTCGGGTATGTTCAAAGTAAAATGCAATGAGATGCCGGAGTTTGGCCACAGCTGAGGCGATCGGAATCTGACTTGATAGCCTAAATTTGTGCGCACAGAAGCGCTTCGTTCTGGTTTTGAAGTTGCCGTGGTCTATCTCCTACACCATGACCGATCAAACTGCTACAGTTTCAGTCGCGTCGTAACGGTGACGTAGCTGTATCAAAAGGTTGCATCAACGACATGTTTGACCTAAATTAAACTAGTTAATTGTTTTTTGTCCGCTCTGACAAAAGTGTTTCATATAAATTTTAACTAATTGGCCAGATGATGATCATTTTGTAGCGAAACAGAGATCAGTGCCCAGTTTACAAGCCTTAGCGATATAACACATATGCAACAGTGATGGATGAGGCAATATAGTATGTCGATTTAAAAAATCCATTAGTGATCGTTTCTCAACTGCAGCTTCCTCTCGAATATCACGCAAACAATGCAGTAATTGATATGCTGTTTCCGGAAGATTCGTGCTTTTGTTCCTAAAGCACACACTTTGTGGTTTGGGATGACGTCTTGATAGGTTGTTGAGAGTGGAGTAATGTCATTTTCCAACCTATCTGTAACACCCTCCAGGTTTTCGTCTTCTAACAACAATTATCATTTAATTTCGAATAACACGAAATGTCAGGCAACTGAAAAGTCAACCGTTAACGGCTACGAGTGGAAGTACTTTCAGCTGTGTCGTATTCTATCGAGCTGTTTCTCTAAGCTTCTCTTTGGGATCCCTCAGAAATTCCTAAGCTACGACGAAAAATCATTCATACACTGGTTCCTCAATACATGAGAACTCAAACAATTTCCTTTAGATTGTTCGTCATTTAGCTTTGTTCATGTGAACACTGTGTCTATAATAAAACATATTTGTCAGACAGAAAGGATGAAATTCAGCCTGTAGACAGGTGGGTTTAAACACATTGCGAACACGCAGTCCAGAACTTATTCAACAGAACGGAGTTCCAATGGTTTTCACAGCCCTTGTAAGCATCAGTACTGTGGTCATTGGGTAGGTCCAGAGTGTGAACTCTTTATAGTCCGAGAATATTTCAGAGGGTTAAAAGTTCACGAAGAACATTAACTCTTTGGAGAGTAGACTACGGTACTTGTAGGCTTTCATCCTGTCATCAGATAATCCATAATTTTCTAACAAATACAAAACTGAAATGTATATTTTTGTCCGAAAGAAAACATAGTTAACAAATTGGCTGTTCCTTTAACAAACTCACTGTCAGCCTTTAGTTATTTGTTTGTGCTTGACCAGTATATGTATGCAGCACATAAAGCTGATAATTTATTCTGTTGAACTTCATGCTTGGCCTACTGCTTAACTATAGCGTCCACCAGGTTTGTTTTATTGTACGAACGTAATTGTGACCTATCCCCAAAATTCAAGTTGAAACTAACTGACACTTGATTGCAATTTTCTCAGTCAGACAGATTTCTGTCATCCGTCTTCGGAAAGATATACTAGACTCGAGTTTTACTTCTTTAATAGTGCACCAGTATTACATGTTTCCGCCATGACAAGGCTTTCAACCCTAGAATGACCACTATTCACCGGTGAATAAGAGTGAAATTTCAGATCTTATGTTTTACTCATACCTCCAGTGAGGTCAACTGCACAATGGACAGCACGGTTGTTTCATGTAAACGCGCCCGCAGTTTAAGTTCCAACAATGGAAAGTGTAAACGCTACTGATGAAATCTAACGTGAGTAGACTTTCGACCAACGCTTTTTCCCTGAGGAGGCTGGCTGTAGTTTGTGGCTGACTGCAAAGGCTGTACGAAACTGTGAGGAATGTTTGGAGTGAAAGTGATGAAATCCCTGATCGCCAGTCGGTGATGGAAACATCATTGTTTCATATACTGAGATAAATTCACTTGTGAGCTGATCCCGTTATTGAAGCTATCGATACGTACTTTCTCATTAGTCAACCATACAGATCTGTTTTATCTATTCGGGTACGTGTCAGGGAGAGACTTTACAAATGCACTTCAACAGAATATCTCATCCTCCATTTTCATCACGAGTGGCTACATTTAGTGGAGATTGTTTGACTGATAACAGGACTAACCGCTTAATGGGTTTTACATTTCATGGGCGCAAAAAGGCACGTAAAACAGACAACTGTAATATGTGCGTCTAGCCGTCAATGCTGTACAAGACAACTAGACAAGACAATTAGACAAGGTCATTTGTAATTTGTTCTGGAGTCATGTTGCCTGACAAAATGGCTAGGGGAATGTTAAATAACTACTAATGGATTCATAGTCGGAGAAAAATTCATTATAACTCATATTTATCACAAAACTCCAAGGCTTAGGAATTCATCAATCTGACAAGAGGATTGATTTACTGGAATAAACCAGCGAGATTATCGATTAGCATAACGGAGGAGAGTACGGTGAATAAAACACTTTGGATGGGCTAAAGTGAAAGCAAAACCAACGATGTATTCACTACTTCAGATTCTGGGTGGTAACTATGCAAAAATTATTGTACTGAACTTCAAGGTAAATACAATCTAAATCGCAGAATATGAACGTTTCAGCTACCGTATGTTTAATAACTGCTACTTCCATAATTCAGCAAAATGTATTGTTAGGTGTTTCTTTGATATGTAGTTATCACAATGTAAGGTTTTGTGGGATTTTAATTACTGACGAGTAGTCGGGGATTTGATTGCAGATTTGGTTGACTTTAAATTGAGCTCCACTCACATTTGGCCGCAGCCTTCACACTGACAGAGACTTCCGCCGACTTCTTCAAAAAAGAAGCATTCGACTCTAGTTTCGTTCTCGTTAGAGCTCGTCAGTAGTGCACATCCTTGTTACAGCCGGGATTAAAACTCTGGCCACGCTGTTCATGAGGCAACCGTGTTGCGCCATTGACCTCACATTGAGCAGGACTGAATTATCATCGCATGTGAACACTCAACCACTTTCTCTTATGAGCAGTGATCACGTAGCCCGATCGTTTAATAAGAGGCATAGTTACTACCTGTTAACTCCAGTTGATAACCCTGTGATTAAGACTCTCGGAACAGGTGGAAATCTTTACTTGCATTGGACCTGTTAGGCAACATTTTAGTTTAATGGTTGAACTCCAGGTATGATAATTCGGTCGTGCCTAGTGTGAAGTCAATGGCGCAGTGGTAAACACGGTTACCTCATGAACAGCGTGGCCAGAATTCTAGTTACAGCCGTTGCACGGTTATGCACTACTGACGAGCTCTGACCAGAGCGGAACTCGAGTCCAATGGTTATTTCCGAAAGAGTCCGGCTGGACCGCTTATTTGCATGCGAAAGCTGCGATCAGATATGAGTGATGCTCAACTTACGATTCAACCTGTTTACTGTCGAAAAATAGTCAATTTCAGCTTAAGATTGAAGTCTTTAGTGATGAATATCTTCACTACTGCCGACAGATGAACGCTGTGCAAGCATCCAAGGTACTGTGACGCTAATTTCTCATTAATTGCAACCAAATTATCACATGCTAACACCTGGTCGCACTTGCTTGTGATTGGAGTTCAGATTATCCAATCGTTTCGTGGGTAGGCACAGTAACTGTCCTGTTAACCCCAGTCGGTGGAATTATAACTACAACTTCCAAACAAAATCAAAGGAAAGAAGTTACCAAATTTTTCCAACAATATTTTGTTTTCTGATAAGTAGCGGGTGGTTTAGGTTGATGTAAGTCAAGCAACACTTACTGACTACAGCTTTCACATCTCCACAGACTTCCTATCAGTCCTATTTTAAAAGATACTATGTTCCAGGTTTGATCTCGCTGTAGTTCGAAAGTAATGCATATCACTGGCAGAATGTGAACTCCGATCACATTTTCATGTAGCAACCTAGTTGACGACTGCTTTGTTGACTTCACGTTAGGCACGACTTAATCACCATATACAAAAGCTCAGCCACACTGTCTTATGAGTAATGCTCAAACTGTCCGATCACTTTGAAAATGGGAATGCGAAGACTGTACACAGTTTTGAGTGAAGTTCACATCATATCAATAAAACCCCCTCGCTACTTACCAACAAAAAGAGACGTAATCGTTTCAATTTTCATAAAAGTACTGTACTGTTAGATACCTACTATATACTGCTGCACTCATTATTGTCTAACAGTATCCCTTGTTTAATCTTTTAATAACTTGGAGATGTTTTTCGGATAATGTGGCGGATACGGAAATTCGTCTACTAAACCTAACATTTTTTGAACACTTTTGCTCGTGTGGTAGCATTTTGGAGCACTTTGGATATTGATTATACGGTCAGTCAGTTAGCGTGTTAACATTTTCACATGAAGCACGCATTATAGATAATTAATAACTACGTTTTCTGATTGGAAGTTGACATTCTACTATTAAATTTACAAAGTGACCTAAAATGTTTTATCCGGACCGAATGCAATACAATCCAACTGTAATTCAATTTAAATTCTCACATACCATTCTCTAATGTCTGTGAGGAATACAGACCCTGAAGCTCGTCAAGTATAGCAGGGAACCCATGAAAACCGTTCTCCAGAATTCCTTTATTTTCAAGTAAAGCTGGTTTAATTTGCAATCTCCATGGGACTTCAATATTTTTACATCTGACTCATCACGGCGCAGAGATTTTGCTCCGTAACCTCTACAAAGTGAACATAACAGTTCGATGAAAGTCCACTTTTCCAGCGATGTATCTTCAAAACCATTACAATGCTTTCAAGTATTTTTTATGACAATCAAATCTTCCCAAAACTGTCTTAATAAAAGGTGAAACCACAATTCTGGATTGTTCTGAAAACAAAGTACACTCGTTTACAGACACACACATCATGATCAACTCTGGCCTCGTGCATGTCAGCTAACAAAATGGATGCAGTAGGTGCATTCTGAATTACATTCACGTCAAAATGAACGGCTCCAATGGTTGCTATGATTTCACTGGAAATAGTTAGCATAATACATATACAATAGCCTGATCTCAGAATGTATCCTGGTGTGAATCGGAAGCACAGAGAATACTATTCAAAAGTAAGCTTGCTGTTGGCACAACAGTCAGATTGTGATTCGTCCCCTTCCAACCAGGTGAACTCACAAAATGACGAAGGTAGGTAAAGTATAGCTAAAATCATTCGATCGCGCAGGACAATTGCACCGTTTGTTGAAAAATATTGGGACAACTTTGGGAAGAATGGCAGCGGGAAGAAGACTTGAAGCAACAATGAAAAAGAAAGAATAAAAGAGGAAGGGCAATTAAGGGAAGAAGCGTTGCGATTGCTGTTCCATTGTCAATCGCCATCCAAGAAAAGTCCAGTCTTCTACCTATTCCTGGAATAAGTCGAGTGACGTTGCCGAAGCTACCTCTACCAGTAGTACGTAATGAACTTATTGTATGGATTCAGGTGATAAATGTATGTTGTCTAAATTCAGGCTTATTAAGAAGCCTGTGAGAGTGACCTTCTCTGCAATGGTAGAAAGACTTTTGTTGTTGTGGTCAGTGGAGTGATGCATTTTATATGCAATAATAAAGTAACGCTACAAACACTTGCAGATTGGACTAAATAGCTGTAGAGCATAATCGTCACATCGCATGGAGAATAGGTCTTCAAGTATTTTGCTGGCTATCATTTGGATAGCCTCCATAGGAACTATTTCTCTCTTCAAGTATGACGTATTTGCTTGCCTGCTGAGTTCCATCAGTGGATCTATCAACGTGTTATAGATGAACAAGAAGGTAACAACCATGAATTATTCGAGGTCCCTAGTAAAAGTCACTAGTCTTCTGCTGGCTTTTCTTACCATTACCGTAACTCTGGCGCTAGCCTAATGACACGAATTGGTTGTTGGCGTAGCCTGTAAAATATCACCGATCAACTATGAATTGCCGCAAGTGTAACACGCATGCACGATATTCTGATTACCCATGGTAAAGGATTGTTAGTCTTTCAGAGACCATTGCTGTGAAACATTCCGGTCTCACTGAAGAAATTCTGCTTCTCACTACCTGTATAACACGGGCCAGAACTATCTGCTATCTCCATATACCGTCGCCGGGTGATTACCCATTTGTACAAGGTCGAACCAAAGACAGTGGACGCAATACTAGATACTACGACACGAAAGTGGGGCTTGATTGCACTGCCATTTGATTAAACTTTGTGCCTAAGACAGGATACTTATCACCTAAGTCATAAGCAAGTCACAATCACGATTGCTGGATTAATTCAACACAGTGCAGATAGCGACATTCTGATAAGTGTGGGGAAGCATGAGAATACTGCATTCACCGGAAAGCATTTACTGATTGCTTCTGTTCCCTAGGCTGATGTAAAGACCGAGTTAGTCTTACAAAAGTGATCAGTTCTGAATTCTCGCTGCTGCATTGCTAGGAGTGTCTTCTAAGTCAAACGAACCCTTACGGACTCATCCCCAGTACTCATAAATTTTGACGGGATTGGTAGCACACAATTAGGCCTCAGGTTAATAATATTCGCCATTTTACAGCGCTATTAGATAAGAATGATAACACCACGTGTCCAAGATATTTATAAACTACTGGTTACGTATGATTGCTAAAGCAAATAATCAGATGTATTCACGATATCGTCTGCACAATATTACAATTCACCTGTTTGTATTCATCAACTTTTAGTGGTGTACTAGTTACTGAAGAAACAACGCCAATTAGGCAGGCTGCAGGTAGAGTGAAAGTGTGCCATGCGATTAGGATTGAAAACTACGGTGCATGGGCAGATTTCTGCAAAACAGGTGCGTATTATTCCTTTTGTTTCGGAATCAGACGTATAGAACTTTAAGGGTTTTATTACGAATGCTATGTCTGACAACACGCCCGCCCACTGTGAAGCACAATTCAGTTTATGCAAAAACACGTCTCACAAGGACCACTCCATTCTCACTAAAAATTTAGTACGGGATTCGAGCCAAGATCACTCACTAATGAGTCATGAAGAACAAATCTGGACAATCTAAGAAACTGTCGCATTCCCATAGACTTTCCGGTCGGCCCATTTCGAAAAGAAGCATTAGACTCGAGTTTCGCTCTCATTAGAGCTCGTCAGTAGTGCATATCATTGGCACCTCCAGGACTAGAACTGCGGCCATGGTTTCATGAGGCAACCGTGTTTACCACTACGCCATTGACGTCACACTGGGCACGACTGAATTATCATATGTGAACACTCAACCACTTTCGCTTGTGAGTAATGATCAGGTTGCCCGATCGCCTCGAGAGGAGACACAGTTACTGTCTGTTAACTCTAATCGATGACCCCTCGAAATCGGCCGACTGGAAAGTCTACGGGAATGCGACAGCTGCGATCAATTGTGGGTGATGTTCAGTCTACATGAAAATTCAAATCCCCTACTACTAATCATTAATCTACGAAACGATGAAAATCATCTGACTGTTCACTGTATTGTGCAATTAATAAGTTTAGCAAGGCAGTAAGAAGTAGTCTCGGAGTACTTTGCTCGTCGATTTTAAAATAACACTTGCAGGTTAACAGAATTTTCGGGAGGTAAAATAACGGTTGGCTGTAGGTGAAATATTTTTACACCTAGTATATGAAGAAAAGCTACAGATGTCAGTTAATGAAATTTCTTTTTGTAACTCATAAGCTCCGATCAGAAAATCAGTACCATTGGATGAGGCTCATTTTCGAGCAAATACAATGGAATGTAATATTGTTGCCATCGTGAATATCTTTGTCGCGATCAGACTGTAATTCACGAACATCATCTCCTGTTACTTTTTTGTCTGTTTTCTTTCTGTGTCGTTGGTTTTCATCTTAGATGAAAAACCAGAAGTGGTTTTAAGAGTCTCTTATCATACCAGTATCCCAGATGAAATTGTCCCAGCTGGTTAGAGAACTTACTGGTCCATTCATAGTCTGCAGAATGTGGCCTTTAAAGGCAAAAGTGACAAACCTCCCGTTAGAAGTAGCTAGTTCACTATTAGTTCGTTCATTCGTGGCCAAGATTTTTATTGTAAAACTAGCTATAAAACTAGCTAGCCACGCTATTTTATATAACTTCTGGCCTGGTTGTTTGCAACGTGTAAGATGAGCATACAGTGCCCCGGTAAGTGCTACATATATATTCCTAGTGGTAACAATAATTTGTTTTGAGATGCAATGGATTGTTGCAATTACGAGGCGGTAATCTAAATCTCCCTATGACTTTACAGTATGCTTCTGGAAAAGTAATTTTTGTTGTAACGATGATGTTGAAAGACGCCTGACTAAAAATTTCTTACCGAACTACTCGCCTCTATCACCAGTCTGTGAAATACACGCTCAGCAGTAATTAGTCAACCAATATAGCAAAACCGTTTACCATGTTCTTCATGACTACTACATTTGACTGTAAAATCTGTTCGAATCCGCATGATTCATACATGCAACTTACATCTGTCTTTTAAGTGAAATCACTCAATTTTTTCGATTTATTTGTCTGCAACGTTTGGCTAATCTTCAGTGGAAATACCAATTGGTTATAACTGTCCATCCAATCTAAACGGTTCTTTTGTGTGCCGTTAGAAATGAAAATGATTTGAAATATATTTATCCATCACTTTCAATCAAGAAGTTAACTACTTGTTTAATAATGAGTAATAATACTTATAGGCAAATGTGATTGTGTTTCAGGTTGATAACTGAGTCAGGCCAATATGACCTCAGTAGCGTAATGGTCAACGTGGTTGCGTCAAAATAATCCTACTGGTAGCTTGTCTACACACCGCAACTGAAACATACAAACATGTGCTACTTGATGACTGCCTAATTTGAAGCTTGTACATTGTAAATTTTCTGATTTAAATCGCTTGATATAGGCTCTCCGAGAGGGTCAAAACGTTGCGAAACCGATAACTCATTTGGTTTTTAACTCCTTGTGGCTTAACCAAGGAATTACTTAATAATCTAAATTGGAGTTCAAATCTGGGAATTGATGAGGAGGTACACCATTGGTGAGCCACTATAGGGTAGAAATCTGAGTTTCTGCTTCTTTTTGAAGGAAGTTGTATAAATGTTCTCTCTGAGCGTGAATGATACATTTAAATGTGATTCGCAAGTCAATCGGAACTATAATTTGTTCGCGACTTTACGCAACTTGAAATATGTTATTGAATAAAGACGAGGCCACTCTATTATTGCCTGCCAAAAAAACGGTTGATCTTTATTTTTCAGTTCGTTTTTTACAATGTTGCCGGCATGTCATTCTGACAGCAGGCTAGTCGTCAGTGTCGTGGTTATAAATGTCCTCCTACATTACAACGCTTACTTATCGACCTATTATGTAAAACATTTTCACAACACTTGAGGTAGATTTTCGTGAATAATGTCGGTATAACTGTAAACTGATTCAGCTTATGGAAGCATATCTTATTGTAACAATACATCCTGTTGAAACTTTGTTGAACTGAAAAAAGAGATTCGTTCAGATTTAAAGCGCCCAAAGAATTACTGTAAAACAGTAAATGTAAACAGATTTATTATTTGATTTACTTCGACAAATCAACGAGTGAAAGTTTTTAAAGATCGCTCTCTCTGACTCTGTGTCTACCGTTTTCATTTTAATACTCATTTCACCAACTCAAAAAAACTTTGAGATTAAATAAGTGCTGCTAACAAGGTGAAATTTCTAGTCAGCGATTTGTTTGTCAAACGACAAACGAAGCGGGCTCTTCCTGGTTAATATCATTTGCTATGACAATACAAACTTAACTGAATGGACAGTTGCTAGGTTTTGTTTCAGGAGCAGTGGTTGTAATCCAGGTCATTACGAGCTGACAACCAAGTGCTAACCGTATTTATCTTGTGGACAATCCAAGGAAGTGATAGTCATATTACTAGTTTAGGAAATGAGTGCCCTTCACTAATCAAACGAGGCGTTACATTTGAAACTTCCGTCCTACCAGCTGGACTCGAAACATTCGGTTACGATGTTTTTCGTACAGAGAAAGTTTGACTACTGTTAGACTAATAACTCGGTATTAAAAAAACTGTGACATTTAGCAGTTCGAGAGAAATATAATCATCAATCTTAAATGCACCTAACAATACAATAAGAAATTTGTGAGTTGTATTTAACCGACTTCTCTCTAGGCAAACTGTAAGTGTGATTAACTTGTGTGGATACATTTTATTCAAGCTAGGCTTCGTTGCTAATATGTGTAAATAATCACTCGTGCTTTCTTTGCACAAAAGTGTTCCGAATCTACCTTAAACTTATCACAAGCATTCAAGATTAATTTCGCCCTGAGCAGAGTCACAAAATGTTGTCGCGTGTTTAAAATCGGTCTTATAAGTGATTTATAAGAGGTAAACTAATACCAAACAAAAATGTTTCCGAAAATATTAGGAATGGTGAACTGAAAAGTTTACTCTGGATTACTTTCATTTGTTGAATTTGACCGAGAAACATCAGAAAGGTGTTGATTTCTCTTAGAAGGAACAAAGTAGAGTACAGGGAAAAACTAGCTGTTTATCTGAGAAAAATGGTTGGAGTGATTTTTGAAGTTCCCTGCAACACTCGGTTTAGCAGAAACCTTTCCTGAAGTGAATTTTTTTGCTAAACTTATCGTCATTATTAGTATGTTTGTAGATAATTTAAGTATCCAAAGATATAGGACTCAAAAATCGTAAATTACTTGAATCATTTAAAGTAGCCGGTGAACAAACCGGTCTAGAACACGCCTGACTATTTAGAATAGAATTAACAATAGTTTTCAATCGAGTAGGCGCACACTCTCTTCCGACAAGGCAGATTCGTGAAGGAGAAAATTATGGTATGCTCCAAATTTCGAAGTGGCATTATGTTTGATGAAAATGTTCCCGCTCATACACTCTGAGGACAGGGTTTCAATGAATATCCGTTTGCTGACTTGTTTGCTAGGCACACCATATGGACTTAGACAGACCGTGCTCAAATCCTGATTGGTTGAGTCACTGGACTACGGATTGGCCTGTCATGCCAATGGGACAATATGCGACCGCTTAACACCTGGGTGAAGAGATGTGATTTGTTTAACGGCAATGCTCACGTGAGGCTACAATTTAAATTGAATTCCAGGTTATTCAGGCTGTTCTCATTACAAAACACATATCTTAACCAGCCAATCAGTTCCTGAGAGAATTCCTTCGGTTTTGAAGTATGAAATTATTTCACTTACTTATCCGTGAATTCCGCAACTTTATGAAAAGCTCCTTCGCAGGATTAATGTGGACACAAAGATGTAGCAAAGAATTTTAACGGAATATATGTTTTCACGATATGTACAGCCCTTTGACCGAATGGCTGTTTTTGTGTTTGTAGTTATAATCATTTCTATCATACCATTTGGTGTTACTCAATGGTTCAATTTGGATGTTATCAAATCCTACTTGACAGCAACAAGTAAGTAGTTTGTTCTATCCAACACAAGGGTTTCGGTATGTATCGCCTTGGAAATGCGATATTCCTGTTCCACAACTTTTTATTCAGTTAGACATCATATGTACTTTATTGTAAAATAAAATTGAACATCAAGTTTCAAAAGGTAAACACAAAAAACGCCCTAAATGCTTCTTAGAAACGTTTCTTTGTTGAAATGTAAAGAATTTAAACAGCTTTACTACCGTGAAAGCACAAGATGGTATACATCGGACTTCGCGAGTTTCATCGATAGATCACCGAATCCTTAAGGCTAGAAATAAAAAAAAACATTTATCTCGAGTTATTTTCGAACTGGGATATCATCATGGTGTTTAGTAAACGTTCAAGTGTTCGTTCACTAAGTTTGATACGAGTTAATGGGTTTCGCTGATTCGCGAAGAGATGAACGAAGTGATTTTGCGACAATCATCGCCAATTTGACGGCTATGAAACGGGGTTGGTTGAAACATGAGCAAACGATATAAATTGTTAAAGAAAAAGTTACAAGAGACAGTGAAGCTTACATCAGCCAAAGTGCCAAAAATTGTATATGCACATGAGTTCTTGGCGTTTATCCGAAGCTAAGTAAATTTCTCCTATCAAGTGAGCTATTCTTACGTTGAAATTACCTCGATGTATGAAAATAGGAGAAAGCAAAGCCTGAAGTAATTTGAATTTAGAAAAGCACCTTTTACTCTGTGTTAATCTGTGCACATTCTTAAATAACGTTTGTAACGTTGAAGTTAAAACATTTCGCATAGTACAAGCCTGCGATTGTGGATGTTGGATAAAAATCGTTCCTGGACTGTAGATTACTGAGGACAGCTTTAGTAACCATTGCGGCAATCAGGGAGTGCGGCACCCAGTTCTTTTTGTTCGGTTATGAATAACGCTCACTTTACTTTAAGGGACTGTTATTTTAGGAGAAAATGTGTTAACTCCACCTGACACGTTGTTTTGCTTGACGGACACAAAATGTTGCAGTTGTTTATCTACTGCCGCTTCAAAACTATAGAAATGTTTTTCGATCCAACCCCATCAGCTTTACTATAATTGTATCAACAGAAGGAGAAATCGGAATGGCTTTCTACTTCAAAAACTTCCTCCCAAACAAAAACAGGTCGGAAAAAACAAAAGAACAATAGTTAAAACAATTTGTAATTTCAGCATCTAGTACTCTGTATGCGTACTCGTCATATCCGTCACTGTTTTCAGTTCAATACTGACATCCTAAAATAACAAAATTAATCAAATTCGTCGTCCTGCAACATGAGAACAAAGTATTGCGAATGTTGATCCGGACACAGTAAAAGTGACCCATAGAATTTCACTTAAAAAGTTCAATTGCTAACTCATAGGAAATGGCCACTTCACCTACGACCTTCATTACGAATGCGAATATCACGCATATGACGCCTTTATTTTGCCTACAGTGAAAAATCTATTGCTATTCGTCATACAAGTAATTTATACGAGACTTAGACTTGGTTGAAGACAATAACAATCATTGTTTAATTGTTGTGAGAGCTCGACAAACAAAACAGCGTCATGCGTTGAAACCAACGGAGGCCTAACTTGAGAGCACAGTGTTTTCAGTCCTTTTTTTACTAAACAGACTAGCTTTGACTCACGAAAATTCCCATTGAATCATAGAAGTGCAAACGTGACTAACGACAGCTTTCGATAATTCGTCATCAGATCAGTACAGATATATAGGTTCTGAAAAATCAACGACGGTGTGAACACAAGACAAAGAGGTTTAGCAGAACGTTATTGGATCATGCAGAACGTTACAAAATATCCAGGCCTCTATATGTCAGTCATTCAGAGAGCAAATCACCAGTGTTGATGATGGGTGGTTTGGAGTCCCACCCACCATTACGTCACAAAGTTATCGGTTGGAGCTTGGGTGGGCATGCATTCTGCTAAACCTCCCTGTCTTTTGTACACACCGTTTCGCTTTTGCTGAATCTATATAACTGTGTTGATTTGCTGATGAATTATCAGAAACAACTGTTCTTCACGTTTACTAGCCTAAGTGTGATTTGGACACAACGTGCAATTGCGAAATGTTAATTTGTTTCATGATTTTACCTGAACTTATCGTTCACCAAACAAAAACTGGGGCTCAAAGTAAGCTGATTCTTAATTCTTGACGAACGTTTTAGCACAATAAAGTAATCCAGTGGATCGTGAAAGAAACAATTTGCAAAACGGAGTAGTTATCACATTCACGCAGGGTGTGTAACCTGGTACTGACTTGGCTAACGCGCTGACGAGCGACCTAATCCGATTTATCAGATTTTATCCATTAATCACGATAGAAACAGTCGCACTTTGTTGATGGCCTGTGTTAATGCATGTGTATGACTTTGGGGATGTGCGTGTGTACAACTTGCATGGACCTAGGCGGCTGAAAGTGGAACTGTGTTGGTGGTGCGGTGGGTTTCAATGCGCTATTCGGATGGACGTGTATAAGTCTAGTTAGAACATGGGTGTGCGTGTCTGGTCAAATGAACGTGCGAGTCTTATTCACTAGCGTGATTGACGTTAATGGGTTTTCTGAGTGAATCTGGTAATCTTTCTAACTCTTAATAACTTCTGCATACATTGAATTAAACGATGGGAATCTAAAACGGTTTACATTTTGCTTTGCCAACTTCCGAATCTAACTATTACGATAAATTGATTGAAAAACAGATCGGTGAAAGTAACAGCCAGTGTGATTAGACAATTTAAACGACCTAACTGTTTATATTTGAGGTGTTTTCATGAAGCCTAAAGACAAATACTATTGAGAAGTATACGACAGAATTGATGAGAAATCTGTGAACGTGATGGATGTATCATACCTCAGCTGAACATTTTGCACTACATATATGATTATAAAACCCTATGAGACCCATTGCACTAGATGGTTAGTTCTGCAGCTTTAAGTGTACATGTAACATCTGCTTATGGATATGTTAATCATCAACTTTTCCACTTGCTGAGTTGACTAAAAATTGGATGAAATTTCGACAGATAAAATACACCTGCATTTGTTTTTGTGTGGCTCGTTTGAAAATTTTCAGAATTCATCTTGGTCTTTCAAACAATTTTAGCAACGTAAGCAGTTGCGCTTCATTGCGCAAAAGATTTAACAGCCTGAAGAGGATTAAAAATTGCGAGAGCAGGAACTGTTATACACAGTTGTAGCAGAGTTAGTTAATAACCATATCTCATACATTTTTGATTTAGAGAACCGAAATACCGAAATAGTTGTTTGTTTTCCTCAACAGTGAAAATAAAAGCTTGAATAACTCAATAATTAGAAAATAGTGGATATCGGGGATAGCACATACAGACGATCAGAAATAGGATAATTTATCTCACAAGACCTATCTTGCATAAATAATGATTATGTTCTGTGTCGTTGTTATAATCGCGCAGATCAAAGGTTGCCTTAGTGCACTGAGTTGTTTGATGTTATCCCCATGCAACCGCCAAATAAGTTTAGGAATGCCTAATTGCTACTGACAGAGTACGCAGTCTGAAACTCACTAAACACAATCATAGTATCGCATTTTTACCCGTCGTTCGAGTTAGCGAAGTATATGTTTCATTATTAGCAGACCGATTGAGTAAGTTTGTTGTCAACAATTATAGAATAATTATTGAATTACGGATTAACATTACTCGTAATATGAAGTAGATCTGATGAGAAAATACCCTGCTTAGCTACCATTTGCTAACTGAATATGAAATGTCGGAACGTTTTAATGAAATCTTTCTGCACAGAACAATATGTGAAATCTTAAAGTCGTAGCTAACTTTCAAGGTACTTATGTCATGATTGGCATATTGCACTGTAGGAATCTAATTGGGAATTGACTGGTAAACTGGAGAGCCCTCTATTTGCCCACAGCTGAATGATGTTTGCATCCACTGGAAATCATGGAGTAACGAATGGCAGCTGGTCAGTTGTAAGATTTCACGCCACTTAAATATACTACATCACGTGTTAGTGAAGAACCTTTTTTCCACAAACGCAGCGCTTGCATCTCATTCAAGATAATTCTGATGAAGCTTTGACAAAAAGTATTCTAAACAATAGTCCATAAACAAACAATAACTAATCAGGAGGTTTTCATGTCGAATGATTATCTGAGCTTAACATGGTCTTTATTTTTTCCACGCGAACAACAGAAAAGATTTATATCTAGGCTCATCATATATGTTAGAAGGACGGCTAAGTTTACGTCTCTTTATATGGTTAATCCGATGGTCTTGTTTATATCACGTTAAAAAGTATATTCGAGACACGTTTATCAAGTTGAACATCACCCATAACTGACAGCAGCTGTCGCATTCCCAAAGACTTTCCAGTCGGCCCCTTTCTAAAAAAAAGTACTAGACTCGGGTTTCGCTCTAATTAAAGCTGGTCAGTAGTACATATCCTTGCCACTGATGGGACTTGAACTCAGGCCACGCTGTTCATGATGCAACCGTGTTTACCACTGCGCCATTTACCCCACATTATGTTTTGCCTACTCATCAGTAATCAAATGCCGCTCAATATGTCAATGATTTTTGTGATTTCAACTTGGACAGAAGTCGCAGTCGAAGGGTCATCGATTGGATTTAACAGACAGCAACTGTGTCTTCTCCCGGGGTAATCGGAAAACCTAATCGCTAACCACAAGCGAAAGTAGTTGAGTGTGCACATGCGATGAAAATTCGGTCGTGCCTAATGTGAGATCAGCATCGCATCACAGTGGTCAACACGGTTAACTCATGAACACGTCGTCATAGTTCTAGTCGCAGCAATGGCAAGGATATGCACTACTGACGAGCTCTAATGAGAGCGCAACTCGAGTCTAATGCTTCTCTTTGAAAGGGGTCGACTGGAAAGTCTGTGGGAATGCGGCAACTGTGATCAATTTTGTGTGATGTTCAACTTGAAATTAACCGAATCCCCGACTAATCATCGGTACACAGGTTTTTTAGTTGTGAAATTGGTTTATTTCCGGATCGGAACTTTTGCTTAATTTTACACTTCTCCAGCTATGTGCTTCATATCCTATTCAAACTAAAGGTAACATTATTCGGGTCATATGTATTTCGACACGGAAAGAAGTTTTTAAATGGCCTCACAAGGCACTGAATGGCAACACCGATAAGGTTACCTGTATAACAGTTAAATGTTCAAGAATCTCGTGTTTTATAACGGGGACCTCAGGATACGCTGAAATTGTGCACTCCACAGTATCAGTGGGATAATTTTGCAACCAACGGCGTTGTAACAAACTAACTACAGCAGCCGAAAGATTTTTAATTAACAGACAGTGTTACTGGTATTCACACTGGTTTGCTGAGATTTTTTCTCGAATGTTGTCGAAGAACATTTATCCATATGTGCTAATTCCTAGATTTACATCAGCTTAGCTAAAGATATTTCCCCACCAGACTGGTCTAGTGAAAATTACGGCCATTCGATGTCTGAGCAACTGTGTAATCTCGGAGGAATAGTAATTTCATAATGCTACCACCATTTCAATAAAACGAATAAATTAATGGTTTTGTGGTTGATATTTTGGTTGTTCATTGATGTCCTTGTTTTTCTAGTGACGTTCGCAAACAGTCAATGACCGCTAAACTCATTGTTTTCCTGATTTAGAATTGTGTAAACGTAATTCGTTTATCTGAAGTAATATTCTGGTTCATTACTAACTTTTCGGAGTTTACTAATCTTTGAATTGACACATACTACTTTTGCTATTCGTGTTATGGGGCAATCTCACAGACTTATAAGTTATACACAGATCTTTGTATAAGAACGGTTTGGTAGCATGGATTATGTTTCGTAACACACAGTAAAATCACACTTTGTTGATCAAACAAACTAGATACTGGATACTTCCCTACTCTATCAGCTACACCCAAATTTCCATCTGTGTGTTATGAATATGTTGAATAATTGATGTGCGAAAGTGTACTTTTTCTTTGTTTCATGAAGATACAACTATTGACTACAAGCAAGCCATCCGAAAAAAACTGCGTTTTCAAATAAAAACGTCTTTATCAAACAAACCAGCGGTTACTTTCAAGTATACCGAGATGGTGTTGACAATTTTGACAACTAATATACGTTGTATATAACCGTAAAGCGTGGGAAACATCAGATGTATCCAATTCATAGGTTGAGTCCGGTTAGATTGAAATTCATCATAGACCCATGAGTGAGACAGCACCGGGCTTGGCTTGGTGTAAGAAGACACTGACTGTTCAAGAACAACTAACAAGTTAAACTCAAAACCACTGACTTAACGTGGTAAACATTGAACCTTTGTAACTGACTCAAGTCAGATACTTAAACTCGTTTTGCTAATTATCAGATAAGGTCAATTTGTTTTAATAAAGCTGAAGTACTGCTTGCAATGTGTAAGGCAGTAATATGTGAATTTATCGCCTAGAGTTTGAACTGCTAGAACTCACAGAATTTGTTTGTTCCGGGAAAGTGTGCGATCAGCGACGAAAACAAGTAGTTGTTGCTAACCGAAGGGTGCATCAACCAAATTACGTTCGCTTCTACTTAACAGATATTCACAAACGATCCGACTTTCATCAGTAATGTTCTTCATAAATACATTAAAGAAATCACTTCATTTTTATCAAACCCTCACTCGTATTGAACAACTTTAGTCTGTGAAGCAGCTTCAAGATGTAACCATGTGTAACTGAAGTCGGTGGAGTTCGTTAGAACCTTCGGTCCCCGTTGTGGTCTGAACATGCAAAACTTTGGTAATCGTTGCAAGTATTCTTTGAAAAACCAAAACTTTTAAGATGCTAGTGGCAGGCGACGCTAAGATTATTGATAGTGCAAAACACTCCAGAAAACCCATCTATCACTTCCAAACTATAACTGATTCGTAACTTCTGTAAAATTGATAATTTTATCTCGTACGTCATAAAACGGAACCCAGTAAGTTTCAAAATCCCCCACTGGTCTGTTAATAGCACATGGAAAATAAGTAAAGGTTTCAATTAAACTTATAGGATGCGGGATGTGAGTGGAAGATGTGAGTAATCCTCACCAAAGAATAGGCTCACAATACCTTAAAGTTATCAATTAGTTGATTCTGAGCATATGAAACATGTTGGGGGTTGGTTTAACGCGTCTTCCTCTACAAGTTTCAAGAATTGTGAGCAATGATCATTGGAGTCGAAAAAAACTTCAAATTATGCATGCTTCAAAGTACATACAATCTTACGGATAAAACTGGAAGCATCTAGTTACTTGTTACTGGTTTGTTTGACAAAAATATCTATTGTCATCCAGGTGGCCAGAAATGTATTAGTCCATCCTAGATAACTTCCTCCGTTAACATATAATAATTAATACATTTAATGCGATTAGGATAAAACAGCTCAACCTACTTTGACTAAAGACCAAGATAGCCTACGAATGTAAGGTAGGCGGCGTTGTAAATCTGTATCAAATTGAAGACAGTCCTTCGGGGTGTTTCGTATAATCGCATCAACTTTTTTGAGGGGAACAGCGATGACATTCATTTTGTTGACTGTCATTAGTTTTGGTCGGCACTAAGTTTTATGTCATGCTCTTCCTCAAGGATGTTGTACGGAATTTTGGTTTATATAAAACATGTAAGGATGTGCAGAGGTGGTTCCCTCCGACCAAGTATGTTCTGATCTCATCAGAACTGTTGTTCACAGGAATGAAACTGCTATAAATGGGTCAATTAACTGTGTCAAGAAGAACGATGGGAATAAAATCTCAAGTTATCCCTTCAGGGATCTGCAAGAAAGCCATTTACAAGTGTAATTAGACCAAAACTAAAAAATACCTGGGACAGCATGTATGTTCTAGACAGCTTTCTTAAGCACAGTACAGCTGACCGAAATGATTCACGTGGGTTCACATTCAGACAGAGAGGAAACAATCCATAAAGGAGGAGAATGCTAGTTGTATATGACACGAACAATCACAAATAAACAGCGGCTCATTGTGAATGTTCCTTTGTGTGACAATTTTTGGATTGTGCATGAGGGGAACGGAAATCCGGAATTCTTACAACCCTGTGAACTGCTAATATCAGTTTAAATCTCTATACAAGTGGCATGGACGAGCTGACGAACAGTTCAACTTGCCCACGTCTACAAATAATGACAGATATCTCTGAATATATATTTTTGTAAAAAGAGGAAGAAATGATAGCACTGCAGAATTGTTCTTCCACAATGTTGAGTGGATGGTACTTTGGAGTTCGCCAGCGCTAGACAGCAAAAATTATAATACATAACAGCATGAAAAACCAACATATCCGAGTACTGTTATCATGAGAGGGACCGAATGAGCAGTAAAAGTTCACAAGGGACTCTTGCAGATACAACACACCTTGTGATAAGATCTATAGCCGTAAATTAGTTGTACTAATTATTGAATGTTCTTAGGCTTAATTGGTTACTTTACCTCATTCCACACTGTGTTGTATATATGGCAAGTTTCAAAAATTATGTTCTCTAAGCTATTTACTCAATGATACGGAGTTACTATAAAACCTAGTCCCATTTGACAGTTGATATAAATTATATGAGCTCTTGAAACAATTACGGGCCGAAAACAACATTGGTTTTATTAACACAAAGAAAGCATGCAGCGAGTAGTTACGGAATTCATTCCGTACTCCCGTGTAATTCGTTGCTTCTAATTTCGTCAAATTGCGTCATTGGTGGTTACTCGATCGAACTTACAAAAGTAAGTCGCAGACTATCCCTGAGACCTGGGGCTTGATAATAGTCGAGAGAGCGAAAGGTCAGTCGGCAGACCATAACCTACTGAAAGACAGAGGTGTTAGTGAGTGTATCGGAACCGCAGGCAAACCCAATCTGGACCGCGTGGGTATGAGCAAAAGAAGTGCTTACCAGTAAGGGTTTCAATGCGTTAGTGAACTTGTGTCTGAGGAAAATAGATGATAGTTTAATGTCTAGTGCATACAATTGTGAATGAAATTCTCCAATGACACTTTTGCTATCTGACAGATCTACAAAGTACTCCACTGAACTTATCCTTATCTGGTGGATAACTGGTGGTGCAGGAGCTAAGTGTATCTACCTATGGTTCCACAGAACAGTTGTCAGATAATTATTGAAGAGATTTATGAAAAATATTATAAAACCGAGGAAGACTATCAATACACAACATTGTTAAATATTCCCTACGGTGTAGCACAATTTTTAAATGTCTATTTCTGTGCAATAAGACAAGAGTTTGTGGATAATGATTTCACCGGTGGTGAATGCATTTGAAAAGAGATACGTGTAATTAACTTCAGTTTGCATGGATGCAAATTCGTGTCTACCATTCTGACATTTTTGACGAAACTCTCAAAATATTCACTAAAGAATGCATCTTCCATCAAAATGTTGTCACAATTAATTTGCCTACTGTGAACGCCCTGTCGTATATTTCATTAAATACTTGGCCAAGTTCCTTTACATTTTACAGAAGTGGAATTATGAAAGCGTGCGCCAACCACTAACGTTCTGTAAATACACCATAACAATGAACAACGCTTTGTTTAAAAGAATGAGTTATCTGAGTCTGTCATACAGTAAGATGTTTTCCATGCACCTTCTGTGTCAATATTACATTATTAGTTAGATGTAATCCGGAACTCAAATTTAAATTTGTTCGGGCTGTACTCCGTATCTATTCCTTAAAAGTGAATATCTACGTGGGCGAGAATGTTTTTCGTATTCGGGCTTCTTTTGTTTTACTCATATAGGCCACTGAGTTATTAAATTGTCAACCGGTTAATAATCTCGTGTGACTCATTAGGCGCCCACAATTTCAACAGTTTCCGACGAAAGGAGACATTTATTTTTGTTCTAAAGATACCTAGTTATAAGTTAATCATGGTTGTAGGATTGTCAAGAAGTACGTCAAAATTGTTGATTTCAGGTATGTCTGTTTCATGAAGTCAACAGTAATGACCAGATATATCGTTAAAAGTTCGGATGGTCTTGTAAAGTAAATAATGTGTGTCTAATATCAAACGTACACCAGTAGCTTGTCACTTGTCACTTTTACGTACCCGGCGAACTTCCACCACATGTTTTACCAAAGAAACGGCAAATGTCTTTTTAACGCTGTAGATTCTATGGACCAGTTTTGCCGTTAATTTCAGACTTATGAGAGTCCGAATATTAGTGTCGATGTAAGTTGGAAACTTAAGCATTTGTCATCCCTATAGGTGGATGTGTAGTCGAAGTACACAAGGCGCGCATACCTGTTGAGTGATAACAACCACCAGATTAGTCGTGTGCTTCAGAAAAATTGTGACCATATGTACCAACGACAAGTGTACGGTTGGCATCGTTACGGTTATGGCTTTTGTGACAGCACTCACGCGGACGCAATTTACGTTCAATAGTTAGACAGTCGTGGGTGAATTTGAATTTGGCTCAAGAAATGATACACATAAGATAGACTTATTTTCGAAATCACGGAGGTTCGACGCATACTAGTTTTTACTTAAGCATCATGATCAACAATCACCAGAAAAATCCCTCATGTTCATGTTCATCCAATTCCTGTGAAGTGTACGTCAGAGTTCGGTAGATTCTTAGAATATTGACTGCAACTGAGCAGGAAGAGAGAAAACAATTATAGTAGGGGCTTCGTGTTACCCTGTAACCCCATTTAAATGCATCAACCCGAGAAAGCAGGAAGTGACTGTACAGATGACCAGTCAAGGGTAGTATGTTTCAAACGGGCTATGATTAGTTAGGTGACTAATAAACACTTTATGCCAGCCAGTTATGAAATACAGATTCACAAACTTTGGCCGTGGCTGAATTGCACCAAGTTAGAAAATGACAGACAAAAAACAATGCATCATACAGAAAAGTAAGTCACTTACTAAACTCTGTGGCATACACACGACATCACTTCGTCCAATGTGATGAACGAATCTTGTGGAGAGAATAACTCAGTCAGCAATTCTACAGCTTTGATGTAATTCTTTTTCAACCGTTCAATCTAGTGACCGCCAGCGGAAAGACTAATCAATTCGTAAGCTAGAAATAAAAGTTTCGTGGATAAGATGCTACATTTTATGCACGTTGTGTGGTGAACGTTAGCATGTTTATGAATTCGAACAGCACAGCTGCTTTGTGAGGTAAACCTTGACTGATGCGACCGAGTAGTGACCAGAAATTGCTGCTGTGGCCGTTAAGCACACACTACTTATCTTATCATATAAAATTGTAATACCATCTAGGAGTTTGAGATGAACAGAGTTTCTGCACATTTTCGGTTAGCACCACTAAAATTGCTACTGATCTATGGACTTCACCTGAGATGAAACCAACTCACAAATAATTCAAGATCTACAACGTACATAGTGTTCTTGTCTAAGAGCACCCTGTCAGTGATACTGAGAACAACTAGAAAATAACATCCCATGGTCATTTCTTCATCAATTTCAACAGGTTGCAATGTTTTATTAATCATTTGACTCAGTTGTAAAATTACAGAAATAAACCGGATAAAGAGTCGAATCATGTGTAATGAACCGTCGCCACATCGATTTGATAATGGCAAAATATAACATAATGTTCATTCATGTCTAAGGGAATGACAAGACCAAAATTTTACACAATGCAAAAACGACGAGACAACTACTGAAATCATGTTTTCCATCCAACCCAGTCTGCACAATACGCTGTTCGGTTGTGTTCTGCAGTAATCAACACACAACTATCGACTACCAGACCGACGGTAAATACGTTTGAGGATATACGGATGTTCCATAATTGAATCCCATTGTGAATGTGACACATAGCACGGATAGCTTCAAATACTGCCCAATAATGCAAATTCGGTGGAGTTGGGGTTGTTATTGGCAGTACTTGGAAACGCAACCTTTCTTAGTCATGAGAACGACAAAGTAGCGAACAAGACTTGTTTTCCGTTTTTGATCATCAGGCTAATTACAACACAATAAATATGAAAACAGTAACTGAGGTGAGTAAAAGAAAACCGTCAATAGAGGTTATGGGCAGCGTGTGTTATCAGTTACGCAATCACTGTTCCAATTCGTGGGCTTAACTGATTGTGGGCCAGGGTAGATTAAGTATCCGCACGAACTTCTCCTGAGCACAGAGGCCAGGGTTGCGAGATCGGATACTAATGGCCTCGGCCACGGTCAACATTCGGAATCTCATCATCTTTGATCGATTCCTTGGCAT
>LUCH01000226.1:198935-214096 GCA_013368495.1 Paragonimus heterotremus | reverse complement strand
CAGTTCTAGTCCCGGCAATGATAAGGAAATGCACTACTGACGAGCTCTAATCAGAGTGAGTCTCGAGTCTAATACTTCTTTCAGAAAGCGGTCGACTGGAATGTCTATGGGAATGCGACAACTGTGATCAATTTTGTGTGATGTTCAACTTGAAATTAACCGACCTCCCTACTACTCAGCATAGATCCAAAGTCGTCTGTAAACTACTTTATGCCTATTGATTGTGACATCCGCAAAGAGTTCTCGGTGAGACAGAAGATAAGTTATGCACAGCTAGACAGTGATTCCGGATTCATGGATTACATATCTCACAACTGGTAGAGGGTCAAAGATTAGAATATATATGACGCCCAATGCACTTATGAGTTTTTACGAAAATAACTCAGCTGACTCAATCAAGAAGGATAACAATGCAGGAAATCAAGAACTATGTTTTAACTGCAGCAGTTTTCCGTATTATAGTAGACGTGAAATTTAGTTGAGAGATATTTACAAATATACTAAATTATTCCCACTCTTTTCATCATCAGCTGTCTACTATCAGTTAGGGTTTTTATGTTTGAGGAAACGGTTGGAATGGACTGCTGCCAGCACATTTTGGAATCTGCCACTGTCCTTGACATAAATGTCTAAAACGATTAATCAGAGTCTCAATCTTGTTAGCCCGAAAATTAATTACATCATTCATGTTTTAGACGAAATTGAATTCTACTTAAAGGGCCGTATTCCAATGTAAACGTTTGAGATTATTTCGTGCTCGTTCCACTTGTGTTTTCTGTTGCAGAAATGTCAGCCTTCTGAGATGGAGAAAATCAATAACCGTTCATCTCGTTGTTGTATTTAATGCGTGCTGAATGTCGACATACTTATTGTTTCACGTTGTGATTGTAACCGTCAGTGTGCTCGCTATACTGTGGCCAGATTAATTTACTTTTGAAGTCTTTGGTTCAAAAGTTTACATACCTTGAAACCTTCATTTTCATAAATCCCCTGTTAAACATCAACTTTCAAATTGTACATTATAATTTTTACTGTCAACGACAAAATCAAGAACGTCAAAACAACTGACAAAAGTGTTACACAGGAAACGGAGATATACAACACACGATGGAGTAATAAGAGTTCCGATGATGTAGTGATTATTGAATCGACGGACGCAGAAAATGCCATATCTAAATTCACTTTCATCAAACGTAAGCTTGTTCCACGTTCATACAACGTGACCTCAATTTGTGAACAACGTTTAAGCTTGTAATGCATTCGGAACTAATTTGCGCCGGCAAAGTGGTGAAGGCAATTAATGACCATCAATTACCTGACAGTTGGAAATATTTTTTAAATTAATTTTATGATCGATATTATAATCACGCAAATGACAACATGACAGGAAAACCCATATGTCACAAAAGCAGAAATTATTTAAAACGGGCTACTTAACATAACACTTTAAACAATATAACGTATGCTTTTAAACTGTGATAATTTCCTACGTAGAATAATTCGTTCTTTCAGCAAACTGCAATTACAGACGGAAGAAATCTTTCTTCCAGTGTGAAACCCCGTCATACTAGCAGTTTGCCCAGTGTATACGGCTAACTGTATAATTATAAATGGTGCCTTGATATATAACTTTTGATGCAAGATTATAAAACTGGTCAGCGTACACATCAGTGCACATTAGTTATGACGGGTATTTGATAATTATGTACAAAAATTTCATAGTTATCGGGGTGGTTTTCACTAGTTATTTCGTAAAGCCTCCGCAGACGGGAAACTTCTTGTACATTTTAGCCTTTAATTTGACCAGAAGGCTTGCAGAGGGTCGATATAGTGTTTAACTTAAACTCTGGAGGTAGTATGCGTAACACTGTTTCGGAAAATGTCTGATAGGGTGAGCTGTGACTATAAACACATGGTCAGTATTGACATTACTGTTGCGTTCAACAGTACACTCCCACTGAAGACAACAAACTTAATCCACCAGTAAAGTAACGCAATTTTATTGAACACAGGACGTCCTGCGTCCAAGTTAGACAGTCATATGTTAATTCTCACTTCCAAATCAGATTCCAGCTATGTAGGACTAGTTATTAATGCGATAGGCCATTCTATGATTACTCACTAACATTTTCAAAATCAATAGTGGGCCAACTGCGGTGACCTGCGTGAGGCGAGCTCATTTCAACTAACGTTACACTGACAACATTCAACTACTCACTGATACATAAGAAAGAAGACACCACCACCTAAGCTTGTTCTTATTGGCATACACACAAGCAGATACACACACACGATAGCGGTTCTAATCATTTTTGTACCTCAGCGTTCTACGTTATGTACTCAGCTGGCCTACAAGCACATCCATCATATTGATAACTATTCTACAGCCCACGTCTCAACCACAGCGATGGGTCTTATTTGATGACTGCCTGTTACAAAGCTTACATACATCAGTTTTTATGGTTCAATTATTTTGATGACAGCTCTCCAAGTAAGTCATAACGTTAAAAAAACCCATATTGTTATTAATTCTCACTAACCGAAAAATCTAATGGGGCAGGCAAGGATATAGAAGACTTTCCCGTAGTACGTAACACCTGCAATTTGGGCCTTTGGTGTCACTAGATGTCCTTGAACAATCTCCAGTGAAAGTTCATTGATGTTGTCATTCTATTAGAAACGTACAAGGATAAGACAATTCTTGTACGTTCAATTGTATGCGACAAAATTATAGGAATATTCCAAAGAGAAACTTGTTCTAACACGCTGACCCTAATTTTTAGAGGAAATGCTTCAATGAATATGTACCATTATTGGGTAAAGTGCTCAAAGAAAAAATGGATTTCTATCGGTATTTATTTTGCAATTTAGCAAACAAATGCTGATTGATTTGACCAGTTCTGCGGCTTCGAACTTGTAAGTCAATTTTGGTTGGTTTATGAAGGAAGTAAAAACAGCTCTGTTGAAAACGTCATACTTTAGATATAAAACGAATGGTATACTCTAACTGGCTTATTTTGAAAATTAATTCGTTATTTTTACACGCTACTGATTAAGACATCAATATCTCTTCTCGTCACATCTTATGTTTGTGAATTCTGACATAGAAGGGCAAATAATTGAGGAAAACAGGGTGGAAATATCTCACTGGTGTATATAAGCACTTCTTAATTCAGGTAAGTTACACGTTACCTAATATCTTAACTTCTTAATTTCGTCAAACTATTGTGACAGACCACAGAAACATCATCAACGGTCGCTGGACATATTACACTTTGATATCTATGAAACATGAACCAAAACGTCTCCCTGTGGTGAGAATGCAAATTCCAGGTTGATGCAGATTCTCGAGGATATAGTTATCAACTAGCGTAAACAAACTCACTGAATGCAAGAGCACGTAGTCAACAATAACTGACTATCACAGTAATTGGTGCACCGTAGTGCCCCTACGTATGTTTGCTAGGTAATGTCATTCTGATTTTCTGGGTTGTTGATCGAGCAGCCTTAATGAAATGCAGTGAATCGCAAGGAAGCCCAGTAGACACGCACCTTCTCGTGCCATCAGTTAACTGCCACGGAAAACGCGAAACCAAAATGTCTTCCGGGCCGTACGGGGTCTTTTTAAATTGCCTTAACAGGACGTTCATTAAAATGCACAAAACTGTCTTCGACTACGACAAAAGTAATTGAGTAAGACGGGAAAACACAACGACACTAATAGACTCCCTTTCGTGTTAAACAGTTACTTTGAAGATGAAACATTTCACACCTGAGGGATCGATCATAGGTGAGGCCACTCTAACTATTCTTGAATTGTCTAGAAGTACAGAAATGTTACGCGTACGTCCCAAATCGCGAAGTTTATAGTGATTGATTCTGCAATAATTCTCTCTTTGGTTTTCATATGTGCTGATTTTCATGGAGAAAGACGAAAACTGAAAACCACAGGCAAACTGAGCGTTTCCATTGAATATAGCATTACCTAGGTTTAAACGCATTGAGTCCTGTCGCAACCGACTGCTGTAGGGAAAGGCTCTGTTCATTTCTAACCAGAAGAAAACCACAACTGGCTGTTTAATGCAAAAGCCATCATTTGCACTGTAGGTGATATATGCAAAGATTCAATGAAGTAACTCCTTCTCGATGATGAATACGACAAGTCTTTCTTCAGTTTGTAAGTCAGGAATCGGAGATAACCAACGAGTGAACAAAGTCGTCAAGTTGTTCGATGCCTTAAGAATCAGACTGATGTTATTTTCCATCAAGTCTGGCGATCTTCCCAAATAAAGATGAAGGTAATTGTACACCGGGCTTCATAGATGGGTTCTTCGGTTCGTAGTTTGTCAGCTTCTGAGTATGTCTAGTGACACCAGTCAGATCCAGAAGAAGAAGATATGCCGGGCTCTGAGCAGAAAAGTTGCTGGCTAACTCACTCTTTGAATCTGAGTCGATGCATGCAGATTATCTAAAACAATAAGTCAGATAATGTAAATTACGAAATGAAATCACCTTGTAAAGTTTCAAAAATCGTAAACGTGCGATTAATGTAAAAACTAACAATAACATGACATAAACGAAGCAACCAAAGTTACTTATCTAGCTGGGTGGCGAGTGAAGCTCACAAATTAGCACAAAACAAGCAGAGACAAAGTTGAGTAACTGGTTCCAGATATGAAATTTCTGAGAGCACTAACCTCTGGTTTACACAAGACAATATGAAAGACTGAACTGAAGCAATCAGTCAGTAGATTTCAGAGTGCGGCTCTGTGTGGTGCGTGATTGGATATTAAACGCACTAGTGATCTGTCTTAATCATGTGCTCCGATAAAGGGGAGAACAGCTTTTAGTCATGTGAAGAAATGATGTAGACATAGTAGCCACATGGGTTTAAAAACTTCTTAGACCGTACACAATGATGCGTAGATCCAGAGGTTTAGTCCAACTTATTTGTAGCTTGTACTGATCACACGGAACGTTCGTAAATTCCACGAGATATATGTTCATCAGTCTGGTTTTTCATACTTGTTGACAACGATGGCTGTAAGATTCACTGCATCACTTATGGGTGGACAGCAGGTGAGTTGTATTAAATGGCTACGGTTAAACGTCTAACTGGTTGGCGCATCTTAAGGTGGCCATTGTGGATAACTTAATATCTTCACAATACTCAAAATCGCCCCTGATAACCTCTCAGCTCATGTTCAGAAAAGGTCATAAGTAAACCATATGTGATTCATTTATTCCTTAGAGTAAACGGTGTGTCCTGAAATGTGTTGATAAGTAGTTCTGCATTCAAGTCAGCGAACTGTTTTTTACTCATAAGCAGCTCAACTGCTCTAGTAGCAGCATGATTAAGTAATCACGTATTGTTCAGCTATGATTGCATGAATACATCGGCCTCGCGCTGATTTCACATCTTATTAAGATTCAATTGGCTGTTACTATGTGAGTAAACTGAAGTTCTTGTACGAATTATTTAAGTCCAGTTCAACTTGAGAACCATGGTGTGGTGATCAACTCGGAGGGGGAATTCCAGCCACAATAAACATATGGTGTTGACGAGCTCTAACCAGGTGGAAACTCAAATGTGGTGGAGTCTTCCGCTAGAGAAAGTCTGAAGTGTCCGTGACCACGGGATATCTGCAGTCACTTGTAAGTGTTGTCCAACGTGTATCAACCAAAATACGCCACCATTTATCAGTGGTCGATCACGATGTGACAAATCTAATGGTTTCTGTGACTTCAACTTAGAGGGAAGTCCCAATCATGAGGCCATCAATTGGAGTTGACAGTACATTTGCAGCGTCTCGTCTGAAGATAACAAGGTGATCAGAACTTAAGTCAGAATTGACTGAGGATGGACGTTTGCATACGCCAATTCAGTCATGCTCAGTGTAAGGTCAGTGACACGGTGGTCAGCACGGTTGCCTCAGGAAAGCGTCATCGGGGTTTTGATTCCGGTTATGACAAGTATATTTATTAATAACGGGACCCAGCACGACCAGATGTTAGCAACTCTCAAGTTTTCAGAAATAAGATTTTATATTCATCCCGCCCTGGTAGAATATAGTGTGTGGCATCTTCTGAATAAACATCATAGCTTCCTAAATAAAATGATAGGCCTCCATATCAATGGCTGATTTATCAGTACTTTCATACCTTCACCGCTGTTGGATTACAATTTGTCACTTGATGTAGATAAACGTTAAATGCAAAGCATAACCAACACCAGAATACAGAAACAATGCGTGTCCTGTAATGGGTATTTTCTACCCCTACAAGCGGCGTCAGCTGAGGGAAATCCACCGTTACCATGGTAGCGTAATTCGAATGGAGTTAATTCCACCGCTCGATTTGCCCACGTTACATCTTTGCTTAATTGAGTTATCTGACATATCTATAATCTGTGAAAATTCCCCATAAAAACAGTAGTAAGAGATGGCTGGATGCTGATAACACCAAAAGAATAAAAACAGACGCTGTCTACGGATACTGATAGACTAATGGAAGTAAATCATTTTGGCGACTATGTATAACTGTCTCTGATTAACTTAATTCTGTTCGAATACGTTTAGTCTCTTGATGACTGTCAGTGTTAGTGCTGTCAAGTAATTTTTGCTTTAAATCAAGTGACTATGCAGAAGGCAAATTAAATTACACCAAATAAGTAATCATCCGGCGTAGAAACAACCGGCTTAACCTACCCGAAAGGAATTGCACTTTACGAATACGTTATATAACCTAACTGATGTACTCTGGCAACTAGTCACTCACATGAAGTGAGGAAAAAACGACTGTATGTGAACCAACTAGTTGAAACCTTTGCAGCAACCTAAGCAATACATTATGAGTGATTATTAATTAATTAGGAGGTGGTTTACAATGGTAGATTAAAAGGGTTGGATAGATATACGGCCTATCCAGAATAAAGTCTGGCAGAATAGACCTGGTGGACTTTATCTCATTGGCCTTGTAAAGTTTGCACCTATATCAGATTCACGTAACTCAACTCTGTTTTGTACTCACCAAAGAGAAACTGTAAACGTTTGAGAGATATTCGAAGTGGAGCAGTGTTTTTAGCACACAATCTGAGCATTCGTCCAATTATTTACTGACTTACACTTCTAAAAACCGAATTGATCAGTCACGGGTCAGTTGTCCGACATATCGGCTCGTTTGTATCCTAAGTGCATACTATTCCTCAATGGAATAGTAAACAGTATAATGCTCTGTTGTCTTTTTAGGTTTATTAGGGTAAAGTGGAGCAGAAACAGCGTCTTGTGCATTCAAATTAACTAAAATTATTCTGTTTTCCTTAAGTCCGTTAAATAATATCTGAGTAGTCAAACGATATTTACCTAGGCGTTTGATCGGCCACCACCATATTTTCATACCAATCACGTTTTTGTACTGCCATACAGTATTGTTTCTTTTGTCTCTTCACGAGTTGAGGAGGTCCACACGATTGTTTTCATTCACGTTTACTGAGGAATTTGTTTTCGGTTAAAAGAAAACTCTGAATGCTGAAAGCAACAATCCGCTAGAAGGCGGGATTACTGAGTTGATGATCTGCCAAACATATCAGGAGGCCTCATTTTTCTTTCTCTAAAATACAGATCGCAATTAATGCACTCAAATATTGTTCCAATGTACACGCGACTCAGCTTCACAATCAAATTTCTTTGCGTGCGGTTAGTTCTACTGTAAGTTGGTTAATTAGCATTGAGCAGCTAGTTGCAACTTAGTCCTAGGTCTCAAGTTCCTTGCCTGTTATCAAGAATCTTTCGATTCACCCATACGATTATTTGGGTGTTTCGGTTCGCCGTGTTATTTCGCGGCATGGGTTACGTTGGCGAATTTGCATGCTTCTGTATTTATCTAAGAACAATTGTATCTTCTCGTTCGACTTAGTTCACTTTTCTCATGTTAAATACTATAACATGTAAAATATTAGCTTGCATAACGTTTTGTGTTTATTCGGAGCCTTTGTGAATCGCATCAAACCACTGCTCTTTAAAGGCAAACAGATACAAAGAGTATGGTGTTTTTCTCTCGATTATCTTGTTGTATTTATAGTGAGAAAATAGTTTTGATGAGTGTGAATAGCACTCTTTTCGCACGCTTAATCGTATTTCTACTCACAGCTGTCGTCTCTTTTAATCGTGTAAACACATCTTTTCGGTTCATTGGATGGAGCGTATGCAGCAGTACCCTGTGATGCTCATTAGTTTAACACAGACTAAATTTGGTCACATCTGAAAAATGTATTATCTCTGATTGGTACGGGCGACACATATTCCGCTAATCGGAATCGACTTGTGGTAATTTATAAAGTTCGTTATGGCTCTCTAGTAGGTTGGACTTTCTTAATAGCACAAAGCAGATTAAACGTGGATACATTTGTTGAGTGGCTATAGATGTAGCTGCCTCCAATTCCTCACTGCCACCGTCTTAGTGACGGATGATTCTGTAAAGGCTTCCTCAAATATTCCGGCTAGCACCTATAGGGACCAGTCCTCATTTGCGTTGTAGAATTTACGTCACACTTTATAAGTCAGTCGCCTTCCAGTCGCCACATTTGGGTTCATCTTTGACGCTTTTGTTAAACACGCTTAGCTTACCTATATACCAGACTGCCCAATAAGCTCAACTTGCGTGTGACACGCTACAAAAAAAAGTTACATAGTTGGGGGATTGACGTTTGGTCTATATTAACTGTTTCGTGTCTATTATCATCGTCTGACAGTTTCAATACAAAGTCACCATAGGTTACCAGTTGGAATGCACTGCGTGCATTCGGAGTTATAAACAGTGATGGACTGTTACCGATGATTTGTCGGAAATGAATTACTTGCTATATTGTAGACATAGTATGAAATCAACCGACAACAAACTTTTAAGCAACAGATGAGGAAAAATCTTGGGTTAAGTGAAGTCCATAACTCACCAGTGATCGGTTTTTATTCAGTTGTAATACAGAAGCAAAGTTGATTCACATAAAGCCAACTGAATCCAGCATTTTTTGCCTAGGAACCAAAGATGGTCGTAGACGCGTCCATCTTTGTATGGTGGAACTCACCAGAACGATGTTAGAAATGTGGTGCATGGTGGAATTTGTTGACGTTATTTTGTTAGTGTTCATGAGATTGACAGTAAGTGCTATGTCCACGGCATCCATCCGTGATGGGGACGTACGTCTGGGAAACTGCATTAACGAAAACATGAAAGAATGTCATATTTCTATGTTTAACTTGACATGACCGGATCATTCTTAGTATGCATTCGTAAGAACCCGAAACGAATATTCATAAAAACACCCTGTATATATGGTTCAAAAGTTTCTTTGGGAAAACTGAAAAACCATTGTTTTTCTCTCATCAAAGTAAAAGCATTATCGGAAGTTCGGTTGAAATTGGTAGACTAATCTTCAACAGAAACTAATATGTAACATTGGCTATTAGCTTATTTGAGAGAGCTATGATTTTAAGTTTCTACACTGAAGATTCCTGCTTAGAATCTCAGAGATTCACAGATAAATTTGCCAATCAATAATCTTCAGCTCACTAATGGAGGATTTACATAACTGATACATCTCATTCATAATTGCTTGCAGTTATGCTTGAAGCTGAACTTATTTCAAGTAACTTCATGTAACAGAAATTTTCCCCTCAAAACTCAATGTAATGATTTCGTGGTGATTGTCGTGAAATAATCATGCAAATACACAACTGCTGTGACCTCTAGTTTGTCTAGTGTACTTGAACAGTGGCTTAATATGTAAGGCAAGCGAGACAAATCCTATATCAAAATCTAATTTATGAGTAAATATCTCATCAATCATTCTGAGTTGTAGTTTGAGAATTCCAAGTAAGTTACCAGGCCATTGCAGTCACCTTCTACCGTGACTTCATGAGTGAACACTGAAACAGCTTCCTCATCTGTCAGTTAAAACTAAGCCATCAAAAAGTAGAAAACCGCTGATGAGCGGTGTTCTATTCGTAAAGCAACTCAAATTCTAATCGGGTTCTGTCAATAGTTGTAGTAAGAAGACTACACAACATAAATATTTGACCAGAATTTAAGTTTCTGACATAAAAATCACTCTTTTAACATCAAACATTAGTAGTTATTATTGAGTCAATCAGAAACAGATTGTATAAAAAGATTAACTTGAACACAATCAGATATTCGAAAACATTTTCTCCCAAGCAAAACAGGAACACTTAACCTGACAGTAAAATTATAAACATGGTTAGAGTAAAAGGAACAGCTAGCTACAATACTTCATTTCATAACAAATGTATCTGTTGATTAGAACACAGATTGTGAAGACAATAAAACCTGATGAAAAATGTGTACCGAATAGATTGGTTGGATTCTTTTATCAGTAACATCACACCCCTTGTTTTCACATAATCTGATAACACAAGATTATTGTTGTGTTTGAACCGGTGAATGAGTGTAAAGGTTATGAATTCAAGAATGCCCTGTTTAAGCAAACTTGGAAAATTTACCAGTGAAAAATGCAATTTTGGAGGATTGAGGACATATTAGCGAAATTATCCGGAACAGGCACCAGTATAAAGCCATCATGTGATCCAGATATCGAAGGTGTGCTGACGTTCAGATCGCATACGACCGCTTGTAATCAGTCTACGAAATATCGCTTGCGATTCGCAGCCATCTGCATATTTAAAACCAATCCACAGTTTAGCAGTTGTTCACAAGTGAATGTCGCATTATGCTGTTCGATATGCTGTGAAACACAAGCGTCAGTCAGTGCCAGATAAAACTGCTGGATATTTTAAAGGAGAAATCGAATTGCATTTCGAGAGTTTTCAAAATTGTGAATACACCCTAACCCATGGATTATTTCACATAGGTCTCAAGTCACCGCGTATATGTGAAGCAAATATATGGACATGTGAAGTTTCTAAATTAGCGAAGGGCACAAAATGATGCAAAAAGTTGATGAAGAGATGCTACTTTCAGTTTCTCACAAAACATCCAATCAACAGTAATGTTAACTTTCGCATAATTAATATTGGCTATCACTATTTACTAGTTTGGAATTTCTTTTTGGATGTGAACCCCTCATGAAGCGCTATTACACCTAACATTATCTAAGTGTAAACTACTCTTGTGTGTATCGGTTTTAACTGCATACTTAAACAAAAGTTTTGGAGGCGAAAGTATTAATTTTGAGTGAAAATGAGTGATAACTAATGGTTTAAAACTCAAGCTGATTGGATATCTTTTCGGCTTATATGCCTGCACATACACTTGGTTTGAAGCTTCGCCGAATCAATTAGCATTATACGGTGAGTTACACGGATTTCAGGTATAATGAGAAAACTGAAATTTACTGATCATTCAGTCGCGGTGTGTTTGAAGTGCAATAAACTGATTAACTATATTTGTTATTTACAACGCACAGTCCAATCCAGACGATTTCTGATCTAAAACAAAGGGAACAACCTTTCTTATACTCACTACGTAATTACATTATAAATCGAGCAATGTGAGGGTTACAACTTTTCGCAAAATCCAAACAAAGATTTAACGCTTTTTCATTTGTTTTTTTCCCTAGACACAACCATTTGTGACCGTGTAAAGATCATGTTGGGAGGAATACTGAAAATATAGATGTTTCCAATCAACTTGCCATGGTTGATTGAGCATTCTGAAATTGCTTATTTCTACTAGAATATTCACACGACTGTACGTTGTTTACTTTGGTTGCTATGGATACCGAAAAATAGACTAAACGCTACTTTAGTTCAGCTGATACACACACGTATATCCCTTGCCAACATCAAACGGACAAAGTATTTCAACCCTAGTGGCAGAAACATAGAACTACACAGAAGATTAGTCAATCATTTTAAAAAATTACGAAATCACTTAGCATCTAAAGACCAGATATGCCGTTAAAGTGTACATTAAATGCTCACCTTTTCCAGCTCGCTGTAGTCGTAGTCAATTCAACTGTTAACTGAATCCGTAGCAGTTAAGTTATGTAAGACTGAGTACGTATGAGCTGAAGCTTTATGACCCACTCTAATTGTGACACACGGTGTTGTAAAGATCATAAAAGTTGTTTTAAAAGAAAAACCCTTTTAAGACTAAGTGCTTCCGGATCTGAGTCATTAAACCACGAGTGAAAATATGTGTTCTACTGATGCAGGTCTAACGAAGTCAGTCTCGTCCGCCACCTTGAGGGTTAAAAACGTTATCACAAAGTGTAAAACAGTCATTTTCATAAAAATCTGAACCATTATCAATAATATTAAAATTACACGTTAGTAAGAACCAAAGAAGATGTTAGTTTGATGGTTAGAATATTTTGCAGTTCAGCTTATACATGTTAACCGCCTGCAACCAGACTTTTTAGAAGATGCTCACATCATTCGCTCTAAATGTGTTAATGTTAGAACTGCTGAATTAGGAGTGACAATTTGATGATATATTTGAGTGTATCACGAGGAACTATTTCAAAATCCAAAAGAAATATCCATGAACATAATAGTATTTGAAATTCTGAGGTTATTACTCGCAGATCATTTGCAGCTGGTGTAAGCGGTATGGCAGTCATACACTGAGTTTCAGGTGAATTAAGATTGTGTATCCCATCCCAACCGCATCGGTTAATCGGAAATTTATTTTACATCTACACGGATGTAGAATGTACAACTAAGTTTTTGGTGAATTACCTATTTTCATGAGGTCTTTCGAAAAGAGGAATATTATCGAGTTTATAAAAGGTTGACGAATCTCTTTTCGATAGCCTGTGGCTCGATTAGGTCTGGAAAAATGTGGGAGATTCCTCAGCTTTTGCCGGTGAACTACTTCTCTAACTGAATTCGGTACGGTCGTAAGTAACCAGAACCAAATAAGTTTAGATGATGACTATCAGTTCGATAAAAAAATGTGTCAAATAGGAACAATTTTACCATTATATCAATGACAATAACTTCCGTTCATTTTTTTCAAAAACTGTAGGTCCAGCAAAAATAATTGAGGCACCATCCAACGTGAAAGTGGTTGCCGGCGAAACTGCTTTATTTTTTTGCCGAGCAACTGGGAATCCGACGCCAACTGTCAACTTTCTCCTAGATCAAACCATCAGTCATCCACGATTTCGGGCCAGTGTGACAATACCGGACGGAAGTCTGTTACGCTTGACCAAAACACATCGAGATCAGAATGGTTTACAAGTTCAGTGTGTGGCACGGAATCATGTTGGTGGAGACAGTGCAACAGCGCACCTAACCGTGTATGATATGAATGCAGGTAGGCACAAGATTTGATGGACACACACACGTACAAGCCCAACCACGCGATTGCACTTCAATAATTTAATGTAGGAGTTCGAGTGGGTGAAAAAAGTTTAGCCCATTTTTATTGCCTCTTGGATTTCAACTTGTTGTACTCAAGTCATACGAAGTCTGATATGTAGCGCTTTTTGAAATGCTATTGACTTTTACTTAGTAATTTAGAACAAAACCATAAAGCATGGATACGTTAATTATTCATAAGTTTGGATTAAATGATCTTTCTTCTTAAGAAATCTTGTTGAATGTGTGCACAACCGCATTTTCTACATAGTAACTGATGTGGGGGATTTAAAATGTGTGGAACTGAGTTATATTACTTTATCGTTTATTCTGAAGGACAATATACACAGCTTCGTTCAAGAGAAGAACAAACGGTGACACCAAACTTAAGCGAAAGATATGTAAAAAGGTGAATGTGAAAACAAGCTCTGTCACATGTGAGACGCTGCATAGTTAGCAACACTGAACAGTTGACAAGTCCTCCCACAAAAATAGCAAGCGTTAACGGGCCAGTCGTTAAATGAAAAGTTATCTGTGCTGTATATAATAAAGGGGTATAGAATTATCTTTTTTAATAATACGCAAAAAATAATGGAAAGGAAATAAATGAGCGGTGAGTCAGACAAAATCAGAAGCTCTTCAGGCACAAAAGTGCTATCACAGTCAAGGCTCACGCATCGGGACAGAAAAATGTTCTTCGTAATGAGACAACATTCAGAGAGGTGGCAACAGTTAACGCAAGGTTCCCCACATGAATGTTTCGTAGGTTTTTAGGGAACCTAGAACAGTCAGTAGACATAAATCCGTGACTGCGTAGGAGGGCAGCCCCAGTCGAAGAACAGCGTTACTTGAAGAAGGAAGTATAATACCGCGAAGAGATGATCACAGGTGATTGAGAAACAGAGTTCACCCCACTGCCCAAAGTATGGAGGACCGATTGAATGGCAGCATTATGAGAGTCGGTCCCGTACTTCACAATCTTGTCTGTCCAGGCAAATTGGTTCCGGTAATCATCCAGTATGCTGACGTCGAGCACTACATCATCGCCGTCACGAACCACGATCACATCGGGTTTGATGAACGAGCTCGCTGTTGGTACTCGCAGCTCCTCGAAGACTGTATAGCCCAACTTGCGCAGTCGTTTTGTCAGGTCTTTGGCCACACGGTTGTGTCGGGCACAACGCGCATCATGGGTGATCCAGCATGATTGTAGAATATGAGCAAGGCTTCCCGGTTGACCGCAGTTGCTGTAGCACAGAAGTGAGTGGTAACTTTGGCCACCTCGTGAATTTCGAACCATAGTCCGCAACAGACTTCATCTGAGTTGGGTGGCACGAATGAAGATTCTGGGGAAGATGCGATCTGAGTTAAACAGCCAACTATTAGAGAGCGCAGAACGTGATACTTCCTGAAGACCACGGCTGTCAAGCGAACGGTAGAGATTATCCATCCACGCAGCATGGGCTTCCTCCTTGTTCATCACTACTACACCCTGAACGCGTACTGGGCTGTTAACTTCCCCCAAGATAGGGTCAAGCGAATTATGTCTGACCACATTCCACAGAACTGGATATTGACTGGAGAGAAGTCTCTCCACTTGAGATTTGCTCGAGATTGGAATAGTGGTAGACAAACTCGAGATGCCCAAACCGCCCAAACGAACTGGGGTGTGGATGTAGCTAAGTGGTGTGTCTTTAGGAAGGCGGAGCCATTGTCGAACAAACTGGCGGATCGTACAGTCCATGGCTTTGAGCGTGTTACGATGGACTCGGCTCAACATTAATGAGTGATTCGTCTTCGGGATCAGATACTGTCTCAGCA
>LUCH01000226.1:120124-198777 GCA_013368495.1 Paragonimus heterotremus | reverse complement strand
ATGTCCGGACCGAAATGGATAAACTCACCAGAGATGACAGTTGCGTTATGTTTATGGTCACCGCGGATGACCATGAGTTTAGTCTTCTGTGTGTTAATCTTCAGTCCGGACAGTTCCAGGGCACTCGCGGCGGCTGCAAGCTTCTCGGAAGAGACACGTAGGATTCTCAGCTAGAAGGATTAGGTCGTTAGCGCAGGCGAAACCGCTGACCAGTGTGTCGTGAAACTGGTAGCCAAGCTCCGGTCGAGATAGTGTCAACACCTCATCCATTGCCATGATGAATAGAAGCGGGGACAGTGGTCACCCCGGCGAACATCACACTGGGATCGGAGAAAGGAGCCATTGAGCGTGGCAGAAGCATTCCTGTAGGAGTCGGAAATGTAGTGCGTCAGAGGTGGAGGAGCATCGAAGGCTCGGGCCGATCTAACAATCGAGTCTTGTGAGATAGAATCAAACGCCTTGGACAAGTCGATGAAAGCCACACACAGATTTGAAGACATGGTACACAAGTTCCGAAGCAGCGCATGAAGCAGGGAAGTCGCCTCAAGGCAACCGTCACGATGTAGGAATGCAAACTGGAGGGCGGGCAGTTGCAAGCGCATATTCCAACAATCGGCAAATATCTTGTGGAAACAACGTGTCACCGTTGAAGATACGTCGATGGGTCTGAGGTCGGTGGGAGATGAAGGATTGTTTACTTTGGGTACAAGCGTGATGAGGGAGCGGCATAAGTGGTTTGGACAACCTTGGGTTAACAAGAGCAGGTTGAAGTATCCGGCCAAGACATCAGCTTTTATGCACTTCAAATGTTTGGGCAACAATTTGTCCAAACCTGGAGCGGTGTTTCCATGTGCTAGTAGTCCTACTGAAATGCGGTTTTTGGCGACAGACTTGAAATTTGTGTTTGAAACGGAGATTTATTTAAAATGTGTGCTGAGAAACAAACTTTATAGGACCGCATACAGGTGGCGCATAAATACTGGTGTGATGTGAGCCAGTTTTTGTTGCATCATTACTAAGCCGCCAAAAATGACCAAGCAATCTGACAAATAAAGTTAGAGCGCTGTTAATAATCTTCCCTCATGCTTCATACGCAATACTATGTCCTGATTACAAGGGAAGATTCAGTATGCTTAATGTTTTGACAGTCAAAGAAACCAATGTAAAAGATGGTCGACATTTTGGTGATCTTATTAACACATAGAGCTAAACGATATTTCAAGCATGCTGTCCAAAGCTTTCTTGCAATTGTAAGTCCACATCCCGTAGTGACACGAGGAAAACATTTCTGACTTCGACACTGAATCTCTGTTTGCAAAACTTTACCGGACTCGCATTCTTCCTAAAGGTGTATCTGTAACCGACATAAGCAAACAATTATCTCATATGAGTCAGAGTTTGTGAAGTCAACCGGATGGCATTTCCCGTCGCTTTAAAAATACAGCAGTTGCAACAGGTTTCCTGATTGGCGGTAATTCAAAAAAATACGGCTGTTCATCGGTCGTCTTCAAACTGGACTGGTTTCATATGAGACCAAACGGCATCAATGGATTAGTACGATCCAATACATTGCGTGACTTTAAAAAATGTTGAGGATCTTTCATTTTAAATTTCAAATAAGCTACGTACCGTAAATGCGTTCGCTATGATAACTAAGGGATGACTATAAATTCAATTTTGCATTTCAACCTAACACTGCAATGGCCAGTGAAACATTAACTTAGGATACTCTAATTGGAAATAGTTAAATCAAAGTGTGTAACTGGTTCCATTTCAAGAAGATATACACTTCGATAACTAATTACCCTCGTGAAGTGAGGGTCGTAGCATTCTGATTTTCAAATTAGTCTGAAATATTACAGATTTCGATGGCTGTTCAATATCACAAAAGTCAACAGAAGTTTTTTTAAATGTGTCAACTCAAATTTAACTATCTTTCTTAAAAAATATCAGTAAGGGAACATTCTGAAACAAACTGAATCCATACGTGACATTTTACAACGTACGAATCAACCTTTCTCTCTATCGTCAACTTTGTATGGACAATGATAAAAACACGAAATGATTATGCCCAACTTAGTTTATCCAACTGGCCATTTGTGGACACAAACATTCACTTAAGTTAAATGTTTATTTTAACCAGAACGCTGTTTGTATGTCATTAATAGCTGAGTGCTAATCAGTAAGCATGTTTGATCAATATGAAATTATGTCAGTACTTTGGGATCACTACTGGGATACTGTTGGGACTGGAACGGTAAATGTATACTTTTAAATAACTGTAGTAGTTGGACCATTCTGATGATACAATGACGAAACATTAGGCTGAAGTACACTTCTCTGCTAAGTCTGCTACAAGTTATCTTATATAAATGATTACTAGTAAGTAGTGTGGCAGATTTATGAGTTTAGATGAGACCCAACTGTGAAAAGTCAGGTCTTCGGCTGGATTCGAATCAGCGACAGAGATACCATGCCTAAATTGGGCAAACGCTCTACCAGCTGAACTACGAAGCCATGTCAGGAGCTCGGAAATTTCACATTTGGACTTGGTTACCCACCCGTTCCACTGTGTCATATGGAATCCACCACGTGATCCAGGGGATCGACTGCCCCGGCAGGATTTCTCGAACAGTTCATGCTGGAATCCACCAACGCCACTGTTGAGCATAGAAATTGTATTACTAATGAGTAGTTTGGCAGATTGATGATTTTAAATAAGACGCAACTGTGAAAAGTCAGGGCTTCGGTTAGATTCGAACCAGCGACAGAAACACCATACCTTAACGTGGCATGCGCTTCACCTGCCGACTTCGAGACGCTAATTATGCCTAAAACGGTCAGCCACAGTAGGAGTGATAAATATATTTAGGGCGATCTAGACTGGAACAAAAAATTTCACGTACAACCATTTTAGCAGACACGGAGGTCAGAAGATCTGGAACGCGCAGTTTGTCTGTTTTAGGTGACACCGATGTCAGTATTCAATCGATGAATGATCTAGGCTAGCGGAGGACTTTGAGATTACTCGTTAGTCTCTATGACCTAACTGTTACTGATATAACTTGCCTGCTCCGACTGGCGTGTTGGACCTGAATACATGCGCTTAAACTAATATAGGCAGTTCTTCTGACGAAATACGTCACACAGCAGCCCGTGTAAACCGGTCAGCAGTACACTCCAAACGGTTTGATGAGAGCGGGTACTATTTCGACAGAAGACTAGTAATCTAATCCGGGGGGAAATATAAATGTAGACCATTAGCACATATGTTGTCATGCCAAGAGCATGTTCCAGAGCAACCTTAGCGTTTATGATGTATCCAGGTTGAGAGTGCAGAAACTAGACTGTTCGCTGTGTAAGGAAAATATGATAATGTTAAAACAGACTACAGAAAGCTGATTCTGGTATTATTACCCTCAGAACCTTCTCAAGCAGATTCCCTTGCTTGGCTGGACGTGAGTAGCGAAGATACCTACTGCTGCAATTTACAAGTTAATGCTGTTTTACTTATCTGTAAATTACCGGGGCTTTAAGATGTGTGCATACCGCAATACTTAAATATAACTGGCATTAAGCAAACTTGACGTAAGTAGAAAATGTAGGATAAGGGATTCTCAGTCTGCACTACGTTGATGTTTCTAGCCAATGGGAAATTTGACAAATCACAAATGATCTTTCTCTAAATAACTCCTTAAAAAGTTGATAACCCGTTACCAAATGCTTAGACACATTTTGAATCCAGTTTCAGAGGGATAAACAATGCCACCAAAAACTTGATTTGCTAAAATGAAACGAAATATAGTTCAGATTTTCCACACAAAGAAACAGAATGCCACTATCATTGTTGTTAACACGATCCGATTTTTACGTCATTGGCAAGTTCTTCATTCTTTACAGAGATGTCCCGGCAATAGGCAAGAGTACTATTTAAACTTCATAAGTTCAAGCATTCTTTGGATTCAGCAATACAGCTATAGAGCACGGTGACATTGCAGATATATAATAAATGCGTACGTGTAACTGAGTGGCTTATATACAATTAGAATGTCATAAATCTCAGTATTACCGCTCAGAATCAACTTTTAGAAATTTTGGGTCAGCTGAGAGTCACCTAAGCTGGCACTGGTAACCTCGTACCTCTTGAAAAAGCGAACTACTGTAGTAGCACATCTGTTAACAGTCAGTTGGTCCTTCATCAAAAACATCCACAACTGCAACCACCTTCAAAGATAAATACCAGAAAGATTCACCAAGTTTTTAGCTGGTGGCTTTCCTTTCAACAGTTCCTGAGAAGGCGGAGGGTTCACTAGGTAAAGGTTTAGTTGGCAGACCTTTGTGTATAAGACTTTATGTCAAGTTGAAATATTAACTTGTCCGGATGGTTAACCAACCGGATTTACGTTCATCATCAAAGTACGCTGACAGCTAACAATCTGGCACCTTGTTACCAGCCACAGTCAATGATGGCCCATTTCGGGTTGTCTGGTGTTTATTCAGTTTTTCATCTAGTTACTTGAAATTGTCAGATTGCTCATACCATCGTACACCGACAAAATAAAAATGCCTCGGGTTACTGACTGTCCAGGTAATATAAAAGAACACAAGGCATTTTAACCTGTCGTGATGAATAGTGACTTGAAAATAACTGTCAACAACTAAAAAGGTATGCATACTTGCATTGGAGTTATGTTGATCTCCACACTGGTAACATTAAACTAGTCTTATCTCTATGCGAATGTTAAATAAGAGCCCGGACAAAAGACAGTATGGATCTTTCTACAATTTGTGCAAACAACAGTTAAAAGCAAATTTGACATCGATAGTGTTTTTAAGAAATATCAGTAGGTCCGTTTATATTGAAGTTTGTACCAACATTTCGTTCTTATTTTCTGATCACACACGCCCATACCATCAAGATTAGTTGATACATATTGATAGTGTTCATAGCTGAAGAATTGGAACCAGCTGACTTTAAATGGATCATTTACCCAAAATGATTTGCAGGTTTACCAATTCTTAACTTAACCACTGACAAGGCAAAGACCGAATTCTCACCTGCCGTATCTTTTACACACTAGGTCATACGTTAGTAGATCTCTTTTCATCAAACAGGAAAATACTCACAGTTGGTTACTGTTTGAATTGGAGTGTGTAACAGGCAAGCTAATATACAACTAGAATTTCATCGCGTCTAAAATCAGCGTACAAAACTCAACTCTACAGTTAAAATCTGAATTGTTTGCAAAATTCGGAACTTTACTTAATCTGTGTATGCACGTACAGATCTTCTAAGACCCCGCTAAGATCTTTCGTATAGTTTACTAAATTTGAAGTGTGTCAGTTTGCTTCGCTATTTAATACTAAAATGACTACAACCCAGTATATTTCAGCAAGTTCTCATTTATTCAGTTAGACGAACTCATGGCCAAGGAATTACAACCACGTGAACTTATCTCACTATAACACACTTATAATTCATGTATTACTTATTGCTCCGAATGTCAAACTTCATCTCAAAGAAATATATTTTAGCATGAAGAAAATCAGTGAGCAAGTAGACCATAACTCCATTAGGTCAGATGATTCAGTTTCATGTAAACAAGGAAAATATGCAACCAATAGTAAAAGTTCGGAGACTTAAGTTATTTTCCACCCAAAACTATCCACAATTGACCGTAGCCTTCGCATTCGGATAGTCCTTCCGGATAGCCCACTGTGAAATCATGCATTGGATTTGAGTTATGATCTTTTTTGAGCTCATCATTAGTTTATTTTCCTGTCTTTGTACTCTGACCCACGTGCTCGTGAGACTAGCGTGCTAATCAAAGCGTTAACAACCTTACAACAGTCATGACCGAATGCTCAAATCCAAATACTTAACCACAACGCAATATGAATAGTGTTCAGCTTGCTTGATCACCTCGAAAGAAGAATAACCAGGGTTGCACTGTTCTCTTTAATTGATAACCTTATGATCAGAACTTCTCAGTTAATTTGAAGTTTTTATTTATTGAAACTACTAAGCTTTAATAAGTCGAAAACTCGGAAGGCCTGCGCTCACTTGCGGGTTTTATACAGTTCGAAACAACCAAAACTCCTTGAACTTTTGCTACTGATTTAAACCATGCTCAGTTGGTTCACTGAAAACAGTGATTTGTTTGAAGTCTTAAAAAATAGAACCAACTTTGCAGTTTGTTCCAAATTTTTCTTTATAGCCATTGCTTCCATAGAAAATAATCCGATTATTCCAAATTGTTTTTCAAATGGTTACACGATATTTTGCAAGTGCTAAAGTTACAATCCCTTTCATGGCATAATACTGATCGATTTTGGAGAAGAATATTTTTTGTAGGAGGAACAGAAAACCTATTTTGAAATGTCACTTCTTCTCAATCTTAAATTTATGCTTCAGGAATGTAGTTTTACTATAAAAAGCAGTCATTATAAGAAGGTTTTATGTTAAATGTCTCGCGGAGGAAATTTGCTAGAGCACACTGACGGTGATATTATTTTAATGCGGTTCACGTTGTCCTCTCTCACTGAAGGAAGATTTCGTCTACACCAACTTTAGAGGATCAATAAGGTAGTACGAAATTACACTTTTTCTAAAGAAAAATTACCCTCGTTCGACATTTTACGTCTCGACGATATTTGCAAATAATGTTAACGATTAAACTATAACAATATTACCACAAGTCGTTGTTTGGTTGCAGGTCTAGTTATTCGTTCATGAGCTGACAGTTCTTAACTGTTCGCATGAAGTTCACTACTGGAGTCAGTGTAATTAGCATCATGATTGTAAGTTGATATGTTCCGAAAGTTTAGACTTAGCGGTGAGATGATGGATACTGACAGACACTATGATTTCATATAGATTCATCAGTGCTAAGTTACAAAATCCGCGAACGGATATGAGATAATAACACATCCAGTCTGACGGTTAACAAGTGTTTTAGTCGACAATGCCCAAGAAAGTCTAAGACTCTGAAATACTTCCTTTTGTGTAAAAAACTGTTCAGTTCAAACGGCTGATCACAGCTGTCTCTGTCAAACCCCGCTAGTGCAGGTTGGTGTGAAGCACCGCAAGTCTGAATGTTTAGGCAGCATAGGTCGAATCACCTCTGGTCAAGGTGGACTCGGTTAATGACCAACACGCAACTACGCATCCACTCCTAGTTACGTTTAGTACCCAACTTGATAGCTGCTGGTTCATCACTAACCTCACCCACACGTTGGTGATGATGTAAATTTCACCACTGTTACACATCATCAGATACATGCAACGTACGTTGGTTCCGAAAGGCCGCTCTACATTGAAGGTATCCTTGGTTTATAAATTTAATCACTCGCTCTGATGTCGACTGCAATAAAGATTACGTGAACAGATGAGATGTTTTGATGTTTGTCACTACGAAACTGTGGCATCTTCCACTTTATCACCAAAACATTCAGATTATTGAGAAAATCAACTACTACAAAAAATATCAACATAAATTTTACTTTCTTTGAAGGTCTCATTTTTCAACTCCTTAGTATCACTAATACAGGTTTGAGTATGGTCGTATAGTTACACCATAAATCGATAATACGCGCCTAACTAGAACTGGGCTAATTCCCAGTTGAACATCAGTCACAACTGACCGTAGCTGTCGCATTCTCTTAGACTTTCCAGTCAGACCCTTTTAAAAAGAACCACTAGACTCGAGTTTTGCTCTCCTTAGAGCAGCTCGTCAGTAGTGCATATCTCTGCCATTGCCGGGACCAGAACTCAGGCCACGCATTCGTGACTCAACCATGTTGACTATTACGTCACTGGCCTCACATTAAGCACGATCGAATTATCATCGCATATGAACGCTCAACCACTTTCGCTTGTGAGCAGTGATCGAAAGAGGCTGGCCGAAAAGTTTAGCTGAATGCGAAGCCTCGGATCAAATATCAGTGATGCTCAACTTGAAATTAATCAAATCCCCGATTACTCATCAGTAATTAAATAGTGAGTTACACATAAATCATACATTACACTGTCAGCTATCTTTTTGTGTTATCGATAAGACGGACACTGTTGCACCGTTATTTGAACCTGGTTAGGCTTAAGCTTACAGAATGGGTTGCCGAAACAGGTGCTTTCTTGCAAGATTGCTTGCTGCCAATTATAATGACAAAAACGAAATTTATCAATTCTAATACGAACGTTGTATCAAAGAAATAGTAGTGATCGCATTAGTTTTTGATATGGAATATTCTCATTTGCAAGTTTACACAGAACTATTACTGACGGCCTTGACCGGATAACGCGGTTGTATGGAGTTTTAGGCAAAATATTGCAACTGACTGTATAAGCTTCTTCAAGCTGACTTCTGACAACATTTGATAAAATCCAGTTAGTGAAGTGTAAATGATCATACTTAAGTCTGCGCACAATTGAACCAAATATTCTTACCGTCAACCAGTTGATCGTGCAATTACGCTCGAAATAACAATTGTGCCATCTTAAAACGAGGTAATAGCCAAATATAATAACAGAACCATACATGTCTAATACTAGTAAGCTACAATAACAAGGTAAACTATATTCATTTCGGCTCATTGTTTAAAATGACTAACACGTGATCATTACACCTTATTCGAAATTCAGTCAACATATGGTTTTATTTCTAACACTAATATTCTGCCTGAAAACACATTTCCAATATGTAACCCAAACACGCTACGGTGTCTTTAGCGTGAGGGATTACTAATATGCGTATATAAATGCTGAGGATATGTGAACTTATATTTAACCTTCTCAACAGATCTGCCGGAAGGTTATCCGGTTATTCACTCCGCCCCAAGGTCTGCCTCGGCCGCAGTAGGTGATGTATCCCAGTTAGACTGTGAAGTTTCCGGTTACCCACAGCCAACAGTAATCTGGATCAAGAATGAGGTTCCGATTCCAACCAACAGTCAACGCATTACGATTGTCGGTATGTTTATAAGTAGATATTTGGAAATTTTAAGTATCAAATGCATCAGAGTTTAAAACAAAGCTTTACAGAAACTGATGCTCTAGTTCCTGCAAACAGATCTCTAACATTGCTGTGTTCGAAATGGCTCGTTTTCACCACACATTTAGTAACATGCATTAAAAAGCGTTTCTGCCATCCATCTCTGTAAGTCCAAACCACTTTGTTACAGGTTCCGATATGACAAAAGAAATGACGAGTTTTTAAACATTTTAGAAAATTAGTTAACGCCGCTCATGTCGTAATCGTTCTTACTGTATTCATTCAGGAAGTATTTTTCAAGTTTGACTTTCCACGCCATAAACTTAGGCCATTCGATAGTCAAATGCCAAGTTGGAAAGAAAGACAATTCAGCTTTGTTTGTTTGTAGTAAGGAATAGGTCTGTAATATCAGACTCTGCATCACAAACATGTGGTAATGCTGACTCGATGACATCTGAGTGTTTACATACGTTATTGCCACAAATCAAACTGATCTGATCAGTTGAGCCCGTATTAGTCGGTGGAAGCTAAATTGTTGCGGAAACGGTGACTGTGTGAAGTGGAAAGTTGTTTCATGTCTATTTGCAGAGCAAGTCAGCTAGTGATTACGCGTGTATCGGTTGCCGATGGATTGAAGCGGAGGAGACAATTCAAACAAAATGATGTTTTAATGCGTCTTTCTGGTTACAGAATAAGCATCCAAAGATTATGGAGGAAAATGTGTTCTAGTAGATCAATAAAGACTGGAAAATTTGGGGTAACTTGGAACCAGTTATCAGTTAAATAGGCGGTTCATTTAAAATATATGAAATCCAACACAAAGAAAATTGTGTTTATCGTAAAGATTTGCGTAAGGCATTAGCAAGAACCACTAGTGTGTCCTTCAACAGGGACGCTTAAAAATAATCAGGGAAAAAGTCGTCGTAAGTTTGTGGCATGCACTGAGAAACAGTAGTGATTTTTGATGCCTTACGGACCTTGTATTGATAAGTCAATAGAGAAAAATGTGTGAATATTAGTCACTAGATTACACTGATATAATGATACGTTGTTTCTCAGCAGAAGCCATTCAGAAGTCGAATGGTGCACACGTGAGTCTAAACTAAACTTTTACTAAGAGTAGTTTTGGTAATGTATTATTTATTCTGATATAAGAGAACAGTGAGTATATTACAAGCAATACATTAAGGTTATAACGGGAATTTTGAACGCAAATGGTTAACCTGATTGATAACTCGTTTGGCAAGTTGAACACCAGTATTTTTGATAGAGATTTATCAGTTCTTTATGGATATATTTTCAAGGTACTGGCTCAATACGTTTCGAACACTTACTTTTATCGGACGAAGGACATTACGAATGCCTGGTAACTAATCATGTCGGCTCAGTCCTCAGTTCAAAAGCCTACTTAAAGGTCAAGAGTAAGTCAGTTCAGCAAGATTTGCTAGTTTGTGAATTAAATGCTTTAAGCTTATGATTGACCCTTCCAATGTAAAATTATATTAATGAACGATGTAAACCGTGCATTTTTTGCACTTAGCGTGTTAATGCGTTTTTAATAGAGTTCCCAAGTAAACAAACAGCATATTGAGAGAAATGCAAAAATATTTACACTGTTCAGTCGCAACTGTGTCCAGGAATGCTGCTTCAGGTTCCTGAACAGCCAAACTGACCTAGTAAAAAGTTTGCGCCCACACAAGGCAGGAGGGCGAAAGTCGCTTAGGTGGACAGTGAGGATCGTGAAGACCTTTGAGTTTGCATTGCTTAACATTGAAATAAACCAGCTGACCGGACTACCAATGTCATCAGTGAACATAACCTACTGAACTGCGCCTCGCCTAACCCAAAGGTGAAATAACCGATTTTATTAAGTAGACTGTTTTGTCTACATTTTCCCAATTTGTGAATTTGTATTGTTTAAACAATCAGCACGCAAAATAAACTAACCACAACTTTTGGAACAAACTGAAAAACACGAATCAGAGTGTTTTGATTATATCTGCTAATGGGCATGCAATTCAAAACTCAGAACAATTTGGAATTCACAGTTATTGGAAGAAAACACGTGATTGCAATCAGGTTTCAATTACTTAATTTGTAAATGACCTTGGATGAAATCAATTAACGTAAACAATAGGGCTGTGATGGGCAAAACAAGAGGTCGTAAATACAAAAGCATTTTAGAATTGTCTTTTTTGATTTCTGCCCCAAGTTTGTCCTAAACCCGGTCAGGCAACCTTTTGGTTTTCTCTGGAAAACTGGACAATACACGGAAGTGTCCACTCTGACAATCAACTAAAGCTTTTATTTAAGGAAGTTTCTTGCTACCGTTTCCTCAATCGTGTTACTTAATTTTCACGATTTCCGGGCTATGAAATATGACTTAAACAACACAACCCAGATGTTTTAAGCTTGAATGAATCTAATTGAATACTTTAAGTTGGTTTACCTAAGATCAGAACTTGATAAAACGTAAGTGAGTCAAAAGTATGATATCACCAGCAGAACAACCGTTTTGTTGAATTAATTTTTCTGCTAAATTTAGAAGTAACTTGTCTTAAGCTGGAACATTCTGTTATATTCATTGTTGCATTACATGATTGCTGAAGCTGTTGAGAAATGCATGTCTAATGTTTAAGACTATCACAGCTTAAGATTATAAGCAAAACGAAAATGTAATCTCTAGTGTGGATTGCTAGTTATTAAGCCACATGAAAAAGTTAACCAACACTAATAGGCAAACAATGAACCAAACTTTCCATAAAGTTCACGTCAACGTTGTAATTGCGCTTTCGTCCGAAGTACCTTGTGGTGTCACGCACGGGTGATATCAACTCATTCTACATAGCAGTGTCAAAGTTTATGAAGAACAATGTATTTCGTTAAAGCATGTGACATGCACATACTGATATAATGATATGAAACACATATTCTGAGCAGTTTCGTGTTAATCAATAATGTACTTAATGAAGAAAAATCCGCACAGTTTTTGTCAAGTAAATATGGTAAAGTCTGTCCTTAGGAGCAGTGAAAATAAGTTTCTAAACTGTGTCAAATTAAAAGAGCAAAAGCTTGATTTTCAGTGTCCAGTTTTTCATCTAGGCGCACAGTTGTCCTAGATTATCATGTGCTCAGTCAATAGGGATTTCTCAAGACTGGTACTAATGTAGTATTCTGTAAATAACAAGCCTTCCATAACGATCGAATATTTGGGCATTATCTTTAACTCGTTTGGTACAGATAATTGTAAACACACCTGAGACTCAATACAGAATTCTGCGATTGGAGTGACAACTCTGTGGTGGATGAAAGTCCACTTTACACGGCTGGAACTGTGTGCATCAAACAATTACTGAAAACGCTCACATAGCAGCAGTCAGAAAAATTTGGTATAACTGTCTTCTACAATAAATTATTAATGGAAGTTCTTGAAGACAGTACAAGAATGAGCAGCATGCACTAAAGTGTACTACTGAGGAAGGCAGCCCCAAAGTCAAATCGGTTGTTCCATAACGGTCGTTCATTGTAACCCAACCAAGGGGCAATTTCAAAGGAACGTATGATCTGCCGGCTTCCTTACATAATCCTTAGGGTGTTTGAGTGATATGCTAAGTGTGGAACACGGTGCTCGAAATAATTGGTTTGGTATGTGATACTCAAATCTTTGATCTTCATAAGAATTTAGCTGGGTGTTCATACCTGGTAAGTCAGCCTGTTTGATGTTCGACGGTGCGGCGCCTAACAGAATTGCCGTGGAGCTAGCAGTATAAATTTACCCTGCAATTAACCGTTACTGATAGAAGAAAATTAATGTGCGACTGAATTTTATACAGATTGGCTTCATATCTACTTGCATCTGAAATCTACTACTACTTGCATCTACCACACTAGGTCTAATTGATTTGTGGGTATCAATTCACAGTGCTTTTAGGGGAGAACATAACGTGTTTAACTGTATTCCCCATGGCAGTAGTATATCGATGAATTGGTGTTTTTGCTGTATTAACAAAAAAAGATCTTGTTGACAATGGTTATGTGACAAATCCATTCATTCATTATCCACTCAATGTACACTTGAAAATACGTTCGCCTAATATGTCGCGCCACACCATTATCTGGTCTTGGCACATTATATAAGGAAACATTCTGTGTGCGCTACAGAATAGAAGCAAATATAGTGGTGTGTAAACAACATTTCACGTTATATTTCCACAATTTCACCTCTGGAATTCTGTTTTCACAAATCCACATGAGCCAGTATTCCTGTTTTTAGAGTCCGGCGTGGTGAGCCGAAAGAAATATCGATCGAAGATTGAGGACATTTCGTAAGGAATCCAACGTATAAAAACTAGATTTCAAACTGACCGTGTGTTATGCCTTACAATGGAGGAAAATATTGCATGATTTTTCTGATTACAAAACTGGTTATTTTGAACATAAAACACCTGACCCTATCCTTACAGCGAAACAACGTCAGATTAGTTTCGTAACAGATGATCAATAATCTCATAATAGTAACGACAGTTTACAGAGTATTCCACATGTAGAAATTTGGAAGTTTTATACTGTTCTTTTAACTGTTTCGACTGGATATGGTTAAACTTCTGAAACAAAAGAACTACTTGATATTCTTATGTAACATAGTAAACAAAAACTTTACAAAAGTACACAACGTGTTCGGAACGCAAAATATGCGTGCTAAAAACAGTTCAATAAGGAGTTATCACATTGCATTTACCCACAGAAAGTGTTACTTTAAGAAATTACGTTAATTTAGTTTGATTCCGATCAACAGATTACAAGCCGGTATTTTTGAATCCCCTGTAGACACTCATTCGGCGCCCAATATAATAGACAAAGCTACTCAGATTCATGTTCGACCTGGTCATGGAGCAAATTTGACGTGTCGAGCTACCGGCAACCCGATTCCGGTTACCAGATGGCTCACAGACAGAGAGAGTCCAATCACTGAATCGAACGAAGGTATGGCGACCCTATTTGTTGCGGATATTACGGAGTCCACGCGTTACATTTGTGAAGCCAACAACAGTCTGGGCACAGTTCAACATCCGGTCCGTGTCTTTGTAATTGGTAAGGTCAACATATTGCATGCTGTATTGACCCAAATAATTTCACGCTATTGTTCACTTATTGTTTTGGTTTCTCTGTCTGTTTTCAACGATCGATGCTTCACAAAGCCATCCGGAACCTAAGCTCATAAAAACAGACATTCTGAAAGGTATCTGCCGTGTGATTGACTGCAACAAAATAATGGCAACGTACACGCACAACAAAAATGGGCATGTCTATAATTCCCCTATGAATGTATCCATAATAAGTTCTATAAGAACAGTTATGCACAACGTTTTACGAAACACTTACTATACTTCTCAATCGCTTCACAAAAATTAAAAACTGAATAAGAGATCCAATTGTGACCTGAGTGATACGATTTAAGTCTTTGTTGGTACGTCCTGTACTTGTGTGTCAGGCATATATAAAAGTGCATGGCAATACAGTTCTGATTGTACAAAACTCAAACATACTTAGGTTGCTTCTCGACAAAAATTCGCACAGGTCTTGCGTCGTAAAAACCACAATTTAACGCTCCGTTACAAAAGCAACTTAGTATTGAATTACGTTATTGTTTTGTACGGATATCTTGCAGATGTACCACCACCACCCATCAATCTGACTTGTTTGGAGGAAGGAGCATACCATGCATTTCTACGCTGGTTTCCTCCAGAAATTCCCCAAAAGTTTCAACACAAAACTCCATCTGAAACTACGGTTGATTCATACACTTTATTTCTCACGGAATCAAATAACACAGATGCCGGATCAAATAGAAGGCAGATAACTGGGATTTCGGCGAAACAGATTCACCCAGATGGAGCACTTCAGTATAAAATTGTTGATTTAAAACCTTACACAAAATACGAAGCCGAAGTCACTGCCATTAACAATTTGCTGGGAATGTCTGACCCCAGCAATAAAGTGATGTTTACAACAGCCGAAATCGGTGAGTTTCACTACATTGTTTTGAAATACAACCATATCAAAATACTTAATGGATGTTTTACCATATGCCGTTTTTGCAAAACCGTTATTCGCTCACACTCAACTTTGTTGCAGATACACTTACATGTCGTTACCAATTAATTCATTGAAGTTGACCGTACAAAACAGAAGTACAGTGTGTGCGGTAGTTCTAATAAAGCGGGTCATATGCTTGATGTGTTGCTCTCTCCATTGAATCCGGTCTCACTTGCTAACAGTGAACAATGATTCTGATCAGAAAGTGTCTCAACGATTCAGGGTTGAGTTTTTCGCATCGTCTCACAGTTATTATTTCATGGATTTGTTAATCTGCCAGTCCAACTGCTTTTAAGATAGCTTGGCTTGGATTTGACGAGTGTGAAAAAAACATCGTTCCCCTAATTATCAGCAAAACCATCTCTAATGTTTGGGGGTCAGTTTTATTTGTTGCAAATTTATGGCAAATTTACGACAGATCAAATGTTGGAGAAAAATATCAGCAGACAATCAAGGAGTTGATTGACTTTTTTAATCTTTGAAAAATCTTCATAACAAACTTTAAGACCTCACTCCAGTTAGGACAAAATGCCTGTACCATTTCTGAATATGAAATGAATGTCGAGGCTTAAACTGTAGATTGGAAAAATATCAAACTACTTCTAGTAGTTGACGCAACATGTTCCGGCCGTTGCCGGTTATTTTCAGTCGAAACAGAAGTCGAGCGATAGACACACTGGCTACGTTGGAATAGGTTGCCTAAAGAGGTTTACCGACGCAACCGTTCGTCCACTTCTGTTGAGTCTGACCCTAAAAATAAGAAACATTTGATCAGGAAATAATAAGTAAAAAAATCTTTCTAAACAAGTGATTGATGTATGTGTCGTCCACAGGCTAATTATCGTGAACCGCAGAGAATACTATCTTCCTTGTACTGTTCACTTGTAAGATAGTGAACATCTCTGAACTACCCGAAACTAGTGAAAACGTAGATCGTAACAATTTCATGAAAACTAGAGACTAGCGACGACGTTTTCTGTCGGATCCTTCAGGGCGGTTGAACTCATTTTCCTACTACATCTTTAACACCTCAGTGAGCTACTGACTGACAACGATCCGGCTGGTATATACAAGAAGGCTGAAGTGAACTTCAATTGAATTGCCTTGTATGAAGTGTGCTGGTAGGAAGGTGAATATATCCAGTCTTTGATTTATCGTTTACAAATCCGATAGGCAAAGTTTTATTTAACATCAGGATACCAGTTAGTCACCAACATTTCTTTAATATGAGGGACTTCTTATGCACCGAAGAATCCGCACCTGTAAGCCTATTTTACCGCGATAACGCGAGATTAAATAATTTGTCCCCTAATCTCTGCAGAATAAGGTGAATCAGAACTGAGATATCGAAGTGATTAGATAAATATTTGGCATTCCCATATCTAGGACATCATCAAGATGTTTACACTAACAAGATGGTATAAAAAGTTGTAAGTAAGCTTGCTAGTTTTGAATCTCAGTGTGAAACAAACGTTACTGTAATCAGAACTAAAGCAGTCAACAGTTGATAAATAAAACAGTTCTATTTTCAATGACCAGAGTTGTGCCATATATCAAGCACTACCAAAAAGTTTGCAAAGTAGACAAACTCACTGGTAACTTCCAGTTTTAGTCTTAGAAAAACGAATGCAGGTGAAACAATCGAATTGGATGTCAATCCGTCATCGTGTTAAGACCCCAGTCAACTAAACTTAACCCATGTGCCTAATTACAACAAAGATGAAGAGGACTACCAGAGGTACATTATGCGTTTACTAATATAGTCTGGCTGAACTTTAATGTTCTCTGAAACGGACGGTGAAAACATGTTGAACACAGGGCTAAAACTGTCTACTTCATTCTTGAGATTCAGTGTGCATACCGTTTGCAGCCCTCTGTAAAATAAGCGAAATATGATTCCTTTGTACAATCCACTTGGAAGTAGGAAAGTGAGTGAGTATTAAGTAAGCTTACTGTGAAAGAAGTTTTGGTAAATAACTATTTAGTACTGTTGTATGACAGGCGGTTTCGTTGCAAGTAGTATACTACTCACGAGCAGTACACTACCCACGTATATTACCCAAGTGAACAACGAAATAATACATCTAACAAAATTCATCGAACTACTAAAGACAAGAAATAAACTGCCGGCTGATTACTTTACACAAGTTCTAATAAGGTGGCTGTTTAGTGTGGTCAGTGGCGTCGAGAATGTTCAAGTGCCTAACCAAGAGCCAGTGTTACCATAAAACCTAACTGGAAATCATACGAATTCACAATTCCAGATAGCTCGATCAACATTTGGTTTCTCTTTGGGTGACTAGCATGTGAAAATTGATCCCATTTTTGGTTACACGACTCAATGTACGTGGATTAGAGGACCCGTTTGGACGACATCCGGTGATCCTAACCACGTCAGTCTTGTGAGACGGCAATCATGTAGCCTCTCACAAAGGAGTCCGATTGTAAGGCGTGAATGACCGAAATCAAAGAGGCGGCAGCTAAATTAAACACTGGGGCTCGTTAAACGTTTGTGCTGCAAAGTTTTTATTCGTACGCATGAGACATGCTTGGATCTGTCTGAATATAACTCCTAATAACGTTACTTATTCCGCTAGTCCCATGTTTTACCAACGCTTCATCTTTGTAATCCGAGGTTACACGAAACTACTTCCGTTCGACGGGTGAGATTTTCAACTTCGATACGGTCAGCTTCAACAGCCTGTCAACAAATTTCTCAAGAAAATCTATTTCCGCGAAGTTCCGCCGCAGAAACATCGTTTACGCCTTAACCATAGTGCCGGTACACGTTTATGTTTCAATGTCCCAGGCTATGAATGAGTTATTCATATATATGACAGGAATCTGAATGAAAAATTAAATAGAGAAAACGTTTTATGTATCCGACGATGAATACTTATCTGAAATGAACTAGCTCAAGACGATTCGTAGTCACTTCTAGATATAATGTTAGTCCGTCATTATTAGTATTAAATATGAAGCCAAAAAATGAGATTCAAAGTCTTCTAGAAAAGGCAGATTTCTAAACTCAACCCTCCCCCCAGTATACGAAAATGCTCGGTTAATTAAACACAGAACTCGGTTCTTGTCATTGTTGTTATGAAAACATGCTATCAAGGGGAGAACAATTTAGTGTCGGAGTTTTATCCTGTCCACAAATGATTGAGACAGTTTTGTGTCCAAACGTTTCAAAAATATTCTATTGATGATCATTTTGATGTTGACTGCTCGGTAAATGATTAGATAATACATATCCACGGGTAAGCCATTCTTCTAACTAACTTCTATTCGTTGGTGATCCACGATGGTTTCTTGAGACAAGAAAATGTAAGTGCTTCAAGGAATCTCTCGCATAATCAGAGTAATGTAATTTTTTAGGTAGATATCACTTTCCGTAGCTTGTATACATATTCGAACTGTCCTTACAAGTGGAGCAAAAGACTTCGACCTACATCAAGCCAGTTATCCAATGATCCCACAATATTCTTGACAAAAGTAATTTTCTGTTAACTACAAGGTAATAACACGTTGTCAAAGAGTTAGCCGGCATATCTGCAAAATATATACTGTTGGCAGGAATTCAAGCCGGTTCTCCTACTATAGACAGATAACTCATGACTTCACCAACCTGACTGCAAACAGGAGGTACTTAGGACAATAACAAACAACTTAACTGGACCTGAGTAGCTAAAGACTGAGTTATTTTAATGAAAGACTTGCGACAAATTTATACCAGTTATAGTCCAGTACTTGCTACAATCAATATGGTAAAATAGATGAAGTTATGGTCACTTGTTGGTTGATAAGAGCTCCTAAAGAATCTATACTGCCCAGATATACAGATAAAATAGTCCGTTGTCTGGGCGATGATCAACTGTAATATCCCCATACAGTCAACATGTGGCCATTATCTTACCGAAGTTAAACTACACGCAAAACGTACTTTCAAATTATGGTTGCATTCAACACATAAAATTGTTGTTGGCTAATCAAATAGTACGCCTAATTTCTATTGTTGTTCTACGGAGTTTACGCTCCTAATTATCAAAGTTGAAGCTGTGAATGCGATAGAAGCGGAACAGATTTTATCCAGTGCCCATTGATATCAGAAGCACGTTCGCTGTGTTCTAGGACAGGAATCACCAGATCACCATCGTACTGTTCAGTAAAAGTTCTTCCCTGGACGTTGTTTTTCCGTAGACATTAATAAGACTAAACCAGAAAAGTATGTGGCAAACACTGCAAAAGGCGACGCGATTTTAACCGGAACAAATTGGTGAATAATACGTTTGTTTATGTTGGTAGACTACTATCCGTCTGTCCCACGGATCCTGCTCCGTCACACACCTGAGCACGTCTACCGCTGTGTCACGTGCATATTTGTATGAAGGTGAGCGCGCGAACGTGCGTGCTCGTTTGTATGCGTATGTATGTTATTTGTGTCTGCTTCATCGTACATTTTAAATTAATCGATAACAGATCTCGTTGTAATTGCGTTTGGTCCAAGAAAGCAGTATTTGGCCCCAGCTGGACTGACGAGTCAGCTCGGAAGAGACCGTGTACCGCATCGCTGATTAGTGCGAAACTGGCAACAGTTTGAGGCACTACGATAAAAATATTTAGTCAAAGAAATAAAGAAAAGCCTTATAAATTGTTGTTGGTTTTGTGATTTGAATTTTCGCAAATGAGATGAAAAGAAGTTCAAGATCAAGAATAGGCTGAACACAGGGATTATTTGTTTAAAATTTGCTGAAAATCCTGCAAACAGGACTTTGTAAGCTAGGTTACAACCAGAATCCTCTGTGTCGTTTTCGACAGCCTATATCCAACAGGGTATTGTACGCATTTTCATATTTCGTTTTATTTTTATATATACTTTACACCACTTTTCCTTGTACAGAATGAACACCATTTGTTTGAATTGGTTCTGCTTAGCAATACACTATTAGTGGGCGCATCTCGTCTCCTTGGTGCTCCTGTTCCACATAGATGGGGATCGCCTATAGTGAGCTATTCAGCGACTGCATTTTGAACTGACTATTGACGTTTATACCTCTATGTTGGGTTAGTCTCCCACAGACCACTATTTCACCGTGTAGTTTGTTGAAGAAAAATACATTCCAGTGGCGCGTAACGTGTTAACGCCATATTAATATGAATGAACATAGTTAATTTCGGACCGTAACCGTTCACCAGCCACACCTCTTAACCCGAGGATTTCCGGCTCACTCATCTAATAGGAAAGAACCAGTGTAATCACAGATTGTCCTTATGAATGTGAGTAATGTGGAATGCTATGTTAAATTTGTGAGCTGTAATACTATGTGAAATATGTTTTTACTATTATATTCACATGTGGCCGTACTGAGTGTAAGCTGAAAAGCTGAGTAGAATTTTGAGCAGCTGTATTAATGAAGTGAGGTCAAATTACGCTAACTAAACATCAGAAAATCCCATTAAATTTCAACACAGTAGTGTTTAGTTCTCCCAATGTTTAAGTGGTTTGATTGCGTGGCAGGTCCATACGTAGCACACAACTAGGTTGTTTATTCAAACGCTAAGTTAATAGTCTTCACAGAAGCATAGAATCAGGTATAGATTAGCAAAGAGCTACAAAAATTATCCTTTTTATAAACATATTTATTGTGTCTCCACAAACTTAGTACATTTTGGAAGATGAAAGTTGGGTTATATGTCACTTCCAAAATCCACGTATTCTCTCCACTCGGTCTTCTTTGGAAAGAGGCGAAAGCTGTAGTTTCGTGACCATTAGAGCCTACCGTTTGGGCATACACTAGTCAAGGATTCTGATTGATTCAGAACGCTTAGCACATATGTAATAAACCAAACATTGTTTTAATAATTAATAACAGCAAGATGCTCCACGGTGAAACAAAAATGATGAATGAGAAAACCGCACAAACTAAATGCGACGTCATGTCATAGGTTTTTACACGAGAACGACAGCTTGTGACAATGTTGATGTTTGGATCGTCATATCATACTCGTTAGCGATGGCCATCGCGAGCAGAGAGACACTTATCGGCGAAAGATGATGGTCCGTCTACTTAACGAGGAACCTACATCGCAGTCTCCTGGTGGCCCAGATGGTTATGTGCACAATCTGTTACTAATCCTGACCAACACAACTCAACTTGAACTGTAAGTACTAGAACAAGTTCTGCTGTTCACGTGGCAGAGATGATCAGTTCGAGAGTAAGGTACAATTTGAAAATCTCTACAGACAGACCTCCCATTGACTCTCACCCCCCGTGTTACTATTGAACAGTTTAAATCAGATCTGTTAACTGCTACCTTCAATAAAGACAATAAGTGTGCAGGTAAGTGTTCCATTATTGACAGACACCTCCAAACCCTGAGAACTCTCCATTACGGTATCTTCGTGACACGTCCCAACGAAGATGCAGATATAGTTATGAGAAAAGTAGATTCTGTCGGAGTAAAGTAAAATTAACAGGCTGAGACTTAGAATGGATAAAACACGTCGGATCAAGGGTCAGATTGTAAGCAATCTTGAGCAACTTTTTCAACGAATTAAACCGACTGGCCCCATCATCCGTCGTCTATATAGTTAACTGTAATCTACGTAGGTCCGCTCAACTTCCAAGCCGGTCACACAGTGGATTCTGAACACTGCCTAATGTATCGACATTCCATTAAATAATCCGACTTTACGTTCACACGAAAATTTTTGCAAGCCCGCATCTGCTGTGGCTAAAGATCACACCACCGGATTGCATGTCCATCCACACTATGGTGCAATGGTGGGCAGAACCTCAGACCGTTCGTCGGTAACTTTGTAGATTCACTGTCTGAGGGACTAGATTATAGATGTCCGAAATTTTCCGGCTGACATTCTGGCAAACCTCTTTCCACATAGACAGAACATCACCATTCGGCTGTCGCATTCCCGTAAGCATTCTTCTTTTCCGTTGTTCACATAGTGTTTTGAATACGTTGAACTTAAGATGATGAATTGACAAAAGAGTCGACTGTCATTGTTCCGTTCCATTCTTGTGTCAGTTAGCCACCATTTTAATTAAGCAGAATCCCGTTGTGTTAGAATATCACAAGCGAAAAGTCAATTAACTTTTGGTGCTGGTCACTGCGTGAGACTGTGCGGTTTACACATGTTGACACTGTGAATTCCCGTGGTCAATGTCACAAATAGTGAAGCATCGCAGTTGCCCAGATATATATAATCAGTGATTGTGTTTTTAAAGAATTCCAATATTAACGATTATTTCAAACTTTTTTGGCGCACTCCACTTCAATAAAAAAACGCAACCGAATTACATATAAAAAGAATGTACGTATGTTTGGTTGTGCGTTTAGCTTTAAGACATCGCATAACACGTCTGGTTAGTCACACCAATCCGTTTATACTTTTTTCTAATAGTATGCATGCCAGGTGAGATCCTGTGCTTGGCAAAGATTTGGAAAGCCAATTTTATTTACTAGCTTAACTATGTCACTTTCAGTTAAGTGGAGAACTCAATTTATGTAGTTACTACTGCTCTTGGAAATGATGTATTGTCCAAATCGCATGAAGTATGGGGTGCAGTTTGAAAAATGCACTAATTTATTTACACAAAACACGTAAATCTAATTTTTGTAGTAAACCTTTTGCCAGAAATCAAGAGCTAAGTATTAGTTGTGTTTTAGAATCGATTTTCACTTGTCAGAATAAACGTTATGTTAGAGTTGTGTCAAAAATTCCCAGACGGGTCAATTTACAAAACTGGCTTCTAGGATTCACTGGAGGAATTATCATTTATTATGGAAATTTGATCTTAAATTGGCTAACGGTTCAACCGACAACTGGTGCTTGTTCATGTTTTTTTCAGTGGGCAATTCACAATTCATTCCCACTTTTTGTAGTCATCCAGCGTATGTTTTATACGACCATAGATTTTTTGTAAATCCTGAGAATTTAAATCGGTTAATGTACTGACCCAGGCTAGTGAAAAAACTATTCTCCATTGCTTTTGCCGACAAGCTGTTACAGATCTCTGCATATGGTTGTCATAACAACAAACAAGCCACGCCTTTGTTACAAACTAATGTGTAACTCATGTCAGTACGTTCGAGGAGAAAGTATGATGATGTGCTGATTTTAGCGGAATTTAGGTTGAACCTTGAATGTGGCCACTAGCGAAAAATAATTTTCTCATTCTTATTGCAAGTTTCCAGCGAAAAATTTCTGTTTGTGTTTTTGACATGACTCAATTCTGGCATATTGGGCTTCCAATTGTTGGCAGTAGTTAATGTGTAATTGAGCAAGATTACAGTATTTTATTTACAAATGAGTAGTAGGGGATTTTGATTTTCATATAGATTGAACATCACCCACAATTGATCGCAGCTGTCGCATTCCCATAGATTTTCCAGTCGGCCCATTTCGAAAAGAAGCACTAGACTCGAGTTTCGATCTCATTAGAGCTCGTCAGTAGTGCATATCATCGCCACTGCAGCCGGGACTTGAACCACGGACATGCTGTTCATGAGGCAACCGTGTTTACCACTGCGCCATTGACCACGTTAGGCACGACCGAATTATCATATGTGAACGCTCAACCACTTTCGCTTGTGAGTAATGATGCGATGATAAACACTACTGACGAGCTCTAATGAGAAAGAACCCCGAGTCTAGTGCTTCTTTTTGAAATGGGCCGACTGGAGTGTTTATGGGAGTATTTTATTTGTCATCAAATACTCCTTTCTTTTTAATGTTAACAAGAATGATGATCTTGATATATGAACTTGACAACCCAACTGAACTGCGTACATTCCAATGTATGTACAAGTTTAAAAGTTAATTGATATAAAGTGTATTATTTGGATGCATCATCACCGTTATCATAATCGGAAAAAATGTTTCAGCGATTTGTGTCACACAAATATAACGAAAATAATGTTCATTTGTTTGGAGTTAGAAGAAGAGAGATTGAACTTATTTCCTGATGTTCTTGTGAATAAGCTAAAGTATTCAACAGCGAGGGACTGCATCCTGCAAACACTCAACCAAGTTCTGAATAAGATCAATGTAATATCTTGAGACTTTCACTGCATTCATTAATATTAACTGTTTCGTGAAGTAGCCAACTCAACGATGCATTATTCATGCCACAAATTCCAGTTAGCCATGGCATACTTTAATACGTACTGTAAAAGTATAAATCAGGAAATAATCTCCTAAATATCTAATTTTGTTTACGCTTTCAGAGTGTTTTTTAGTTAACTTATAACAGTGTCTTCTGAGTAGCAAGAATGAATCACACTGTATTGATTCTGTTCCTCCCCCTCTTGGTAAATAAATATGATCCATTCTCATGACAGTTAACAGTGGTTATGTTTGCAAACAGAAACTAGAAACAAAGGTATGGTCATTATTGCATGTGTAGCTAAAATGGATTTTATTAATTGAGGTTTTCATGTCACGGCAAATGACCTTAGAAAAGCACTTGGTCTTTCAGTGAGTACAGTGGGATTATTTGTCATTGGTAGTATTCATTTTTACAGTCACCATTTTAAAACCGAATCTGACTACTTCCAAACGGAATCTCTTCATTTAATTTTATGTGTCAGCAAAGTTTATGGAATATCTGGTCTGAAACTAACCCTATTCTTGCCTATCCTAATTACCAACGTTTTCCAGCAGATGTTATCATACAATCTGAAAACTACTCAGAGCTATTGGATATCTTTACTTATGTACCACTCGTCTATCAAACTAACACTCGCTTGACTGTTAAGTCCTTGCTTGAAATGTTCTCGTGGAATTATGGAAAATGGCATTTACTTGCAATGTTTTCATGTTACTCTTAGTCTATAAGGTCACTTGCTTTGTTAATTGGTTTGGATCTTGGTGTGGAAGATAATTTAAACTAAACATGTTAACTTAAACACTCGAACACTTGTCTCTCTAACTTCACTTGAATAATATATCGGGCTAGACACAAGTTTAAGTTTGCCAAGTGTATTTGATAATCTAAATTGTAATTTCCCTTGTGTCCGTTCAGACTAGACGACGATAGTATCAGTTATGGAAAATATGACAACAGAAAATGGGAAAAGTTGAACTAATTGCAAAACTTGTCTCATCTATGAGTAAATCAAAAGATTCTCCGGATACGTAGCCAATAAATTCTCCGTAGGAATTATTTTAACCGATAAGTTTATTCATGTGGTTTGAATGGTGGTAGATCGATTTATTAAAACGACTACAATACTAGTAGAGAACTAGTATAGCAGTTGGAACATTTAGATTTTTGACTTTTATGATTGCGTGTTAAAGTTTCAATCGGCCTTTGTAAATTTTTTACTGCCTTCAGCCTGCATAATGACTGGAGTGTTTCGTATGCCGCAGAATAACTCGCTCGAACTCTTAACATGGTCCTTTCAATGTAACCACGGGGATAATAGCAACTGAACCTGCACACACAAGTTTCTAAGCCCTCTTACTCGTGTCAGTCAATCGAGTTGGCAATTTCCTTTGACGTTTTTGAAATCCGGTACCGTAGAGGGGGTAACAATAACACTGAAAGGGGATAGAGGGTACCCCATACCTGCATGCTAGCTTTGCTTGTATAGTGCGTGCTTAAATTTGAAGAACATCGTCTGTGTGTGTGTGTTTATGTGCGCGCGTGCAATGCTGACTTGATTATGTTCTGGTGAGTAAATGAGAACGTCTCGGTTGGCATTGAGTTCACCCACACATAGATTGCTTGTTCTATGACTGCTCATACAACAAACGGAAGTGGAAACGTGTGTTCCACAGTATTTGCTTGGCTGCTACCGCTGCTGCTTGACTAATTCGGTCACTCACGCGTTGTGCGCCGGACAAAGTGAGGAGAAAATGGCAATACGTTCTGTGCGTCTACGTTCAACAATACCGAAGTGATATTAGTTAGCTGATTACGGTCAGTAAATGAGAAGCGTAAATACGTAAACTAGCATAATAGTACTCAAGTACTATTGTCGAAATGGTCAAAAAACTGAAGTAACATTTTCTATACAGCGTAAAATATTTAAGAAGTGAATAGCTGTTGTTTATTTGAAATCGCCTCACACTACCTGCATTTCCGTTAAAATGAGTATTTATTTATCCAGTCCTACTTTCATACGGCTAACTGTTGAGAAGTCCCAAAAAACAATGAATCAGTGACTGTTACACTTTCCCGAAAATGTTATTGAAAATAATGACTAACCCAGCATCAGAAAAGAAAACGGTGAACAGTCGCCGCTCCATATAATCTATCTTTGTACTTTGAATTTAAATGTCTACGGGAACTTCTTTCGTATATAGAGCAGTGAGTTAGGGAAAGTCAGTAGAACTCACTGGTCGGAAGAAAAACTTTATCAAAGTTGGTGCTGATGTGGTCAACTATACTCTAATTGGCTACTTCAAGAACTACTGTGATCATTTTTCTTGCAAAGTAGGTTGTAATCATCTAATTGATTAATCTCAACTAGCAAACCCTTCGCTTTTTCGTCTTTTTTAAAATTAAGTTAATTTCGATATTTATCTTATAATAGTTATTGAATTTATGTTACCCTACAGCTCCAGGCACACCACCGCTCGACGTTCACGCAGTAGCCGTCACCGATGACACGGTTTATGTGAGATGGAAACCTCCCAGCCAACCGAATGGGAAAATCATAGTAAGTCTTAAAGTGAAGCCAGTTTGCTTACCACCATGAAATCAGACGGAAAAATAGTTGATGCGGACCATTAACTCACTAACGAAAACAATACTGATTCAGCTATCTTAACGTCTTTCGTAACTGTTAACACACAAATTTCTTCTAGACCACCTCAAAGGGCACGTCCAAAATACATAGTTCCGTAACGAATATTCCACAGTAAACGGGTTTTCTTTGAATTTTATTGCAGTATGTCATGGTGTTTTTTATTGATGTAACTTTAAGTCGTAATTACGGTTATCAACTTGTGTTTTACACTGTCAGTTATCCTTAGACTTTGAAAGTCACACAAACCGGGGTTGACTCAATAACTTCCGCACCGGTTTGGTCGATATTGAATTGACGGTGACTCGTTAAGTTTTACAGTGTAGTACTTACCACCTGGTAGACACCTTTGACAAAAAGTACCGTACACAATATATACTATATTGAATTGTATATAATACTTGATATTTTAGACCACTGATGAGTGATCGGAGATCTTGTTAATTTCAAGTTGAATACCAACCACAACTGACCGCAGATGTCGCATTCTCATAAAATTTCCAGTCGGCCCCTTTCAAAAAGACGCACTAGACAGTGTGTCTCCTCTCGAGGCGATCGGGCAACTCGATCATTACTCACAAGCGAAAGTGGTTGAGAGTTAACATGCGATGATAATTCGGTCGTGCCCACTGTGAGATCAATAGTGCAGTGGTCAACAGGGTTGCTTCATGAAAACATGGCCGGAGTTCTAGTCCCAGCAGTGGCAAAGATACGCACTACCGACCAGGTGCTCTAAAGAGAGTGAAACTCGAGTCCAGTGGTTCTTTTTGAGAGGGGCTTACTGGACATTCTTTGAGAATTTCGACATCTGCGGTCAATTGTGAGTGATGTTCAACTTGACATTATATTTCGCCATGTCTCGCAAAAGCACCTTGCCTTTTACTGGGTTTGGTCAGTTGTTTAACTGATCAGAAACCGGCGTAGTTAATTTAATGGAATCCCTGAAGATAAGCATTAGGAATAAGCAACTCGCATCCTCGACCTATTGAAACCGGTGACCAAGTGGCTACACCTTAATCATAATGCTTTGAACGATTTATCTTAAACACATGGGGAAAATGTTGTGGTCAAATTAATACGAAAAGTCAAATTGCTTATCCTCATTGTGTCGTGTCTGAAAAGCACATTAATGGTGCTGGAGGCATTCTCGCTTCGTCAACTATGTAAGAGCTGATGTCCAGATAGTTGACACGTCCACAACACATTAACCACTGGGTGTTTCCTATAGGAATGAAGGTGGACACATTTGGTCATTACACCACGCGTAAGATAATCTATATTTCTTTTCCATTTCCAATTATAATGTAAACTGTTTAACTTTGTGATCCATGTATGAACCAGTCGACCTTGTGTTACGTACGCAGTGGGATATTGTAAGGCATAGGTTCTCCCGTAGTCGTGCATCCACAGAGTCTATTAATGGAAATGCTAGGAAATTACCCAAGGATCAATATCTAAATTTACGGATGAAGTCAATCTTGTATCAGTAGAGTACGCCACACTAACTAAACGATAACCGTTAAAGGGCATTGAAATAAGCGAGTTATGTGCACACATTCAACAACGTGTGCTATTTGTTTTTGTGATCGTTTTGGTGTGGTGCAACGGAGCTAATCAAGGTTGATGCACCTAAGCCTATGGGGCAATAAAAAGTGAGTCAGTCTATGCGCAGCAGTCATCATATCAGACCCCAGATTAACAGTGGTGTGGTGAGAACGAGCGATTGCACTGCACTACTCTCACCACTATTATTCAGTAGCTGGGCAGGAGCATGAGTTTTGACATTGAAGTAGTCGCGAGAAAAATACAGGAGGAAACACTGGAGCGCAGCACAACATGAAGTGGTTCTCGGTAGGTAAAATAACGTAAAAGAACTGAGCACTGACATCTGTGTCAAGTGCGACGTTCTGGGCCTAATACTTTAGGGAGATGAGTGTTTTGTTGGCGTGTGTTGCCATGTGTTTTCGTTGTTTTTTGAAATACATAACCCGTGTGCTGGTTTTCTGAATAATGAACCCTTGCGCCATCTGTGTTTTTGGCTCACACTAATAGTTTCGAGAAAGGGAATTGGACAAAGTTTGAAAATCTGCTATCTAGATAAAGAACATATGACGACATTTACCGTCTGTGTGGTCTATCCAGCTCAGAGTCATCAAACAGAGTTGAGCAGTGTACATAAATGGTCATGTATCGCTGTAACCAGAAAGCAACTAAACCTCAGTGTGGGATATGATAGGTCAGAACGGCTCATGGAGGGAAAATTTTTAAACCCAATGTAATTATATTGGCAGCGTTATGATCTAAGTGGGTTGACTGATTGTCGTGTGCTCATCAAACTTCGTTCTAGCTGTTTACACTCAGTCGCAGGCCATGCCTCTTACAAAAGTGGTTCTGATAGTGTGATGAACCTGGTGTGAAGTGTAGTGTGGTTTTTACCACAGTCTTGCATATCAACAGGTTGGATGGACAACAACAACAACGGACACGAATATGGCGGTTTTGTATGAGTATATATACATATGTTTACAACAAACCGAAAATTTCTGTTGGTTCCTTTCACAGTTTAAATAAAAAACATAGCCAGGTTTACAAGTATTCTTCAATTATATATAGGCCTACATTTAGTCGGATGAAACCAAGATCTTTTTCATGAACATTGTCTATCGCTTACACTACAGCCTTAGCCAGATATAGTTATAACGACCGCTAGGTTTGTAATTCTGTGTACTTTATCATCAAACATTGTAGTTGCGTGTCCAAACGCTAGTTTTTATTCAAAAATATTCAAAACTAGCCCAAACGTAAAAGTGTGAATGTAATGTTTAAGCCAATCTATCTTGAATACACTGCATTTTGTATGATACAGCTGTGTTCAGTATTGACCTGAAAACAGAGGAAGCAAGCGAGTGGCCATTTTAATCAATACATACACACTTTTTGCTTAGGTTAGGTGTGAGTCTGACTAAGTCATTTATGACCGTAACAAAATGGGAATATTTGGTTATAAATAGAAGTGAATAAGAATGAATGTATCAATTGACGACAAATCGGGAAGCAAATCATCGTCGGGAATATAATCCATTGAAAGTGTACGTTTGACTGACGGAAATCGGAAACCAGGTGTAGGCTGTTTTTCACTTTTCATGGGTGGTTATCGAAAATGAAAGTAAAAATCCTTGTACATTAAAGGAAGTTAATTTTACGAATAAAACGTTGTTTGATTGAGATATCACTCTTGCATCGATTACAGTTGTCACAATTAAAGGGAAATTCAACCTGCCTCTTTCATAGAAATACACAGGTTATTATTAGCTTTCCTTTTTCCTTTTTCTGCTTTATCTTGAAGCAACCTTGTTAACCACTGAGTTACACACCTTAGCTTAGTCATGACTAAACTAAGAATTCGTCATGTCCACTTACACTTACTTGTGAGTAAGCTGTCATCGCCAGTTCCCCTGAAAATTCAGAAGGCGATATTGGTCCTCTCTTGGCTTGCTTGATCAATCTAACCATTACTCATGTCTACAAATAAGGTGGTTGTACATCTAAGTGTGACAAGTCGGTCACGTCAACAAAGAAGTGGTCGACACAATTGTTTTAATGCACTGTGAGCCGTAAATTGAATCTCAGTAGAGGTAAGGATATGCTATCCTTAGGAGCTGCAACAACAAAACTCTCGAACTCCGCAAACTTTTTCCTAAGGCAACGCCTGAATGTTCTGTCCGGATGCAAAACTGTGACTAAATTCTACTGATGCTCAGATAAACTTTAAAAGTTCACATGGTTAACAAGATTCAGTGTTTAACCAAAAATGCGATGCAATAAACATGCACACGCAAAACTTTTCTATTGGATAATTGTCAATGTAAAACTCACCCATTTTCAATTACTATTAATAAAAACATTGCAACTAACTTTACTGCGTTATGTGTGTACGTATGCGTCATAGAACTTTCAATATTTGTGGTCGAGTCACTCACACGGACAGTCATTCGTCTTGATGATGTGCAGTTTGGTGTTGCACACAGTGGTGTTTCATCGGGTGACCGTCATACTTCTGAGTGGGAGCTCAGGCTGTTAAAGCAAATTCTGACCACTGCGCTTGTACAGCGTGCAAAAACTACTTGTGTGAACAAAGAATCGGATTATGTAATCATGTGACGATCAGTTTACCGGTGGATAACATTCTTCGCCTGACCGAGTATGGAACTCAGCAGATTACACAGGAAGCTCTAGCACAGCGAACCAGATGGTTAGTAATGGCTAGATTTGCAATGAGTATGCTGTTAAAAGATTTGGCCGAATGAGTCTCGAGTCAAGCTGGATTGAGCTTCTTAACCCACTTGCACAAACTCCAACACCTCGTCGTTATATAATAACGAGATAATAAGTGGACCAACAGATATTGTTTAAGTACAAAGAAGTTTCCTTTCAGACTCACTTCCAGCAAAGAAGGTGTGCTGAACCGACCATATCGTGCTGTTTCAGTCTTGGTGTCTTCCCGAGCATGGTAAATCAACCTGTTGATTTGCGGTATTGCAAAGTCCGAAAGTTAAGTCGATCTTTGATGCTCATACGTGCAGTTCAACATATTACTCGAAAGGAAAGTATTCAGCCGTACAACTTGAACTTATTTGCTAGTAGTTATGCCAACACAGCCTGTAAGACCCGATCTAACTGCATTATACCCATATTAAGCGTTAATATGGGTTATCAATACACATGTCCGTTTATTGTCCATAATTGTCCATATGTTGTACATTAACAACTCCATTGTAAACACATCAGCCTACTGAACACTTGTACAAAAAGACTGCTTCCGCAAAGGAGTGTCATTCTACAATTCGAAGTGTACAAAGAGTTATCTCATCAGATAACTGAGGTCGCAATGGAGTATTAGTCGATGCCACTAGTTACAAACATTTTCACTTAAAAGCCCAGTCTACTAATGTTTAGTATTTCAACCCAATTCACCTGGATGCTTTCTATATCGCTTGTCATTCATTCGCACACAAAGATTCACACAGCTATCACGTTTAACTGTTAGAAACATTCCAAAAACATCTTATCCGTCATATAAAACCTTGACTAGGAGGCGATTTTATGGAAGTTTGTCACGGTTAGTTCTATTTAGAACAACAACGTCGATCAGAAAGTATGTAACAGTTGATGGATTTGTGCCCCTAGAAGATAGATCAAACCGTAGTCTATGACCGAACATCTAAGCAGTGAAAATTTGCTGTATAGACACACTGAACTATAAACCGGAAACAGTGGGTAATATATTGAGAAAGAAAATTGCCCCGACTGCTCTGTAAGACGAAACATTGTAACAGATAAACCAGTTTGGAAAAAAGACCTTATTCGTTCGCCGAGCACTTGCCAACAAAAACCTATTGAGCCATTAAGCAAAACAAGTTCAAATCAAAGTTTCTAAAGATATCTCATCCGACTAAATTGTATTCTTAGGACTTGACTTCAAAAAGCCAGGTTACAGGAAGCTTGGCAACTTGATTGTCCTTCCTAGATTATTTGCAACTATTTCGTTCGCCTTATGTTTCTATTTCGTGTGGTTTAAGAAGTATCAGTAAGTGTAATGCGCCGGAAAATAATAACCACCAAGTTGACATTAGAAAAAACTATTCCCAATTGTCTTCACTTATCAGACCCAGTGACAAATGTAGCAAACCAATAAATAAATGGGATAATCGTGGTTTGTTTTCTTTATGAATTCCGTTAAACTCCGGTAAATATCAATTTAACGCTCAATTTAAGCCATGCAACAATCGTAACCGCATAATAGGGATTAATTAAAGAGTGTCGTTCAACCATTTTGATTATTCATCATGATTCATTTGTTTACTAGCTAAGACTGAATATTCCTTCACACTTGATACAGTTAAACGGTTTTGAACAGCAGTTGTAATGACCTAAAATCGATTTCACTTATTAAATTCATTGAGTAAATATCATTTTACCAAGGATACTCATGTTTCGGACGGAGTTTTTTTATTAAGCTCAGTAAGCGTATATCGTAGAGTGTTGAAAACACACCAACACGTTCTAAAAACAGTCCGGCTGATAATCGCCTAATACTGTCTATTGGTCTGACAGTGAAAGAACAACTGATACAACAAACTATTCTAGTTTAAAACATGAACAGCGATGCACAGTTTTATCAAGGGAACCTTTAGCAAACTTAAAAAATGAGTCATCACTGCTTTCAGCTGCATAATTTTACGAAACAACATTGTACACACATAATCGATTAATTTGACAGGCTAGTATGTTTTGCGAACAGTCTGTCCGAAAAAGAAAATCATTGTTTGATAAACATGCAGGTATTTTATATCAACCTTTTATAATCAGTTTTGTTTCTTTCGTCTGATCTGTATCACAATAGAAAATCGTTATTTTCAAATTGAAAAGGCCGCAAACATTGTAAAAACGGATAATTTCTTGCAAAAGGGTAGATATTGACTCCACTACTAGATTTGCAATGCAAACAACTTTTACTCAGTAAAAATGCTTTACAAATTAGACCATTCCTAAGATCTATTGGATCTCGTCTCCATGTCGTTCACTGGGTTACAATACGACTGAGGATCAGTTGATAGTTAGTTGTTCCAAGCGACGAAATGTAGTAGATCGCCGACGAAGAGTGGGTTTTAACGCCTACTAATTTTTTGTATTGTTCCAATTTTGTGTGCAGAAGCATCAGTAATGTAGAAGCGAGCACTACATCAGTGCTCGCAACTTCACTTTGATTACTACAAGTCTTAAAACCATGGTTTGTTTTGTGTAGGGTGAAATTTGAAAAATTCGTTGAGGAAATCCACTTTAAGTTACTGTATTGACATTCAAGAACTTAGGTTCTCAGTGTTAACGAAAGATGCGATGTTTGTTAACAAGTTGAGTTCGAGTGCCTTCTATTGAGAACATCGTTCAGCATCTACAAGATTCAGTGGACAGTTGTAATTGGAATAAATTGCAATCAATAGGACATATGCCAATTCTTGTAGCTATCAGATTCGTGAGTATCATTCACCGTCCTTGAAAGTTGTTTGGGCAGAGATCACTTCAACAGATCAGAATTACCGATGAGCAGCAGGGGATTTTGGGTTTTCGTATACATTGAACATCACCCAAAATTGATCGCAGCTGTTTCATTACCATAAACCTTCCACTCAGCCGCTTTACGAAATGAAGCATTAGACTCTAGTTTCGCTCTAATTAGAGCTCGTCAGTAATGCCACGGTCAAGACTAAAACTCGATTTTAGTTAACAGGATAGTTACTGTGTCTCATCGAGACGACCGGACAACTTGATAATTACTCACAACCAAAAGTGCTTGAGTGTTCAGGTATGATAATTCTGGTTGCATGTGATGTGGAATCAATGGCGCGGTGGAAAACACGGTTGCCTCATGAAAGCGTGGCCGGAGTTCTAGTCCCGGCCGTGGTAGGGATATGCACTACTAAAGAGTTCTGATCAGAAAGAAACTCGGTCTAGTGCTTCTTCTGGAAACGGGCCGACTGGAAAGTCTATGGGAATGCGACAGCTCTGGTCAATTACAGGTAATGTCCAGTCTGTATGAGAGACCAAAATTAGCCAACCCATATTCTGTCTTAATGTACGGGCAAAATTTGTACCGAACACCCATTCTTCCAGCAATATACACGCTGATAAAGTTATGTCGCAATGAGTTCGGCTCGGTAGTTTCTTCCGTTTTATCAAACTTCATTTTCGGCTGTCCCTATGAATTCACAAAAATATCTGACAGAATTGTGAATTTTCCACAGTTAGTGAGACTAAAACTATAAAAAGCAGATCGTTAACAACGCTCTCTGTACTTCCATCGAGTTGCGGTACCGAATATTGACCTTTTCCCATCCTTGAGTACTCGCGTTACCCACAAATCTGACCGTGGTCATGAAATGGTACCTCATCCGATTCTGCCGCTGAGGATGATGATGTTAGAAAGTGTTTCACTTGTTTGTTGCCTTCGTGACCTGTCGCTGACTTGAAGGCAATGTATATCGGTGTTAGTCGGGTATATGGACGTCGGTGGAAGTGGTGCAGGTGACGACTATAGATAAAACATAAAAGAGAGGAGAAACTGATTGAGTTCGTGTCTGTACCCAAAACTGCGTGAATCGTCTGTTCATTCGTTAACCCCCGAGTTTACTTGAGATAAACTCATAACATGCTGAGGCAACACATTTCATACTGCACAGCTAACTATTGGTAGCGGAAGACTGCTTCATGTGCATTTACGTCAGATTTCATAACCTCGATTCTGTTTCATGTAAGTGCTGCCACACAGAGGAATTCATCCCTGGATTCTCCTGGATTAACCTGTGACACAAAAATGTGCCACTGCACACCATTTATAACACGCTCTATCAAAATATTTGCTGCTGTGGTAATGTACGCAATACCAACACATAGCAACTAGATAAACGTGATATCTGCAACCCAACACCAGTCGGAGTTGCTATAGTTTGCTCCACCTCACTAAACATAGCCTCTCAAATCGTAAAATTACGAGTTTCTTTTCACTCGGATATTTGCTGGCATTACCAACGCGTAGAGTTCACTTAAAAAACAGGTGATCAGAAAATATTTCGGCTTTCTTATTAGAAGGGGGGCTAAAGCAAACTTGCATCCTCTTTGAAGTTGCTTTGAGCGTCAACTTTGTTTTCTGACAGGTGATCAGTCGATTAGAACATTTGCCTTGATAGTATTTTTAAGTGATATAGTTGACAGGGCTTGATACACAGCGAAGGGTGACTGATGACTGATATATTCGATTGATCGAACGTATTAATAAAGCTGAAACAATACGTTAACAGTAAATGCCAATCAGTACTTCTCTCCTGCCTCACCCTGTTTGTTAATTTTGAGGAGCAAGTGACTTTGCGTTCGTTCAGAGAAAAACTAGCATCAACAACTAGTACAAACCAACAACCTGACTAGATTAAAAGCAAATCAAAGTTAAATTACATAAAAATTTCATTGTCAAAGGTGATTCTAGCAGAACTGGTGACTAAAGGGCTAAGAACTTTGGCTAATAACATCAAGGCTTCCTGGTTCGATTCATAATTCATAACTTTTCTACCTGATATGTCAAATAAACGACCATATCAGTTGTGTAGTGTCGGTTTTGGGATGATCGTCAAGATACACCACAGATGCCATCTTCATCCTTTTGACAACAGGCAGTTCAAGCCGATAATCCGAGATGAACTGTTACCATCCGCACTTATCGGGTGAAAAACAAATTATAATTCTATGCAATAAGAATTTTATAAAAATCGTTTGGCAACCTTATTGCAGTAGCTGATAAGCAATACTGCTCACATTATGAACTTGTTGGTCAGTACGTCGTACGCTGTCAAATTTTACAACTATAAAATAAAAAGTAGTCGCACAGATATTGAGAAAGTTAGAAAAAAGTCCGATTGAGTTATTGCGAAATAAAAACCAGTTCGTAGGACGTCCAGATGATAACAGTTCCAGCTAACGTTTATACGTTCTCAGAGCGAATCTTCATTGGCCTTTAAATTTAAAATGATTATGGAAAGTTTAACTGAAAGAAGATTTCTTATGACGTCTAGTACGTGATTCCAAAATACGTGATAATAAGACGAGTAGTTCAGATCGATTGGTCTATCTCAGGCTTAGCTGACTTGTTGACAGCTCAATGTGAATTTATAAGGCTTTTTCGTAATACCGTTTGGGAGCTGCCCGGTTCTCGTTTTCAACTATGGTAATAATGCCAGGTTTCGGATTTTTTATGGGCTTATCACACTGGGGGTAGTGAAACAGGATTGATTCTTCAATCGTAATTTTTTGATTCGTGTGATTTTTCCACCAGTATTTTGGCTGTTCACTTGTTCAGAGCGTAGCGAAACCATATTTGTAATTTTCATAATCATGATACATTTAATCTGAACGTCAACCATCACAATGTCACACTGAGTATGAAAACAATTAGTTTTCGGGCCTGTACCAGCGGTGTCTTAGATTAGTTGCTGTGAACTTTGGCTAAAACCAACTTTGAGCCGTGGTCAAATATTTCGTGAAGTGTACACCCTAACTGGATAGGCCAACACGAAAAACCTGTTTACCGAGTGTTGCATTCTGTTCACTAATGCACCGCACAGACTGTAACATTCAGTAAGCAAAAAAAGATTTGTTGCCTTTCCAGAAAGCCTTTACTGAAGCGTTTTCTCTCATCAGTTAGGTTTCAGGTAAACATATTCATTTAGAAGGGTGTAAAATTGATCCTCAGACAATTATCCCCATATGGCATAACAAACTGACGCGCAGTTCCAAAAGGATCACTAAATATAAACAATTAACTTCATCATATACAGTGCGATTTACTTGCTATAAAAGTGATTCATGCGTTCGAATGTACCTGTTTGAAATCGTCACCAGTATACAGTGTTAAGCCATTGAGACAAGTAGATCATAGTGGAAACGAACATTATTTACTTGAGTAAATCTGTTTTAATGCATCCACATGAGCCGCTTTGTTTTCATACATTCAGACAATTACTGAATACCAGTCAAACAGCCTTTACTAGACCAAGAATACTCATGCGAGTAACACATTGAACTATACGTTAATGGAGAACGATATTTTGAGTGGCTGGGTCGTATTATTCTGAATAAAGAATCAAGGAGATTTTTCACGCAATAAGACTAATACCACAAATAATCACTTAAAAGGTTCGCAAATTATAACGACTTCGGAGTGTTACGATAAATTTCCACCCGCCAATATTAAAGGTTTTATAGACTGGGAATGCTTCTTGAATGACGGCAAGCGTGATGTGACGAACAGCTGTATTCAGTATCTCCATTTAATATTAATGATCTTACGAAGGCTATTTAAATTTTGATTCTGTGTAAGAAAAGTCACAGGCCACAAACATTAATCAGAGAGAGTTTGATCACTGAAACCTACAGCAAATAGAGCGAGCTCATTATCACATACTTATTACGTCAGTGAATGTCCGTTAGTTGCCCAGTTTTCTGTACAAAACAGGGTTTATTCGACCCCAACTATGAAGTCGCAAACCGTCAGAACTGAACTGTACTTAGCTCAGTTGTAATCCAGGAATTATGTTTTGCATGTCCCATAAAAGGAATTACTTAATAATGGTTGTGGATAACTTACCGCAGCTGAGTAATTGGTGTTGTGTATTCTCATGGGTGACTGAAATTTGTGTGATTAACGATATGACACAGCATATGACACACTAGACTCTGCACAACAAAATATATGGTCGCACACGTATATGATCAGTGCGGACACACATGTTTGTGGTTAACTTTTGCAACGAAAATAATTTGACACCACTTTAATTGTTGCTTCCTTTAAGAAATTGAATATAAAAGAGTTTGGGCTGTGTAAAAGAAGCATACTATTGTCACACCGTTTATTGAGAAGCTTCCACAACAATCGCCATGAAAAGATCACGCCACTTTTCATTCTAGAGTTCGTGGAATCAGTTTGCAAAAATCCGAAATCATTTGTCAAGTCATTATTTTACCCCTAATGTCGACCAAAATGTCACTCTAACTCAGCAAGTTCCGGCGCGACTCTGTCACAGCCAGACGCTATACAAATGGCCACAACATTGCCGCTAGATTTTAAGCAATTAATATTAATATGATTGATGGTTGGGGGACTATGTTCTGAAATTGTCTGCGAATCACGAAGTAATAAACTGTACTGTCTAACTGAGCATTAAAATTATGTAATCAACAAATATTATCAAATTTAGAAACCTATCATGTTCATTCATAAATGTAGGCTTCCGTGTTGAATTATAAAGTACACAAGGCTTACAAGCTTCACACCTGTTTCGATTTTCATTGTTGAACATGCTTCAAAACTTGAATGCTTTTCATAGCATTACTGGTCTTCCATAATTAGCGCAAAAGTGCTGGTATGGTTGTGAGCGAAGTAGCGTACGAATGTGTGACACAAAAAGAGGTTATCTTGCTTGTTACTGGGCTATCCATTTCCACCAACTTAAATGACGTTGAACTGGTTGATTGTCGCATCGCAATCGTTTTCCATGTGAATCGATACTTTGTCATTATTATTGTCTGCACTTTAAGTTACTATCAAACGTGCAGTAGTATACTGTTTTTATTTAAATAAATGTGTCCATATTAGAAAGGGAAGGGAAAAAGTCACCGGATGCTGTGAAAAGACAACATTGCGGAAATTCAGGCAGCTGTCTACGGCACATCTGACGGGCGTGGACTAGAAAACTGAGGAGTGAACAAACATGATGGCGACAGAACTTATGATGGTATAAACTCATACGATTGCCGTTTATGAGGTTCAGATTGTCATAGCTATATTTGACCATGTGCTCCTAATTTTCTACTCACTCACATTCGCGGAAATTCTGCCCAGTCATCTTATCGATCACAAATCAAACAGACATCGACTGTTTTCTACATTTCTCGTCCCATGTTACAACACTAATTTTCGCAATTAACTCTGCTTCAATCTATCCGCAGAATTTACATGTATCATGTGAAAGTTACAGGTTGGACACAGCTGTAGCCGTCTACACGTTGAATGTTTTACAAAACATCGATGGAGAAGAAGTATCATAGTTTTGATCAAAATAACAAGAAAATTCAACGTGTTTCAAAAAATTTCAAAGCATACTTCAGGAGCAACTGTATTTGTGACTATAAGACCAAATATGGCTTGACAACTTTAGAAAGCACATTACATCTTATAGAAAAAGCTGATTAGATGCAAGAATGGAAGGCCAAAGGCAAACACACTCCTCCTTAGTAACCCCGAATTACGGATTACGAATTCGTAAGGCATGGGTTTTTAACAGTATATGTTAACGAAGTCAAGCAAGACTGCCGTAGGGTGTTACAGGTTAAATATACCAGGGCGTGGAATGAATAATGTGTGCAAGTAGAGGGGTATAATTAATGTCGTACGTACAACACGTTATATTTGTGCCGGTAATTTGATCTGGCAGAAGTAGGGTTACCACAGCCTAGTGGAGCCGTTGAAAATGTCTAATTCTCATGTGGTTTATATATTGAGAACTGTCCCAGTTCTGACAACCTGTCTGAATGTGAAGGAGCACACAACGTTGTATTGCGTTTGGTTCAATATATTTAGGATTAGTCGCCAACATAGAGTCGGAATATTTTGCTCAGAATATAAATACGTTACAGAATATATCGTTAAGTGGAAAATTTCATGAGAAAACTATCCAAACAATCTAGTAAAACTTAACTACAGAATTAGCCCTTTTAAACATTGGGTGTAATTTAATGACAGGTTGAAGTGGTGTGAAGCAAAAATTTCGCAACTCCAGTCTACTGTTAGTAGTATTCAGTTTTTGGCTAACTGGTAGTCTAATGTGGTTTATCTTACATTCTGTCTCACAGCTAGTTGGCTGCAGTCCATACTCCCTTGCGAGTTTTCACTGTGCATTGCACTCTCCTGTTATGTAAGCCTGTAGCACAGAGCCACTAAATAGGTATCAATCAACGTACATCAGAGAGCGTTATATTAGCATGTTCAAGTCATCCATACCGTACCTTTATAACAGCATGCACAGTATTCTGCGGTTAACGCGATCCAGTTCTTCGAAGGAATATAAAACAAAACATCAGTCAATTTGCCTCCTTCGGAATTTTTTGCCTACTTAGCCTTGGTGGCAGTGGGTTGGCAACTCGAATCTAACGAAATGCTTACCGGAATAATCTTGTCTCTTGAATAGACAAGAGGAAGGCTAAACTAATGTTTTTTGATCGGTGTATATCACAAACTCGATTCCCTCGAGGACACGTAGGAAGTGACGAACGGCCAAATAGAGTGTTAACAACTCAGCCAAAAATGTTATACTTTATTTCAGCCAAAAACAGACGTCTAGGAAAATAGCGGGTGGTTTCTGGAGTCTCTCGGCGTACTGTTTAAAAGCACCGTTTACCGCGTTGTCTGAGGCGTCAGCAGCTATACTTATTGCAGCATCTGAGTTGAAAGGGTGTAACAAGACGGCGGTGGCCGATGCCTCTTTAATACAGTCGAAAGAGTTGATAGCCCCTGTGGATAACTCAGCTGCCTCACTGACACCGCTACGAATTAAATCGGTTAAAAATTGCATTGGCCTAGCACACTGTGGAGTGAACTGTATGTAACAATTCATCTTCCCGTTAAATCGACGGATGGCAGAAAGGTTTGTAAGACGGGGAAGTCGGAAACTGCTCTTATCGATCGCCGATGGATTACCATGCTGATCAGCTTGGTGTTCTGGTAGATTTATCAAAAGTGGGCCAAAAAGGAACCTATCCTCAGTAATTGTTGTGTTGACAGTTGCTGATATTTCAATGAGCTATCGCAGATGAGTCTGGTGTTTTTCAGAAGCGCCTGCAACTAGTAAGTCGTCATTGTAGGGGTTGACAGTATCCAAACCCCACGTGACGTAGTCAATAGTACGCAGAAACATTTGTTCAGCGCTTCTTAAATCAAACGACACAGACTTTGAAATAAACCGAATGGCCTGATGATGGGTGTCAGTGATATTTCCGTCGACAGCCGAGGTCTGGGAGTAGGATAGCAACAGACTGATTATCGCGAACACATGGGTGCCGTAAAAGCTAGCCGTAATATTCTACGTGTGCGGAGTCGGGTACCTGTTAGGTGTCGTGGTGTCATTCAGTGGACGATAGCCTCCACACGGTCATCAGTCTCCCAACGTTTTAGGCGCCATACGGAATGGCGATCTCCAGGAGCTCTTAGACAGACGGATGATTCCAATTCCCAACATACGTTAAAACTGAGTGCAACCTATCCATAGCTTGTCGGGTAGCTATCTGAAAGCCTCTGGAAACACCAGTTTTCCCAAGTAACTATGTGATGTAGCATGGAACTTGTAGCTTCAGGCAGAGATGAAGACTAGCGGGATACAGTCTGTAACTCATTGATCCGGGAATTAATCGAATGTGACTTCTCAGAGTCTAGTATTGACTGATAATCTATCGTTCGAAGTTCCCACAACAGTAAACTTTTTTGTTTGGTCGATTAGACTGTCTCGTCTGAACTCTATCAAAAAGCCAAAGCTTGGACACACTACGCCGTCTAGCTTAGGCCTACTGAGTCTAAGTGATAGGTTCACATGTACACTCGATTAATTTTCACAAGTTCACACATAAATGATTCCTCACAAAAGCATTAGTTTTATTTTAAACCTAATAACTGCGCAAATTGTGTGGCCACCTTTTCACAAGATTGTCCAACTCTAGAGTAAGCCATGTCTCTAGAACAACGGACCTAAGTTTATTGTCATAAGGTTTAAGTTCCGGAAACTTTCCCCGATCGACCCTTTCCCTCCTTCATCTGTATGAACCGTCTGTCCTGTCTTCTATGTAACTAGTATGTCATAACTTACGAGAATTGTTTTGTTAGCTGGCCAGGCGTTGTTCTACTTACAAACCACTATTTGTGCGATACCGTAATACAAAGTAGAATAGAAATACGGTGCTGAATGAACATTCAGTGCCAAAAAATTTGAATGGTTTCACTGCTCAACTTCCTAAGAATTCATACGTTAACAGTTTTTGTCCGTGTTTCTGCCACTATTTGCTTTCTAGCTGATAACAACTCAGTCGAGGCAATTCACTACTGGCTGCTAGTTTCTAAGAGCTTATGTTAACCTAAATCTGGACAGACACCCTGTGCATTCTACTCGAAATCATTTCCACAGTCAAAGTGAAATCCGTTTCCGCAAATACAAGTGTAACTTACTCCTTCATTTTCCCGAACGGATTATACGCAGTCTGCACAACTAAGTCTAATGAGAGCCTAAATCCTCAACAGAATAAAGTGCTTCTACAAACATCTAATTTATATGTGATACTTCACAAGGTTTTGTGTCAGGTTCGTGCTCCAAACGTCATTGAACAAAAGCTTGTGTTGATAAATACTTCGCAATAAGTCAACTTAATAAATGTAACAACATACCTGGACTGACTGAGGGTTTAACAACTTGGATTCCGAGTTCGTCACTGTTCTTTCACCTACGCATAGTGTGCAATTTGCCAAACACCAACTAATACTTTATTTTCTACAATGCGTTCAGGTTGTATCGTCTAAGTGATTTGTCTGAACGTGTTTACAGCTCTTGTGACAAATTTCTCAATGTGTAAAAATTATGGATGGAGAATAGTTGATCTTTAGCCTTCTATCCCCCTATACTGACGTTTGATAACGCATACGAATTGTCTGGCATTGTCTCATTCGCTATCTGGAAATCTCCACGTATAACTCGCACAGTTTTCGTCATCCACTTCTTTAAGCATACATCAGTCATTTCACAACGTCTCTAGTTTTGGCTCTAGCTTGGAATATAAGGAATATCTAGGCTCATACTGTTTTGACAGGAAAAGAAATGAAAAGTGAATATTCCGAGAAAATATTGTTCCTCTGAACTCGGCCTATTTAGTGAAGACATTGTTTACTCGTCTGTATGTAAGTTTTCACACAATAAGCAATTTACACGATTTTCATTAATCCTCTCGGTGACCACTGGCTTCTAGCAAGGGCGTTACACCTTCACTTCGAATTTGCAATCAGATGGAAATTAGTACATCAAGAACTGAGTGGCCTGGCTTGCGACACACGCAGAAAACTTGAAACGTTGCTACACAGACAGCATATTCATTCCAAACTTGACATTCTTTTGGCTGGTAACAATGCACTATACGAAAATATTTAGCTAATCCCCCAGAGTTTTTCATTCTTCTTCGTTCCAAAGAAAAATATTAAATTTCAATGTGACTGTCAGATCAGCAACGAAAGTCAGCAGCTGCTTTGCCTGAATTTTGTGCATAACGCTTGAGTTCAAAGGTTTCAGCAACCGTGAACCAATAATTACTTTTCATTGCAGATGAAATAATTGGGAAGACCATCAAAAGGTGCTCTGCCGAAGGCGTGTTAGAGTGGTCATCAGTGAAAATAATGAGAGAGCCGGTAACGCAGTACACTTCCAATGAATACAATCTATTCCAAAGCTGATAGACTGGGTTTGTGAAATTAACTACAAACGTTAGCAGGCCTCTTGTATTTGACAGGCCGGTAAAATATAGTGTCATTCTGAAGAAGATATAGGGCTCATTGTGACGCTTTTTAAGGATACACATGAACTCTGAAAATTACAGCACGTTTGAGTCATTTGAAAGCACGCTGTACCAAACCAAAATCCTGTTGACACCGACCATCGGACTGTACTGCAAAAGTCTTGCGTATTAACACCCGCATCTAATATCGGAAGCTGTGTCACTCATCAGCACACTGTAGGCGGTAAACCGGTCCGACAGGTCAAAACTGCCAGTGGTCTTGAATGATAGATTAGACGGACATGTTTGGGGTGTATTTTCCTCACTCTACCACCTACATTCCCCCTAGACCAAACCACATCTACTCACGGATGTGTACACAATAATTCACCTGGAACGCATATTGTGACCTCACTTGACCTGCAGAACTGACCGATGAACCATATAAAATTTAGCGAGTTGCACTGCTGACATTAACAACCAAAAGATATTTGATTACAACCTGACTACAGCTAGTAAAATTTATAATCTCACGGTATATTTTTTTCGATTCAATTCGCCTAATGCAGGCTCCTGAAGAGTACTGAAACTTTGCACAGTTGATAACTCCTTTTGTTGTAAGATCTCTTGTCCTACTCAACGATTCGCTATGGTAATCTTTCATTTAGGTGATATCCGTGTTATGGGGAGATACAATATCACTTGAAAGTGTTGTTTTTCAAACAACCATGTACATATTAAAAACGTACATAATAACCAGATATCACTTTATAGCAACCAAATAGCAACAGCTTCACTGATGCAACATAGAAAAGCGCAATACGTATGTTGCAGTATGTAAGTCGCTGTTGAAAGACCAATCATTCAAGTGTTTCAAAAACAACGTGAACTTGTCTCCGGTTTTGAACCGTTAAACTGAGCGCTTCAGGGTCTGTAATATGTAAATCCTTATTACAGGCTAGACTTCAGTAACCATTCTAGCCTAAGCGCCAGTTAAACGATACTTACACCAAGTGGTGAGAGTGCTCCGAAATAATTAACTTTAGACCACAATCACACTGTGGTGAAAATCTACTCGATACACCGCTTATCCAAACCCTGACAAAATAGGAGTTATAACAAAGATCCAGTCCAAACGTCGCGTTGAAGATACTACACCAGGATTGGACAAACAGTCTCAATGTTACCCCTTCTGTGATTCGCTTATTTCTCTGTTCCCTATTACACCAATTAACGTTCAGTTTGTGACTTTGTATGTGCTAATACGATCAACCAATGGATGACTATGATTTCTTTAATACTGTTGTACATCCATAAATTCGGCTTCTTGTCTCATGAATAGGAAGTGCTTACTGTAACTAGTACGATGTCTTCTTCTTATTACTTGCGTGGAAGGTTTCAATCCGAGTACGATTTCTAGGGCTATTCGAAGTCCCTAATTCCGAGTATTACACATACATAGAGCATGGTTGAATGAATAAAAGAGAATATATCGTCTACGTTGTGGTAGGCTTACAGATATTACGGTTGGCCATAAAAACTGATTATTTCAGCCCAAATCACTTGTTATCCTTCAAATCAAAAGTGATACATACTGAAATTGCCAACGCTGAGTGATAACGTACATGGATGACGATATTATTCGTAAGTGACAACAGATTCATTTTAACCTCTGTCTATCAGTTGGGTTCGTACGGAAGTAGCCGAAAAGCGATTATTTTACCTTAATCAATAATTTTGTCAACATAATCAGTATTACGAATGTTTGTCCTCTTTTTTAAGTTCCATTTTAACTTCTGCGCTTTTGTCGTACAAACCGAGAACAATCTTGTATGAAATTGTTTTCACTGACTCTGAGGCAGACATTATAATGTTATGTGGCGTTAATTGCACAAAAGTGCCCGTTGTCGTAGGCCCAACCGTTAATTCGCTAACTGCCTGCCAGCAGAATTTACGGCAAAATGGGATTAGTTTATGTGAAACCACTTAAAAAGTTGAACTTGTCTTTGTTTCATATTTAAATTTGTTGCCTTCAATAGTAATAATGGTAAGTCTGACAGAAATACTTGACCGCAACATTCTATTAGATTAAGTCGTGCAGCTTCCATCTTTCGCCCTTGATGAACGCTTAGTGACAGTTGTACTCGCCATGACCTTATTCTAATCTAATCACCCCTAAGTTTACGCCGATGTTAGCATTTTTGAACGAAGTGAACACTCAATGCACACATGATTGACTGAGCTGAATAACTTTTCGATTACTGACCTACAGATAGCAGCAACAGTGTAAACATTTGACCTCCGGTTCACAAGTCAGAGTTTCCGTTCATTTGGCTGTCCAATTCATAGGCGTCACTTCAAATATGACACTATAATATCATTGTTCTTATGCTTCCCAGTTGATTGAGATTCACCTTCTTCAGTAGCTTTTATGTTGAACAAGTTACGGCTGCATGGGGTCAGCCGTTTTGTCTTCAGGTGCCAACGGCTGGAAGTTCGCAGAACAAAAATGACGCGACGTATATGATCAAACGTCCTCTAAAACCATTTTTATTTGGGAGTTTTTGCTAATCTCAATAGGAAAAAGCCGCTTACACACTCTTTCAGGTGACGTACAGTGATTTTATTTAAGCGAAACTAATGACACAACAAATGGTCTGTCAAATCTTTTCTAATGAGACTGCCTGGAAAGTCTATGGGAATGCGACAGCTGAGATCAGTTGTGGGTGATATTCAATCTATATGAAGAAATAATATATATCAGAATCACCTCAAAACTCCGTGTTCACATACAGCTAAAAAAATCATTATTGTTCACATGTCCAACTTGAACCCTTTGGGAAAAAGGTGGTTGAATTGAGAAAACGTTCATCGAGTTATACAACAAAATGAGTTGTTTTTGCACCCGTTTGAAGGCGCTACCCAAATTCTACTCAAGTCCCTGCAGTGTGTTTTCCATCTTTATAACAATACTCAGTGTTGCCCAGTACAAATAAGCTTGTTCACGGTTATACATCAGACCAAATACATTACTTTTGCACGGAATAATGTTGTCAAGTCAAGACGAACAAATCAGGTAACAAGACCAAATGAGGTAACTGCGTCATACGTGCAAATGAAGACAACCATCTACAACCATTACGTCACAAGTATGACGCAAGCGGAACCATGACAGTTTGATCAGTCATTAAATGAAGTAGGGCCGTGACAACAACAAGGCTTAGACAAAGCGACTGCGTGCGCGAAAGATTGGATTTTTGAAACAAGGGGTTCCCATTAATAAGCGCAGAAGGAAGACACATTTTACGATACGCCAACAGTTCTTTCAAGCTCACCAGTCACAAATACAAAATATGCAAGTTATATACATCATGCAGATAAAGAAAAACAGGGAATTAGACACGTCTACAGGCACACCAATCATTATATAATCACGACCATGGCAATCCGATAAGTTGCCACAACCACTTTTGTGCATATAACGTCGGCTTTTAAGTTCACATGAACATCGCCTTACAGAAAGCCAATAGCTTTGGGTTTCGATTGTGCAACAATATTTTGAATGAGTTTACTAAGTCAACTTGGTGACCTGTCGTCATGAGGTGTCAGGTAATCGATGACGTTGTTATGTCAACTTACCGGATTGTCACGGTCGGGATTACGTAATACTTGTTATGCGTGTACGCCTCATATATGGCCATAATTTGTCATCTCACGACTTTGAGATTAGGAAATAACATCAAATCAATTTTAACGTCTGCCAAGTTGTCAGAATTGTACCGAAACTGTACAGAATTTCAACCGTAACCTATTGTGTTTTGAAGAGTTCAATTTTGGAGTCGTGAAGTAGTTAATGGTCCGCATTTATCCCCAATAACATTGTAGTGCTTTTGGTCCACTGCTACTCTACAGTCACTTGTGAAAGGTATTATACAAGTCCTAATTGTACGCGTAAGCTGGATGTTTATAGCCCGAATAGGTTTTTCAAATGCTTATCAGCCTAAGGTTAATCGTGTCGGTTACTTCCGTGTGACCTTTCAATCTTTTCGTATGCAATGTTTCCTCACCTAATTTACAAAAACTGGCTCGTTTGAATCATTTTCTAGGTGACTTCACTGTGTGACCGCATGCTGAGTCCCTGTGAGAGAAACAGCTTGCCATGTTGATTGTTCTTTCAAGGTGCTTCGTAATTATAATAGTCTGCCTAGGACGTCCTCTATATTCCGGTCGTTCTGACATTTTTTCAATTCCCTGGCATCACTGCCCACAAACGACCACGTTGAATTGTTAGCATATCCTTTAGAGTACACTTGGATTTTGTTGTCAAGTATGCAGCCCAAATATATATGCATCACGCGTCGTACAGTAGTGAGATACAATCACGCCCAAGTTTTCCACACAGTTCCGCTCACCGGTTCGCAGTTAGTTCCAAAGTTATATTCGCTACGTGTATATTAAATGCAGTTTGATTCACCCGTAGAATGTGTGTTCAGTCGGTAGATATTATGTTTTCAGATACAGAGTTTTGTAAAATTAAATGCAGTTATTTTATCGTACGAATCTTGCCTAGCTGCTAGACCAAGAGGTTAACAACTTTTCTCAAAGCCTCTGTGCAACGCCCAATTTGTGTAGCCATTGATTATTAAAAAAATGTCCTGATCGTTTGAATGAGAAAAGAAAAATATTTGTTGTAACATTTTCACTAGCAAGTAAAATTGGGGGAAGTACTGTATACAAGATTCATAGGAGCCAGTGATTAACTGTTCCGTATTGGTGTGTTTGATGCACAATAGCTGCAATGACTAGCCATAGGATAGATGAATCTATAGGTCAGTCAAGATTACAACATGAAGCCTAGGCGCGAAAAAGTGTCAAACAGTTTATTGTGTCCGTTTGCGTGTAGATGACGTTTGAAGGTGTTTGGAAAGAGGATCATGACATGTAACAGATCATACCAGGATTCTAACAATTCCTTATCGTTCAAACAATTTAAAGCATGTGATGTCGTTGCATTCAATAGAGCTTCTAGTAGCAATCAACGACCACTTAGAATGAAACACGCTTTTGTATTATTGCATTCATGTGGATAAAAGATGACCTGTCCTACTCTAAATTCTGTAATTATTTTGTATCAGCAGATGGCTTCTTACTGCATCTCTAAGAATACACCACAACTTTCAAAATTTATCATTTTTTGACGTTAGTATTGCAGATTAAATAAAAGCTGATTGATTTGCTGATTGTTTGCACAATACACAGTGTTCCTTCATACTGGTTTTGTTTACTATTCAAGCCTGCTAACACATGTTATACAACCATTCGTTTAGCTAATTCTTCAATTTATTTTCGATAGTCCAAGTACACAAACAGTAAACTGAAATTTAATATGACCAGTCGAATCTACTCATCCTTGGCATTCAACTAACACAATATTAATCATCCGCTGGTTCAAGAACATCGAAAGCTCAGACACTTTAAAACAAGTGTTCAGCTATATACTCACGTCTGCCTAACAACCTGTTAGTAATATATCTTAAACCTAATCAGAATAGAATTAAAAAAGACACCCAAGAAATATGCGTCAATGGTCATGGACTGATAACTATATTTTCGCCTATACATTCAGAAAAGTCTGACTTGTGACGAAAATATATTTATCTGAATGTGACTGAACATGCCAACTTCACGCCAGTTTCTTCCATTTAAAGGCTTACAAATCATGTATTAACCTCAGCAGAATTTTATACATATTCACTCAATTATTATACCATATCACTGACGTAATTATGTGAGCTGTGACTTTTGTTCTTTTCTCTACCAGAGATATACTGTGCTGTACAGTCGTGACCCTAAACTACCTCTGAATAAGTGGTTCAGAATGGAAACAAATACGGAAACTGTTCAAATACGAGATTTGAAATCTTCAGAAACGTACTACATTAAAGTAGCTTCTTCGAACTCTGTCGATACCGGTCCATTCACAGAAGCCCTGCCTGTCATTGTCAAATTCGGAAGTAAGTTCTCGAAAATCAATTTTTTTTGGTCCGTTGAATGAAGTCGTGTCAGAAATTCACCTCCATGTGTTCACCAAATCTCCCAATATAGAAGTATTAGTGATACAACTGGATGTGAATTCGGTGGAGTAAATTCCATTAGCACCCATCATGACCAGTCGAAATATGATTACCGCGCTATTTATTTCCGTATTCAACTTTAGATCATAGCACATTTAAATAAGTGTCCATAATGTAAAAATTTAATTCATATGCGAGTAGACAAGTGAAGCCATATTATTGTTCAGTCAGAGTTGAACGGCAAACCTTAAATCTGTATGTCTCATGTAGTACTGAGCCTGCTCATTACAAGGATTTTCGCCTATAATTGGGTGTAGTTTGTTAAGACTAATTTCAAATAAGTAATGTGACATAAATTATTGATACGACGCATAGCTGCGTTACCCTATTCATAAATCGTCAATTTTCCAAACAACCGTTCTTGGTGATTTTCATCAGACTTTTACAATTATATAGAGTAATTGCTAGTTATATAAAATTAAAATTATAACGAACCAAATAATTCTCGTTAGTTTCACCTAGAACTATCGTAAGTCATGCGTTCTTTATTGTTAAGTGGTTCATTTGTGCTCAAGTTGAAAGTGGATGTGGAACGACTGGCCGAGGGAGGTGGACGGTTTATGCGAACTGCTTTTTGGCAAATAGACAGGGGTTGTGGATTTTGTTGACAATAGCCTCGGCCACTAATAACAGTCTCACGCTAGCAACTCTAGAGCAGGTCTGACGAACTTAGTCGATGGCCAGTGTCAATTAGGTGGGAGCTGGTCGTAATGGAAACGGACTTCCTCGAACAGTTGAGAAGCCATTTTGATGGGTGATCAGGAATTCTCTCGGATAGCCGCCTTATGATCTTCCCAACTTAAGATACGGAAAGACGAGGATAACTTGGGCAAACTATCCTCAAGGGGTAGCACCTGTACCGGATAAGTGTTAAACGACACGATAAGTCCTGCTGCAAGGCAGACACTTTCGAGAACGTTTGAAAGCCTACGGTCAATTACTGCACCTTCAACCTCACCTTCGTATGAGACAGAGAGATGAAAATCGGCTTTTTCTATTGTAAGATATCCGCACAAAATTTTGTACGAATGAAGTCAAACAGCTTGGGCGTCGTGTTTAATATGTTATTGATAAATGGATTGAGAACAACACAATGTTATGAGCAAGTTGTAATACTCTACGTTTCAACCACCTCGGGTGACCTTCCTCAAGAGTGTTCCAATCGGAGTGTGATTCCGATTACAACACTCCTGAGGAAGGTCACCCGAGGTAGTTGAAACGTAGAGTATTACAACTTGCTAATAACGTTGTGTTATTCTCAATCCATTTATCAGCTTTTTCTCTGTTGTTTGGGAAAGTTCAAGCTTCGTACGGGAATACGCACTTTTATTTGTGAACCTCTCAATGTGTCCACTTCTACTGGAGAGTGTCCTGTGAGCAGACCTTTTGCACTATGTTCAGCAGACAACGCACTATATTTTTTCCGCATTTCAGTGAGACAAAACTGCAAAAATGTGTGTACCGTCCCGCCCACGCCTTTCTTTTATAAACGGATCCTCGAACTGCTCCATCTAATCTGGGAAGCAACGCGACGTCTAGGCTTGAGAGTCTGCCACGATGTTCTAGTTCAACGGTGAACTTTATATATGTGGGTGTAGTTTACCGAAATCATCTAGTCCGACTTGAGGGTCATCGTCGTTCGGAAAAATATTTTTAAAAACCGTCCGCGGAACACTCGTAATCCTTGCGCCTAGTTACACTCTGACTGGGTGCGATGGTCACTAGTTTGGTCGTAAATATATAGATTGAACCTCACCCACAATTGATCGCATTCCCATAAATTTTGTAGTCGGCCCCGTTCGAAAGTCTATGAGAATGTGACAGTTGCGATCAGTTGTGGGTGATGTTCATTCTATATGAAAACCAAAATTCCATACTACTCATCATTTATAAACATATCTTCCAGTAACGGGCTTAAAGGTGAAACAGTTGCTACCCCCATCTTTCTACTTGTATAGCTCTCCAATAAATTGAAATTGAACACTATATGTGCAAAGGAATAATAGTTTATCCAGCTGTTCCGCTGTAATTCCAGCATCGCCTTGATTGTTCTCGATGTAAATGTAAAGATACTCAGTAATTTATCTCAGTGGTATATAAGTGAATAGAGAAGTCACTTCCATGGACGTGTTGTCGTCCCCGATAGTCACCGAATCGACTGAACCCACAAAGTCAAGGGTAACTTTTAGACTAAAAGGAGCAAGTTATGATTTGATCACTCCAAATATCTGTGCTGGCCATTGTGCCAAGGCACGATACGGCAAATTTTGCATGTCTACATCCGGTCTGAATGACATTCCGTCCTTGTGAACTTTGGGAAGACCGTGCAAACGTGGAATGACCGTTCCCATAAGTATACTACGCTATCCACTTCAACTAAGTTGTGCATAAATTTTTGTCATGTATGCACTAATGAATTGCATTTAATCTGAGTTCATCGATTGTACGAAAGATTCGAGATGACTTAAAACAATCAATACATAAGTTTACCAAGACTGCTAACTACTTGGGCACAATAGAAATTCCAGAGAAGACTGCGGAACTTCAGTATACTAGCTGAGAGACGGCCATGCGCCTTACATCCAGGGTTAAATTTCTGTACGCCCGGTCAAGTATTTGGGTTATAATCGGAATGCATACAGACCGGTAAGTTCGACCATTAACATAGTGGGCATTCAGCTCCAAATTTTATTTGTCATGTTAAATTGAAACACCTGTACAACTAAAATTTCCACACGATCCGTTTGGAAAAGCACACAAACCAGTTGGCCTGGTTTAATTATCATTCGCACTGTTTTCAGTTAGTCGTTAGTGATAGATCGGTAGATCCACTAAAAACGTTCGTGTGGCCAGTCCCAAATAAATACCTGAGCCAAAAAAATCAGACGACAAGTATATTTGACAAGCACAGCAATCAAAATGCGCATTTAGGTTTGTGACAACCTGGAATGTTACAAGTCAAAAGCTGTAATCCACATGTCAGTATGGACAACGCTGTCCGCAACCTCAAAAGGAACCTATGGTTGTGGGGGCGTCATACACAGAAACTCGAAATCTAACCATGCAACACACTTACAAACAGATATGAATCCTGTATGAACAAAGAAGAGTGAAGAAGAATAATTCTCTTCTACGCGAACGAAAAACGACGTCTGTGATCTTGCCCGTTAAGCTTTCCTTTCTCTGGGTGCACCCAGTGTGAGGTGCAGTGGTTTTGCACATGTTTCCGAGAGTAAGCTTGACACTCATTAACAAATGTAGTTAACTGATATTCAATTATTTCTTGCCATTTACATTTCAGACGGTTTTTCTGATTTCGCCGTCAAACACTTCTGTGAGCACCAGCACAGCTGCTCTTTTAAAAACTACAAAACGACAGTGATTTTTAATTCAGGGCCAGACAATCAGCCTCCAACCTTAACCAGCTAATTTTGTAATAAATGTCTAGAATAAAGTGAATTTCGCTGCAACCGCTAAAGTTGTTCACGACCGTAAACTAACTGACGTAATGAACTAATTTTGTGGTAAATACTCAAATCGGTTTTGTAACAAACCAGTAAATTTTTCCACTACGTCGCTTGATGTTAAGTTGTCTCCTATGAATATATCACTTGGTCGGGTTTTCCTTGAATGTAAACATCTCCGTATACCAGCTAGGTGATTTTGCATCTATGTACTACAATAGATCAGAAAGCGTTTTTACACGTGTCTCTTAGCTGCACTTTGCTGCGTCCACTCAGGTACATAGTGCAATCTGCGAATTTGTCTAAGAACTGCTACCCTCCAACACCAAGGATGAAACAACACTCAGCTTTTTAGTTGGGCCTCAGCATGCTATTACTCTGTCGTTTTAGATAGTGTGGTGCAACGTTGTAACGATGGATTCATAGTACAACCTATGAACCATAGAAACATATTTCGATAAATCAGCGTTCGTGCTTTCAACAGCTTGCGCCAATTCGATAAACGAGCTTTCAAGTGAGAGCACTTTTTTTGATAGACTAATTTGTTTGAGGGGAGAAGAGTTAAAAAAAGATGCCGTTTTTGGAAACTATGTTGAAAAGTAGCAAATATCCATCAGCGCTTGTTGATAAATTTGACGAACAAACTATATTTGCTCAGATGACCTTGACAGTTCCCAAAGCGTATGTCAGCCTTCGTTTGTTTTACAAGACTGATGACAAAACTCGTCTCACGACGGCTATGGGACGACCGTTCTACACAGCCCATATGGGCATGCTGTCCACCATCGTCCGAATCCAAAACGTTAATAAGGCTGAATGACATCCTATATCGTCCAAGAATTCTCTTGTGAGGTTCGGGTCAATAAACTAGACAGAACGAAAGGAAAGTCACGCATTCAGGCCAGCCAACATGTTGTAAGTTGTGCCAACAAGTCGGCAGTTGATATCAAAGTATCTCAATCTGGTCAAAATGTGACATGTCCAAAGAACCTGTCATTGATCACTATACGCTTGTTGAAATAACCACTTCAGTTAAACTCGAACACGGCCTTTCCTATACGTTACTGAGAGAAATGTTGGTGGTTTCTCCGGTTTCGAGGAGAGGGTAGGTATTAACAAGTGGAAGCTATCTGTTCACATACACAAAGGTTTGTTTATCCACAACAAATTTCCATAATAACCAATGAAAACTGTTGCTTTGTGGCTGTTGCTTGTCGTTTTGCTTCGCAAATTCTACCGAAATTTACTACACAAACTCGCGAACAGTAGTATATACTTGATGCAACTCAGTATGCCGGAATGAGTTTGTGATTCCTGTGCACAAACGTGTTACGTGAAAAAGTTGCTTAACTTTTATAAAGTTGGTTCCGGATGAGACTATTTTTCTGTGACTGCGTACTTTTCTGCCCGAAGCCGTTAATTTTTTGTTAATAAATTTGCAGTACTTCAGTATTTCTCCACAGTTTATCTCCTGCTCGTACTAATCAAATCTGATTATACAATTACCACTTAATTGAGAGTGATCGACGTAAGCAATAGTTACTTATTTCTTACAGTTAATAATTCAACGGACTGCCAGATTTTAAGGATTCAAAGTATGCGTTCGTTATTCTGCATCACCAAAATTCTAATCCACTTACATCGTTGATTATCCTTAGCTTCGGTAATAGATGCGAAACTTAGTAAGTATTTCAGATTCTCTTCAGTGCACCCCGTTTATTTGCATACCAGTACATGAATAATCAGTATCGTATTGTTTACAACAAGAACTAGAACGTTTTCGCTATATATAAATAAATGGTGAATTGTCTGTACAGTCGTGCAACATCTGGTGAACTTTACACAATCAACGTGTTGATGCACACTTGTTAAATGTCACTTGTCAGCATGTTTAACGGCGTAATCATCTTCCACAACCGTGGGCGTTCTCAGCAGTGTAAATAATTTTCCAAAATTCTTTTGCAGTTTACATCCTTAACATAGTGTAAGTTGAAGATAGTACGTTTAATTACAGCCACTGTTAATAGGGAACAATTGAGGGTTGTATTTTACACTTGGGACACAGGTTAACTCAACGAAGCAAAGATTTGCCTATTAACCATTATGAAATATTTAAAACACTGAGTTCCCTTGATCAACTTCACCAGGAACGACAGAAGACATACGTCGCGAGATGTCAACATTTTGTTTACTCTCTTCAGTCACGAACGTAAAACATTGGAATATATAGGACACGCGGATAGCAACAACAATAGAAACATTCATCGATTAGGTTTATACAAAGCAAAGACTGTTATCAGTTCTAGGGCAGGCAAAGTGCGTGAGTCAACAGTTTATGTACACACAAAACGAGATGGCGGGTATTGACTACAAAATATTAAGGTGCAGTTTTGGATTGTTTAGTTTTTCCGACGACTAGTCATTTGGTTACAATAGTGGATGTGTTGAAGTTTGAACATACAGATTCATCAAAGACCGCCATTTTTAAACGAAAGATACGTTACACAATTTGTTCCTGCCAGACTACTTAAGTAGGATGAGCATACCACAAAAATTGCCATACAAAGCCCGTTAACAAACTTGTAAACATGTGACTAGGGTATGGACGAAAACAGCAGTTATTGACCGAACTTGGAAAAATAAGGATCGATTTGGATCTAGAGTGAAACACACCTGAACCCAAGAAGGGAGGGGATCGAAAGGTAACTGTTGTTGAGTGCACGATACAGATTGCGTACGGCTGATCAATAGCACTTCAAAGTATGTTAGTTGCTTTGAGCATTCGATTTATATAATAATGGTGAATAAGTACGCAAGACTAGCTCAACAAACCATAGCCGGTAAGTGCATATTAAGGGCAAATGAAACGTCACGTGCCGTCAAATGTCTACATTCAACTGTTGCTCTAATGGGTTAAACAACTACTTTGTTTTTGACCTTGACATTAAACTGTACCAATGTTACATCGGTTTGAACGTCTCTAGAGCTACAGGGAAAGTGATAGATACAGTCTGCTTGCCGAACAGGACTTCAAGTAGCCTGATGATTTCTGTTATCATTACTGTAGCATTTAGAAGAGCATCAATTGCAAAAGAACTGTGCTTCGGCTAAATTCAAATCCAGTGAGAGAAACGACTCACCTTAACACGGCACCTGCTTCAAAAGCTGAGGTACAAAGCCTATCTGAGAACCCAGAACCCTAACATTTGTATATATTTACCCAATCAACCCTCTGTTTCGTGTGCAGTCCATCAAATGACCCACGGATGAACTACCCAGACAGCAGTTCCCCAACAGTTAGCGATGGGATCTATGAACGCCAGTGTTGACCACTAAAAGCCGGTTTCTCCTAAATTCCTAAATCTTCCACACTATATGTGAGTATTCCTGTAGCCTTTGTCTGTCATCAAGTGCCTTCACTCATCACTTTATAGCCCGTGATCAACGAGTTTTTTCACCTCTTGTAAATGTTAGACGGTGATTTTGGAAACAATGCACACTGCAGCGACCCACTGAATGTATTTTAAAGTGACTGGTTCAAACGCAAGAGCCGAATACAACTTGTTAGTGTATTCCTTACGTAGCCAATCTTCAACATTGGCGCCACCCCACGGTTTTGGTTCTGATGACGGTCAATTTAGAAAACCGTCTCAAAGAAGGCCGTATTGAACTAGATGGTTCATTGTAATGCATTCTTGCATTAATTGTTTAGTTTATCTATAGGTGCAACGAATTCAGTCCAGATGTTTACCTTTGTTTCCGAGAATAAACTTCTCCAAATACCCATTACTAACCCGAAAACATTTGGTGATTTCCCTTTCGAACGTATCATTTTTCTTGTAATATTTCCAAACAATAAAAGTGTTGCACTCTGTCACTTACACGCAAACTCGCTATTGCATTTCGCTTATGTGCACATATCACTGATCAGTATAACGTTACACCCGGGTGAATTCTTAAACCACTATTGCAATTCGTTACAGCTCTGCGGTGAAAAGTTTGTTTATACACACCCTTATTCCCTGCTTCGTTCAAAGTCCCTGCACAGCCAGTCAACCTTCGAGGCCTTAGTGTTTCACCCAAACAAATTTTTCTCAATTGGACTGCCCCTATGATGGCCAACAATGTGCAGTTACAGGACTATTTGGTTCGATATCGAAGTGCTCAAAGTGACTATAGTAGCTTCGATAAACCAGTGGAGTACACGATACCCGGAACACTGACACACCTACTGTTGGATCATTTATCACCCAATGTCACATATCACATTTCCCTTGCGGCCAGAACCAAGTACGGGGTGGGAGTAGCAGCGCAAATTCAAGTGCAAACTGAAAGCAATGGTAGGTATTCAGTCTTATCGTTTAAAAATATGCTTTTTTGGTCACCTGGAGTGATCATAGTTTAGTATGGTTCGTTAAAAAGTTAGATGCAAATATGTCTAACTGTGCAATAGCATACGAGTTAAAAAATTGCCACTCGATATATGAATGTTCATTTGAAGTTGGTAATCAGAGCAGTTTGTTGAAAAATTGATCGTGCCGGAAAAGTTGATTCCCTGTTTATTTAAGAAGGGTTGCTGTTTTCTTTATTTCTGAATGAAACAAATTATCAGAGAGCTATGCTTCAAGTGGCCATTCATTTTATCACAAAACATTTCAACTAAACTTTACAAACGAGTTAATTTAAACAGCACCTTGCATCAATAATTAGCTTGGCCGGCAGATCAGTAATGTCTGTTGCGTCAACAAGTACCGTCGGTCCCAAAACTTTACATTTGGTTATAGTGTTTGATTAAAATGCTTGAGTAGCTTATCTAAGTACATCCACTATCAGGCAACTCAATATACAATTTTCATGAAAATAATGAACATATTGCCCTTGATTTGTATAAAGTTCACATACGACCACAATATTTTCAGACTGTAAATTCTGAAATCATGAAATAACGTTAATCACTGATTCATTTATTTTCATTCGGAAGTTAACTCAAAGTTATTCGTGGATTTCGTATTCCGGGTTTGCATGTTTCAAAATGAGACATCAAAAGATAATGTATACTTTGTGAGAGCTCACCAATGTTCTATATGGAAGACAAATAGACTCCGGTCTCACGTTTTTTCTATGTATATGCCAGTGGCTCCATATTAGCCCGACCGGATTATTTAACCCACACACTCAATCGTAGCTACTTGTGAATGATGGTCAACGACGCAGCCTATTGAAGAAGAACAGAATGACTTCTGCGAATGAAATATTTTGGTTATATCATGATGAAGGAAAAGTTAAAAACGCAACCAGTTTTATATTCAAGTGAATAGTTTAAAGTATCAGTGACACAACAGCAATTTTAAAATTGATAGATTATGGGGAACACGAAACTTAGCGGATACCACTTCTGACAGTATGAAATCCTTCAGCTCATCTAACCTACTGTTCTCCAATATTTATATCCCAAAACAGAAGACAAACTGTCTTCGCGTTAGACTTAATAAGTACACTCGTTGCACTCTTTTTATGTCAGTAATCAGCAGGGGGTATGGTTGCAATAATTAATAAGCTGCTGCGTTGGGTATTGAAAATCGTTCTATTTTTGAAATATCAATGCTTCTAAAAGAAACTTGGAGTTAATCCATCCCCTTAACCATTTTTGTTAGACATAGAACAAAACGAAGTGTGAAATAAAGTAAGTTACGAGGCTGATTATTATATCGCCTTTCCCCACTGTGGTGGGCAGCGAGAGTTTTTTGGATGATTACATGCGACAACAAATATTGCGAGCATCACTGAGAAAACCTACAGTTTGCTTAAGCCCGAATTCCGGTGTATATTATTTCGCGATGGATACTTTCTATAAACAACTCGAGTCACTTCACAGATACGAGTTAGTATTCGAGGATTTAATCGAATTGATTACCAGTTTGTAGTACGAGATTTTGGTTTTACATAACCTGTACATCGCTGATAACCGATCGCAGCTATCGCATTCTCACAAACTTTCCAGTCGGTCTGTTTCAAAAAACACTTTACTCGTCAACAGTGCATATCCGCATCACTACCGAGACTAGAACTCCAGAAAATTATGCACGAGGCAACGTTGTTGACCACTGCGTCATTGGTCACACAGTCTCAGATTACCCGATTGCTTCCGGAGCAGCCCTAGCAAAGTCGACACTCGAGTCTTCTACTTCTCGAAAGAGGGTGACCGGAAAATTCCTGGGAATATGACAGCTGCCATCAATTGTAACAGATGTCCAATAAACAGAATTGCACCATCAGTTAGCCCCAGTTAGCCTCACGGTTAGGTTTACTAAAAGTGCTATTTTGGTCACGCACCAGTAATCTTGATGGGCGGTCTTCAAAATGATTTATTTCCAATGTTCTCTGCAGTCAACCACTTCAAAACCTTCAGGGTACGAACTGTAAAACTATGTACATTTTTGCACGTAAAGACTAACTTCAGAGAACACTTTAATTGAAGCGCCTTCTGTCACCGTTTCGAATGTGAATTGATCGTCCAAATTGGAATTTGTAAGTAGTTTTGTTGCCCCAAGGTTAAAAATGTTTGCATTGCGGTTAGCATTTCGAACTTGGTTTTAAAGAACGGTTATTAGTTTTCCCAAAAACCTTCAAATAAGTTTCCCAAAAGATGTAAAGACTGGTCTATTACTCTCATTTTTATGTGCATGTGGCATCTGTAATGACAATTAAGCGGCTCATAACCAACAGTGGACATATAAATTAAACATCGTGCACAGCCCTTCGAACTTTTGGATTTCGCATGATGACACAATGGGTAATGGCAACAGATTGATTGGACAGAAACCTAACCTCATCCATTGCAAAGCACATCATGGAAACAAGTCACATTATCGACACTACCAACCCGTCTCAAGGAATATTGCGTAATGAGAATCTTAAACCGCCCGCTTTATTCGGGGCAATGTTAATCAGTACTCATCGTCCGGCCTCATGTGTGCATAATTTGTTGACTCACGCAGTTTGTCTGCCCTGGAACTGTTACCAGTTTCTGTTTCATGTAAACTCAATCGCTGACCGTTTCTGGTGTTGTTGCTATCCACGTCAAATATTTTGACATTTCACTTTCATATCTGAAAAGAGTAAACGAAACGTCAACATATTGCGATGTATGTCGTCTATCGTTATTGGTGGAATCCGGCAGAGGCTAATTCCATTCTAAACTATTTCCCTTCAGTAACCAATCCAACACTTGGCGTTAACTGCTCACCATCGTCGGAAATAACGATACTTCTGTGCGGAAATCTCGTCTTTCGTCCTGGTCATTCTGGTCTAACTGTCTCGAGAATTAACCTTAACGCCGGGTCCTCCGCTGATTCTTCTAGCAATACGTGGTTGACGTCCGCTTTGATAATGCATTGTTCTAGCTATTTTGTACACAAAGTCCTCATCACCCTAACAGGACGCGTATGCTAACAAGGGCAGACCAACAAACAGCGTAATGGCTGGTTTCCGAGTTTCCGGTACGGCTTCATAGCTCATCTGGTTGAGCACCCGCCGTGTTTTGGCATGTTATTTTTGCGGCTTTTCCGAATCCTGCCAAAGCCCTGACTTTCACAACTGAGTTTCTTTTAAATACTGGTTTCCGTCTGATAACTCAACTAGATATCATTGTGCTGAAGCCTAAACAGCATCCTTTGGCGATGCTATGGTATCAGAAATACTGGTTTTCCAATATGCTGCGCAACGGCTTGCGATATGTGACGACGTGTTCTTTCTATCTGAATCTAAGTGTGCTAGAAAGCTCGACAAAGAAGACTATACTTTCCTTTCGAATTGAACGTAGTTTCGGTCTGCGGACAAAATGCTTCGTTGTAAAAACCAGTCGGTTCGCTTTCTAACGACAGTACCGCTTCCAGACCCTCTCAATCAACCCCATCAGATCACTTGTGCAACCACTTTCAAGATAAAAGTATACTATTAATGGTAAACAGGAAATAAGATCCTTTATTTATGTTAATATCAGTTGCCTCTTCTCATCTCAAATTAATTGCAGATCTCTGGATGTAAGCTGGTGAACTGAGTGCAATACATCACCAAGATTAGATATAAAAAGGCTCATTTAGTCGCCTATCTTACATTAATGTAACGTTGTCTACATAGCGTCCGGCCACAAATTTTCTATCAACTTCCTTCTTTTTCCGGTCCAACTTTCAGGCTTTGAGAAGCAGTAAACTTATTATAGAGGATTATTTCAAAGACAAGAGTTACTGATGTTCTTCACACATTAGAACTTCGTCCACCTTTGAATTTTATTCACTGGAAATAAAACGTGTTCACAAACTCGTATGAACTTACTCTCGGCTTGCATTACATGTTTTTGATAATTTCACTAAGTACTTATAAACTACTTGTTGAACACATCTATCAAACACCAAAAAATGTTTGCCGAAGTACGTCAGATAAATTTTTCCCCCAAAAATTTATTATCCAAATATTAAAACAAATTCCACTCTGTTGAAAAATGGTAGAGTGTTCAACACTATCAAGCGGCTTTCGTTATAAATGATTTATACGCTTCAAGTCTTACTGAGTTACTGCATCTTTTAAGAGCAATGCATACACAAGCAACACCTGATATTTGCAACGCTATGTATATGCCCGTTCGTCCACACGCGTGCTAATATGACTTTCCAACAATTTACCCTACCCTACTCTAAACTACTCCTACATGGCAACTCAAAAGCGATCACCTGACACTGTCTCTGAGCTGCGTGTACAAATGAAAGATGGCTGAAAAAAGTGAAGAACTGTTATACCCTATCGAATTCTCCAGGACTGTAAACGATAATATTTTCATCAGAAATGAAATATAACGCTCGGTATTATCTAACGATCTGCTGTTTAGGAGACGTTTGCAAGTGTCGTACTCAATCACAACTCACGCTCGCTGTCGATCCTCCAACGATTTTAACATAACCTTCTTCTTTGGCGGAATACGAAATGAAAAGTCACGAGGTTGAAATAAGTGAACTTCCCTATTTTAGACTGTTTTGTTTCAAACTGGAACCTTTTTAACTGTCCTGAGGGTGCCCCTCCGTAAAAACCATCTGTAGGTTGATACCGCATTTTTTGATTGTCACAATCGTCTGACCAAAAAAATATTTTCAACACTACTTTGCACGGTTAGCTGCAGCATCCTTGGGCTGGAAGTAAGTGATTTACTACTCAAGTGAAAATTCGCTTAGTCAAAGAAGATTCTGTTTTATACTTACACGTCAAATGCAAGTGAATATTGGGTATATGATCGGATTACTCGTTGACTTCTCCAACATCACCTCATTCTAATTAACGAACTGGCAAAATATTCCTAGCATACACTCAAAAAAGCTCAAAGATTTAACTGGCCATCAAACAAAATTCTTAAAATCACCGTTTAAAACCTAATGCGTTTTAAACAACTTGTCCGCCCGCATATTCCCTACACTCCCACAACATTGAGAGCCAAAATGCCATCAACTTCACTGGAAAATTTGTCGGAGAAAAATGCAGGCAATTATGCCTCAGTTTTCTTGTGCACCAGCTTGAGGCGAGTTGGTTTGTTTTTGCTAGTATCAGCGACTTTAGTGATCAATCGGCTTTGATTCGGCATGGTTCATCTGAATCATGCCCACACATTTCTCCACTTCTTCTCGCAAACTGTGAGCTTGTTCGGCCTGTCAGAAAAATCATCTGCAATTAATGGGGTAAATTGTCAAACTTCTGAGGGGCTAAAAGTTGTAAAAACACAACATAGGCACGTTTTCGTAGAAAGAATCGGTAACCAACACGTATGTTGTTTGCTGAGTCCGCTTAGTTTTCATATCTCCCATTCATATGTTCCTCAGAAATGACGTTAAAGCAAAGACATCTTGTGAGTTGTATATTTAGGTTTCGTGTTTTCAGAACGCTTTGTTTATCCAACGGGATGTTGAGCCATGTTTACGGAACACCACAGAATGGTATCCGCAATTTTCACATCCATATGGAGAGTTAACCTAATCTAACTGTAACCAAAGTTCAGGGCTTGAATCTCATCAGCCAACGTTCGTTGTGAATAGTGTTCAGGTTGCGTAGTTAACTCAACGGATGACACAGCAAATGCCCTATCTGTTCCAAGCAATATTTCCACGAGCGTCATTCATCGCTGAAACACTTACTACAGATCTCAGTGTGTCCAGAAAAGTGTTAGGAGCTGAGTTATGTGAGCTAAATACAACCCATATTAGCTCATGCCTCTGGATTGTGACAGTCAAGTTTTGACTCGAAATCTTTTGGGTTATTTTAGTTGCCCGAACCTCATTTGTTCCTATGATAGTATCACATCTTTATTTTTTAAAGAGACTACGAATTTGTTAAGTTTGCCTGTTTATATTGCACGGTAACATCTCACATAACTGATACTGTTGTAATTTATAAATAATGGCAACCGTAGATCATCTGAGGAATGTGTTCGTGGAACGAATTTCTCTCCGCTTCGTCCCATGCACGGTGATACAGGAATATAAATAACAAAATCAGCACAAGTGTGTTAAGCCTTTTCTTCTATAGAATCTCACTCTGTTTGTATAAATGAAAGATGATAGTACATGATGTCTTGCTCGCGAAGGAGCATGCTGGGATCAGTTGAGCCTAAATTCGAATGTCATGGATATAGGATTAGGCAAACTGACAATGCGTCTGTAGACTGTGGTCTGGCGAACAAGTGACTGGTTCATGATGATTTAGTAGTAACAGTAACAACGTAGATTTCAACCACACTGGTCAACAATAACGGGAGGTGCACCCAAACTGAAATGGTTACACTAAACTATGGAAAGCTCAGTGCCTGTGAGAAGGAAATGTACTGATAAAAGAGAGACGTGCATACGTAATATTCCATTCTGCAATGGGACTTTACAGGATCTGGATTAAAATGGATCTTCATTAACAATAGTTTACTAATGGAGTAAGCAATACCCGAATTCTGCTTCCCATAACAATGAACGATCGAATGGTCCTGCCTTGATATTTGTGCAAAACTTGGCAAGGCAAATCCGTTTGCTGTTCAGAAAAACAAGCATTATTATTGTCCCCTATCCACAATACACACTAACAGTTTATAGGCTTAAGCACTTTTTAAATACCCATTTCATAATCTGCGGAATAATGGTTACTGTCCAGCGGTTAAGACATTTGAAGAAACACCGTACTTGTTTCTTCAGAGATGTTTGTTCAAGCAAAAAAACAGGAGTCTCTAAGGTTACCCTGAGAAGCAGAATAATCACACTTTCTTCCAAACGGTCACAAAGTGGATAGACAATTTTGGTTTACAGTGAGGCTCTCAGGTACTCTCAAATCAACATGGTTTAACTTCAGACAATCTGCTCGTAACCACTTTATAAAGTCTAGTTAGGCCTATTCATAATAAAATTGAACTAGACTACCTAAAATGCAATGCACTTCAAATGTTTATTTCTCCCGGTGAACATTACGTGCATATTGTGTGTTAGTTATGGTCAGCATCTTATGACTTTTAGCGTATTTTTGCAACCTGATGTAAGCCTTCTGAAAATGTTAGCACACATTTAATAGTGGACTTATTTTCATTGTTTACTCTCCTCATTCTCATTTGCGTCCCACAAATCCGTTTCCAGAATTGATTTGAATAATCTGATTGCCACATAGAAAGTGGGCGAAATCATGAAACGGAAACAGACATGATGTGACAGCACCATGTCTGTCTTAGCTATCACGAAGCGAACAGGGTTATGGAGAAATACAAAGGTATATGCGTAGATCAACCGAGTTTAAAAAACCATATTGTGTACATGTCTACTAAAGAGTCACATAATTGCGTATCCACACTATTACACCCAACCTACTAATCTTGATAAATAAGTACATTAAATATCTCCGCATTTTACTACTTCACATTTCTGTTTCCCCTACCACAGGCTAGATTACACATACTCGTATAGTCGGTTTTCAATAAAACTCGGCTCGTGCTAGAAAAAAATGGTCACATTTTAGTCTTCGATGTATAAATTGGACCAACTGAAACAAAACAGTCAAAGCACTATCCAAAATGGTAGCTAATTATTGCAAACTAGAAGTCATCAGCAAAACGTTCCCTTATTGAATGATCCAGTCATATATATCCACATCACCCAGGGTGAAAACTGACAATCGGTATCAAACATTCACTTGGTGCACCATATATCTCAACCTATTAGCCTAAATGGACAAAAGAATGTGTCTTGTTATTGCCAATTAACCAAACTTTACTGATATGAAGCACTCATTCACCCCACCTGTTTAGGTGGAGTGAATGAAGACTCCTTACAACTCCAACCCGTTTGATTTGTCACATAATATTGTTCAAAACCGGTCATTCATAAGCAGCGAGTCAACCTGACGTAAAATCAGGTTGTAATCCGATCTCCATTTGAAACGGGATTTTAATGGGAACCCTGCATTTTAAACAAATAGTCAACGTTAAGGAATGTCTCATCTAATGAAACGCCTTGTATAGGCGAATTAGGGCTCAGTGTTTTCGAAGCTATGCCTCTGTTGCAGACTTGTCTCTGACCTCCGGGACACTGAAACTGGTTATGTATCTCCTCTGACTCCCGTCTTGAAAATGTTCCAGCGAAACCAATCAGGAAGCAAAGAACGCTATCAAATTACCTTGTGATAAATGACGTCAGCGGCAATGTTTCTAGTGAATCGTACAAGCTACAGTTCATACTTACAGATGTAGTCTATGAGTAATTACACTTCTGGTGAGTAGTAGAGGATTTGGTTTATTTCAAATTGGACATCACCCACAATTGATCGGAGCTGTCACATTCCCATAGTCTTTGCAGTCGGCCCGTTTCGAATAGCAGGAACACTAGACTCGAGTTTCGCTCTCGTTAGAGCTCGTCAGTAGTGCATATGCTCGTCACTGCAGCCGGGACTTTAACCACGGACATGCTGTTCATGAGGCAACCGTGTTTACCACTGCGCCATTGACCTCACATTAGGTACGACCGGATTATCATATGTGAACACTCAACCACTTTCGCTTGTGAGTAATGATCAGGTTGCCCGATCGCCTCGAGAGGAGACACAGTTACTGTTAACAGACAGAGTTCACAGACAGTAACTGTGTCTTCTCTCGAGGCGATCGGGCAACCTGATCATTACTCACAAGACAAAGTGGTTGAGTGTTCACATATGATAATTCGGTCGTGCCTAATGTGAGGTCAATGGCATAGTGGTAAACACGGTTGCTTCATGAACAGCATGTCCGTGGTTCAAGTCCCGGCTGCAGTGACGAGCATATGCACTACTGACGAGCTCTAACGAGAGCGAAACTCGAGTCTAGTGTTTCTGCTGTTCGAAACGGGCCGACTGCAAAGATTATGGGAATGTGACAGCTCGGATCAATTGTGGGTGATATTCAATTTGAATTACACTCCTGTCTAATGAATTTGAACTAATTCCGTCCGGTTATGAAATTGTTAATCTTCGTATAAACATTATGTTGAAATTAATGGTCAGAATTTATTTTTCAGAGTCACTATGTTTGATGTGGAATGATGTAGTCTTTCTGAGCTCAATTTTAGTTTATTCGCAAACGACTAAGTTCTGTGATAGAATTTTAATATAAGTCGTTAAACAACGTCAATTTTGTTGACTACAAAACAGCTGATAAATTGTATCCTCATTCATTCTAGTTCCCGGTTTACCAATCCTACACGAACTGGACATATTGGATTCTTCTAGAATTCGAATTCGTTGGCTCGCTCCAGAGAGTCCATCCTCAAACATCGATATTAAAGAACTCCCACAGCAATCGGCAATATATCGACCTTCTACTGTTAAGCAGTTTCAACTTCAATGGGCAGCGTTTCCGTTTACTGATTGGGAAGAACACAACATATCTGCGATTCATCCACCGAATTCCAAATATGTTTACGAATATGTAATTAACGGTTTATTATCTCGAACACGTTACAGTCTACGGCTTGCTGCATTTGGTTCCGAAGGTGTTGGCCCTGCACTGGAGTTAAACCCTGTGATGACCAAAGGGCAAGGTTTGTAACTGATTGCGCATTATTGAAAATCAAACTGGTTTAATAGTTTATATTTGATAATTGAGAACTGTGAAGATAGCCAGTTTAATATCCAGTTTTAATTTTACTTCGCAAATTACCCTTGCGTTAATTGAGCACAATTATATGTAAGTTCGGGCGTGATACTCAGAAACTGAAAAAATCATTACGAATTAACGTCAGAAGTCTATCCTTGAATGAGTAGAAAGTCGCAAACTACACCTTGGCAGATGCTGAATCAACTTCTATTACGGTCTTAAGCATTAATCTATCAATATTAGTGAAGACAAAATGATAATCTTCAAGGTCGTCTTACAAACAGAAACTGTAGAATTAGTCAGGATCTACGGCTATATGCAGTCTATCATGGCAGCTGTGATCCTCTTGAGTTGAGCAGAACAAGATGAAACACTGGAGGTTTACTCGGATAAAACCTGTTCCGTACATAAATAAGTAGTGTTTAGCGAGTTACACAACTTACAATCAAGTTAACTCAGAGCGCGGAATTTAACCGTCTGCAAGCAACAACCAATAATGCGGTGGCGTAAACAATTCAGTAAGATGGTACATAATAAACAAAAAGGGGAGTTAAACAGGAGGTCACAGTATCAGTTCCGAGTATGTAACGTGTAACATTGTGAGAAATGTTCGGCCAGTATTCCAGTGCAGTTAGTGTACGGTATATATATATATATATATATATATATATATATATATAACATAGAGAGGCGGAGTGTGAAGGTTCGTTGGTCCTAGCTTCCCAGCAGGCGTTTTGCCATCGAAGTAGTCTCGTCAGTGTTTCATGCCACAATAGACAATTGATTTTGGACCGTGAAGGATTACAGTACCCAAGTTTGAGTAGTTCGAATTATTTGCTTAGTAATCTAGAATTGTTGTTTTTAGTAGTGTAATTTAGGCCAGATGGACAACTCAATCAGATACTGCTCACTACATGACAGCGCTTCGTTTAAATATCTGTGTCTTTACCAAGAGGTAAACAATGTTGGCCAAATTTTGCTGTTCATTAAACCTATCGAGTCAGGAAACTATAAACAAGGTTCACACGGAAACTTCTGAGTTGAAACTTCATCAAAAACGCCCATCAGTTTGAGAATAAAAAGTGTGGGATAGCTGCACCAAATAAGATGAAACAGCTCGACAGGTTTACAGCAGAAGAATCTAGAAGAACACGAGGTGGCAAGCAAACTGGAATATTCATTGATCCAAGCATACCTGGTGGTTTTTATCTGAAGCATTGAGCAGCATTCATGTAGTCAGAGCTAATGCACGGCGATAGACCAAAGTGAGCCAAATAGGTCGAAGTGGTTGTATGTAAACAACCCAAATCATAGTACTGACTAGTGGCAGTCTCGGACACAGCGATAACATAAACCGTATTCAACCAATTATTATAATTAACGGTTTCCTACTCCACCTGAGTAAGATTTTTATTTTGCATTCCTGAACGTCCTGACTGAAAGTTGATCAACCTACTCGTGATCATGTTTGTTAGCCTCACCGTAATCCATGAGATCATTGGATTTTACAGTCATTCAGATTCGTGTTTTTTAGTTACATGTAGTCCATAATGTCGCTTGAAAAGTGCTAGCAATGTACATTTCACATACCTTTACTGTTGTATTTAGAACTGCCGTTATTATTAATTAGCCTCATTGTTTGCTAGATTTACTTGAATAGAAATAGACTGAACAGGCTAACTTATCTAGAGTTTTCAGGAGGTAAGTCCAATTCGTTTATTCCGTTTTTCGTCTTTCATGCAGCCATGTCGTCTTCTCGTTGGCTTCAGTGGTTGCAGCATGAAATTTATAACAGCGTAACCATCTTCTTTGGCATGTAAGAAAACTGTGTGCTCATATTCAGAGTAATCAACAGCAACGCATTTCACTAGTCATGTTTTTCATCACTTGTGTCTTGCCAGCTCATTGTTACTTGTAAATCCGAAGCTTAACTCACTTGTGGTTTACACCAAGTTAGGTTAGAATTCAGCTCGGTTAATGTTGCTCACGAACAAATATCCAATCTATTGATAAACATTTCATCGTATAACTACACATTTCACACTTCGACTGGAACAACAAATCCGTACAGAGAATAAGTTAGAATTCAATTTCAGATTAACGTATGGACATTTAAAGCACTTCATAACATCTTCAGAAGCAATGTGTTTTGGAAAATGTTATGCGATATAAAGGCTGCATTACACCGCATACTTGAGAATAACTCATTTGAAGTGTGATATTTTTCTATCATTTTGATGAAACTAGCTGCCTGGCCTGATAACCGTAATGATTTTGGGTAATCTAGTAAAGCTGGATCGTTTGGTGGATTCCATGTGACATAATTTGTTGGGTGGGTGACTAGATGTGAAATTTCTGGATTTCTGGTATGGCTCTGTAACTCAGCTAGTAGAATATTTGACGCGTCTGAGCATGTTGTTTTTGCCCCGATTCAAATCCACTCAAAGTCCATATTTCCCGCAATTGGGTCTCTTCTAATTTATCACGTTTGCCAAACTACTTATCAGGAAATTCGTAAAACTGTTACACTGGCGGTCATTTCGGTAGTTCGTAGATACAGAGCGCCATTGTCGCTAATGTAAAGTATAGTCGAGTCAGCGAGAAAATTCAGCTATGTCCTGGCTACAAATGTCACACTAGCTTATACAGACACCGTATGTTCGAGCAGTTACTTGGCGCTCAGAGCAATGTCTACTAAACTTAGTGTGTTCCCTCAAACAGTCTGTCATTTTTATTGGGAATAACTTCTCTTTAGTTCGACTGAACGTAGAGACGAATAGAAAACTATAAAATTTGAAATAAACGAATACAAATATAAAGAGTGAATGTGACACTAGTTGGTTTTATTGAACTGAAGCGTATGACGTTCAGATAGAGGTTATATATACCTATTTATTCCGAGGTTATTCTGGTCGGTACTGTAGAGACAATACTAGAACGTAATGCTCTGAACTGCAGTGCCCTTCTAAATTAGAACTGGTTCACAACAACGACAACTTTCGATAAAGACTGCATATTTCACAAAAAGCTCACGATACTCAAAGGCTGCTCTCAAAACCCTCATGGCAACAGCTTTTCGGTGCGTAACCGCCAGGAGCCAGAAATATAAAACCTTCCTTCCGGTTCCCTGTGTTTTAAAGTTTATCCAAGTCAATATTAATTTCTTGAAGCCTGGCGCACGCAGTCCAAATTCCTGTACTTTCAAACCAAGTGTAAACAAAACCGGTGACAACCATTACAAGAATAGATTCATACTAGCTATCTATGTGCATCAGGCAGTTAAACAAGTCAACTCTGAGCATGTGTTCAATGCCACCCAGCCCTCGGCTTCTTTCACTTCCTGTGAATCTGGACTTCGGGTTTGTGGCCATGTTTGGCTTTGAGTAATCGGCAAGCAATCAACACCTTATTTCATTTACTCTTGACAACGACAGGATCGAACTTAGCCGGGTTTACATGTAACCTTTGAGCAACGACTGTTAGTCCGGGGTCGGGGCAGCATCATTTGTGCATGTGCGTTACGCATCTTCACACTGATCACGTGCTCGGTTTTGATTGGGTCGAAATCCCTTTAGTTTGGTTACGAACCGATCATATCAAAATTTTAACCGAAAGTACACTACAGCTGTTCTTCCGGGTCCTAAGAGAACTTGGTTGAGACGTAAAGACGGTGACTTGTTCTCCAGTAAACCGGTTGTATTGAGTGCGTTGAGTCTTAAAAATACCTTTGCAAGGTAATAAATTTAAAAATTAATATGTGGAGGGAAGTTTTTACATCAGTCTATATACGGTGTCCTAAAAGCTCCGGTGTATCTGATTTGTAAAAGTACACATAAAAATATGAATATCCTATGTGAGGATCTGAGAAGTAAGTTAAACTGTATTTTGGCGAAAAATAGAGGACCCGCAATTTTTAGCAGCGAGAAAACGTCAGCCTTAACTTCTAGAATGATGAAGTAGATTAGATACTGACTATAATATCCTGTGGCCGGATGACTCGTGCTATGCTCAAATGCACAAAAACAATTTTGTCTTCCCCTCCCAAAGACGAACCACTGAGCTGAAGGGAAATCAGTTTGTTGTTGCTAAGTATTTGAGGCTTGTGTTGGTCCTCCTACTTGCCTATAAAAGGCGACGCCCTCTCTTGGTAACCCAAGATAAACGGAATCCTAGGTGTTGGTGAAAAAACAGACATAGTCAGTTGGAAACGTTGAATAAATGACGGGAATTTCATCAGCCAAACAAAACTATATAAAAATGAACTTTGGTGATTGTAGACTATATTGTTAATAAACTACAAGACTCATCCAAGTTGTTTCAGTTACATTTATGCAAACAGAATTTATCAACTGGTACAGTCCTAAGATGCAAACGTTACCGAGATTATAAGCTCAGTTTTTACCCGTCACTTTTAACAATGCTGAGTACAATGAACTGTTAGAAATGGAATCGTCTACTCGCTATAATCACTGGGGTAGCTTTTGTTCAGATTTGACCACTGGTGCTCCCAGAAATGTAAGCTTTCTGCGTTAGTAGAAAAATTGATCAGACATGCAAGTAATCGACTTAGACTGGGACGTATTTGGCCTCTATGCTGCTGCTGCTGCTTTTACACACACTTCATAAGTGTGGACTAGTTGCCAGCTCTGCTTAGTTGTTGACAGTTTACAGGTCAGGTGCTAACTCAAGCAAACAAACAACAAAAGAAAACAAACCAAAATAAAGAGTAAACTTCGGCACATGAGGTCACCTCAGTTGTTGAGATATTCTACCAAATAAACGATGTGAGATTGTGTTTTGAAAGGAAATATTGATTTGCTACTAAAATTTACTCCTTCGAATAAAGTTGAGCCGCGCATTCAAGGGAAACGATCACTAATCCACAAAGAAGTGATAACCATATGACAATGACTGATAATTGGGTTCGAATTGCTCTGTGGCATCGCCCCTTTCTCTTATTTCACACCACTCGATAAACGTTTGAATCCTGCAGAAGTGCAAACAAAAGCAATTGTTCTCTCCAAACCTCCCTTAGTGACCTGTTTTGATGCTGCGCAGGGGTGATCGTAATGAAAAAGAAACACTGCATTGCATTTTTGCTGTTTATCTGTATACTTGCTACTGTTGAAATCGTGTAAAAGTTTAGAACGTAGATATGCTTACATCTTGAGAGAAAGTAATTTTTTTACCGCCTGCTGCTCTCTGAAACTCAAACACTATCGAAACCGATCAGATTTGTTCTCTCCCAAGAGATGTCCGTTTTTCGAACGTATGTTTTATTACACTGGTCTCTGCCGGACCAAGTTTGTTTTAATACCACTAGTTAACAGCTGACAAATATTAACAATTTTAGGCAGTTTATGATCAAATGCAAATAAACATTTAATTTAACCGTTGTTTCTGTCCTCCATGCAGGTGGGGTAACTTTCCGTCAAATGTGTTTTACCTTAAAAATGAATGACAAGCACAACGAAATGGTATTAAGTCATAGTTAGCAACACCTCTTCCTCGACTAGAACTTCTCTCTAAGTTGAAGTCACAAAAGTCAATAACATGTTGAGCAGTGTTCTGATAAATGATGAGTAGTGAAGGATTTCGGTTTGTACATAGGCTAACTATCACCAATAATCAATCACAGCTGTCGCACTCCCATAGACTTTTCAGTCGGCCCATTTGGAAAAGAAGCACTAGACTCGAGTTCCGCTCTCACAACGATAGTGGCTGGACGTTCACATATGATAATTCAATCGTGCCTAATGTGAGACCAGTGACGTAGTGGTCAACACGGTTGAGTCATGAATGCGTGGCCTGAGTTCTGGCCCCGGTAGTGGCAAGGATATGCGCTGCTGACGAGCTTTAATGAGAACGAACATCGAGTCTAGTGCTTCTGCCGTTCGACACGGACCGAATGGAAATTCTATGGGAATGTGACAGTTACAGTCAGTTGTGGGTGGTTTTCAACCTATATGAAAATCAAAATCTCCCACTATTCATCATTCACCTTGAAGATGTTCCACAGTCGTCCATATTTGTGCCCCAAAACCATGGCGAAAGACTGCCATTTTTCTCATTCGATGTACCTTCCTGTAAGATTCAAGACCCCTAACCCTACTGTCCAGAGACAACGCCATCTGCTAACAGCCCTCTGACTGTAAAAATAACTATCTTCAACGTGCAAGAGTTTATGCGAGCGAACCTCGACTTGAATTATACTTCAAGGTTAGCTCTGTCTCCACATGTTGCGGCTTGGTCATACATTAGTTATGTGGAGCGCGACTGATATTACTTAACAGGGCAATTAAATTTCAAGATCAACTGTACACACACTATCACCATCATCATCATCATCATCATATACAGCATTACATCATCACGCATTATACATTTCACTCTGTACCTTACTGGTGGGGACTGTGAGTACTTAGCCGATCTCCTCATGTACGAGTGACAGCGAAACCAGTGCGCGTTCTCGTTAGGTGAATATCAGAGCTGATCCATGAAATTAAGCGTTGTACATGTGTTTTCGTAACTCCGCCCTTGAGGCAACAGTGAGCACTCCTATCCTATTTCAGGGTGACAGATAAATTGCGGTGTGATCCACAGAGGCAAATCGGGTTTGTGCATAAGGTGAGCCAGCCCTGTCCAATACGAGGTCAGTGGCGTTGTGATCAACGGAGTTATCTAGTGAAAACATGGCTGGATTTCATACTCCGGTCATGCCAGTTTGGCAAAAGAGTGGAGGTCCAGTCTGGTGTATTTCCGAAAGGAACTTCGAGGATAGGAGTATCGTGATAGTTTATAAGTGAAAGTTTATTGACGGTAATCACAATCCCTTCTACTCATCTGCAATTAGTACAACTCATTGAACAATCTGTTCTATATTTTAGTGTTCCGAACTTTCAAGAGCAGCTATTCGAAGAGTGGATAGTAACAGGTTCCTGGGCAGATTGTGTTGGCACTCGTGTAATCCAGACCATATTTACACGCTGTAGTGGAGGAGATGCCGGATATACATAAGTTACTAGGTAACAAGTGGGGGCAGCACGGAAATTATGACCGACTATAGTTTCAAATTTCAGAATTATTTCCCCTAGTTTTACTTGAGAAAAATGTGCACCATTATACTGGTGCTCAGACCATCAAATGTAGCACAAATATAATGAAAATTGTCCATAGTTGGTGACCTCATAGTCCATTGATTCTAAAATGTACCTGCCATATCTGATTTAAACTTATGTTATATACAGAAACTATCTAAAGCTATATCCAGGCTACATAAGTTCACAGCAGTTAGCGACAGAACTTGTACAGGAATGTATATTTGATGTTATTCTAAATTCACAAATCTGATGACAAATACAATTTTACTTCAAACCAAAGAAGAACTTTTGTATCCTTGAACCTCCAATTTTATATGCCCACAATATCTCCGTGTATTAAAGAAAGTTATCTAGAAACTAATTCACCAAAGATGGATCCAGTCTTGTTGAATAAAACTCAGTGAGGTGGGACAACACATCAAAGTATTTGTGATATGATATGTTGTGTGACCAATAACAGAAGAAAAAGGATCATTCATGTCAGCCAAATTTTTGTTCAAGCACTTTCCGACACACACTCAAAGCTTCTCACTTCATAAGGAATGATTCATTGGGCCCCAATTCTACGCCCAAAATCCAAGTGAAGTGCGATAAACCAGGTGGAAAACATCTTGAAAATAAACCACTTTATATATATATACATATATATATATATAAACAGTTTCCGTGTCACAATATTTTCTGTCGGTTTTTCATGTTGATTATTCAGAATTGTGGACGTACCGTTGCAACAGCTGTGGTGAAGCGGACACATAAAATAAGGCAACTTAATTAAGAAAGACAACACGAAGTTTAAAACTGGTGACTCACTGTGCTCATACGGGGTTTCCATATTTAAGTATTATAAGGCAAACAAATGACAGTTTATCCATATTGCAGAAACAAGATGCTTACGAAAATAACACAATTTGAAGACAATGATTGTGCAAAAATTCATTTATCTTCAGCTAGCTTGGCCTAAGAATAATTAATCTGTCAGTTAGTAATCTGGTGAATATGTCAGTTTTGAGGCGATCAGTTTGTAAAAATATGGGCTTCGATTGGATTCGATGCGCCAACAAGAACCGTCATTTTCGTTTGCTTCTGCGTGAGTAAATTCCACTGCTCTTAAGAAAGAACCGACTGTTCATAGTAAACGATGCTTAACATTTGTGTGTATTGTTAAACAAACTTGTAAACGATGGCTGTTTTACAGAGGTAGTTTTAAAACAGCTAAGCGTGGGATCATTTCCGCCTAATTTGACTAAATAACACGCTTGAATGATTTCCATACAAGTTTTAAACAAAATAGCCTTGCTATTTTATATTGGAAGATACAATTTATAGTCGGAAAAATAGTCCTTTGATTTGGAAAATGAATGTTTACATAGTTTGGCCCGCTTACGTTCCCACTTCAAACTAACTATTGGTCGTAAAGTAGCTAGTCAGTTACGCCTTCAAAACCAACAGGCCAGCAAGTCCGAACAGTTGGGTCAAGACCTTTCGTTTTTTCCCAAAGATCAATGTTTGCATGCCGGACTAAAAACGGCTGTAGTAAACACAAGTCTACCTCATTTCAATCTCATTGGTCAATTTCCCAATCTGCTTATTGGCTACATTCACACGAACGGTTTTTTCCAGTGGCGATGGTGACAAATTTGTTGCGGTTGCAATCATCGATCAATACTGGCGCATACTCCTATAGGATGGCAGGAAAAACTAATTATTTAATATCATTTATTTCACAGTATTTTTAAGAATGGCAGTGAGGTGGTGCACAGCTTTTTGTGCTTTTCTGTTATTTTGTTTTGTCTGTTCAAAAGATGTCCTACAGTCAGCGGATCTCAGTGTGCCGTTTATACTGGATTCTAATCCTTGCATGCTTGATCCATCTATTTGCTTTCAAGTTCCATCAGCACCAAGGAACTTACGATTGAATCAACTACGGAGAGCTTTGCCACCTGGTATTCGTGACCTCAAAGAAGCTTTCGCGGTACTGGAGCTTGCATGGGATCCACCAGAAAGAAGTCATGGTGATTTGAGAGGATATCAAGTTTCGTATCGTATGATTGGACCACCGGATGCAACATTTTCTGAAACGCACACATCCAGTGGACAGTTACATGAGACTGGATTGAGTAAACCAGTACGCAGGAATGTCACCCAAACTGCGTTCACATCATCCATCGCTGACGGAATAAGTGAGACAATATTGTGGCAAAATTTACCATAAACACATATTATTCCGGCTCGTTATAAAATCTGCTATATTCAGGTTTGATTATGGGTTACTTTTTGTGAATATGTTAAATATACACTGGGCGACACTCATGATAGATTGCTGTTCCCATGAAGACAAATTGTTCCATATACCTCTTTGGAAAATACTGCAGTCTCGACATTATTACAGCAAATTCGTAGTGTACACTCCTTCGCTTAATGATTGAAATGTGCTATAAAACTGAGTTCTAACAGATGTGTAAATTAAGTCCAGTGAGTCATTTTATAACACACTCACTCAAAAGTCCATATGAATAAGAAAGCGTTCTACCAAATTCAGGACCACTCACCAGTAACACGGTTTAGGTGTTGAATACAACTTTTTGCTTTATACGACCCTAAGCTATTTTGTATATTTACATCATACAAACACGATATGTTCTGTAATGTTGAACATGTTAAATAAGTCATTAAAATGATAATTAAAGAGTAATGGTAAGTGAACAATAAAGTGAATTGGATTAGAAAGCTTTTGCCCGAATCTTGAAACCGATGAGCTAACCTGAGTTTGGTTAGAAAGTCAATGTGACGGAGTGTTTATATGTAGCAATTCAGAGATGCCCAGTGTGAGATCAAAGACATGATGGTTTACATAACTACTGTTCTTGCACTTGGACCGAAATTCAAGCAGAGATCAGCCCCTAACTTTCAATTAGTGATGTGCTCACGTCTAAGGCTTATATTAAAAAAGTGCAGGACAAAAGTCCAATCTGACTGGGCGAGGTGTGAACATTTCTTAGTGTTGTGTAACTAATGAATCAATGCAGACCATGTTACCTTGACGTATGACGCATGTTTTAAAGTGACCACTTAAGGATGGGCAGTGTTTATAATGCTGTCATGTAAGATTTATGCTACGAAAGCGTTTTCTGCAGGTCGACTGGGCTTAATACAGTTTCTTAATTAAATTCAAGCCTCACAACAAAATAGAATGAAATATACATCTTTTACTGTTACGAAGACACTACGGATGTCATCACCATAAAGGCGTAATATGTTTTTTGCAAAATGCTCGGAATGTGCCTGCACACTTTAATAACAATTGCTGAGACAAAATCGAAAGTTTGTGTTGGTCATCGTAAAGAAAACCTTGAAATCCTCAGGGAAGTTAAGTTGTCTCTAATACGTTTCTTGCCATAGCTGATACTTGTAGACCTGGCTAATAACTCTGCCGCTTGCAACAGCAACAATCGGATATGCAACATTGCATTCGGCACAGCTGAAAATGTTTTCAATAGTTTTTCTATTGCAGCTGTTGCTCGGTTAAACCGATGCAACACAGTGCACATATACAGTGATAACAGAACGCATGTAACTTGGAAAACGGGAAAACCTGAGACATGACAAAAATTTTGCAAGTGTTAACATTTCAACATAGACGATTTCCTGAACTTTAATAACGGTCCGCTTGAAAACCGTTCAAATTTATTTGTGTATTAGTAACTTCACAATACCTTCTTTGAGAGATCGTCTACAGCCGAATTTCCATTTGGAATGTCCGGGTTAACCTGTAATCATGAAAAATACTGTGTAGCGAACAGGCTCGTTTTCAGTGATTCATCATCAGGCTAAATACATCA
>LUCH01000226.1:51583-118899 GCA_013368495.1 Paragonimus heterotremus | reverse complement strand
AGCCTGATGATGAATCACTGAAAACGAGCTTGTTCGCTACACAGTATTTTTCATGACTACACTGGGAATTTTCGCGCGAATTAACCTGTAATGATGAACGGGTAAACAAATTTTTGATGAGCCCACAAGCATGGTGCTTTTTTACACGCCCATCTCGGAAGTTGGTTAGTCCGGTTTTCAACTTGTCCATGGTTAAAAAGAGTTTCAATTAATTTGTGTCTTAAAACGAAGCAACAGAAGTACGGCTCATTTGCTGTTCATAAATATATTGCCGGAGTTTCCGTTGATTAAAAGGTTTGCAGTTAGAAAACTTGAGATATGAATTCGTGCTAAGCTAGGACGAGAATACCAGCTACAATTAGTTCTAGGTAGCTTCCAGTGCTTCCTCCGTCGAACAATATCTAAGCCTTATTTTCAACTGTGAGATCAATAATTGGCTTTGTAGGATGTAGGCGTTCAAAAATACTCAATGGCAAACCTTCAGTTATCTCACGTCAGATAATTCAAATGTATTATTTTGCAGATTTACAGCTTTGTTTGCAATGCTAGTCGATTTTTGTATACCGGTATTGTTCCGGTGACACTGGTCTAATCCGTAGTCAATTAACTGAACTAAATTTGCATTCGGTATTCCCGTATCCCAATAACTCGTGAAACTTATTAGAACGCTTCCCGTAACTGGGTGCTTAGAATAACCTAACTTAACGTGAAGGATATACTGGAAGTTCGGAACTGTTATCCAAACTATACACTTAGAATCGCTCACCTGTGCTAAGACGATAGAAAACGGTGAAATTATGTAGTAAGCTTTTTACATCTGTGAAAAGCAAATTGGTATGAAATCAGGAATTCATAGGTTTATTGATAAAAGTGAACACCTGTTGACACGGCACATAGTATCCCACGAATAAACTTGATAATCGATAATCTGATAATCGGTAAATTTAACTTCTCTGAGAAAGCATATATTCATATATGTAGATTTATGGTAGCAAAATAAATGCCGATTCACTGAAAACCTGCGTGATTGCTCGCGGTCTTGCAAGTGTGCCATTCATGCAGGTATATCAAAAGCCGTCTGTTTTTGTAACGACCATTTGTGCACGGATGCATTTAAAAACGATTCTATTTTAGAAAATCAGATGAGAATTACCACAAATTCACGTGCATACCTATACTATGTTAAAAGTGTCGATGTAAGATCACGTTGCTTCCTGAGGGTTGCGGTCTCGTAATCCACAGTTCTCATCCCGTTTACTGTACTTGGAGTGAAACAAGAAACCGAGTGACTCAACAGTTGTTTATTGACAGTGTCGAAGCCGACTGCCTACATTTTATTTTAAACACAACCAACACAACTCACCTGCGAAATACAACGATCCTGTTAAGAAATAAAGATCTGTCAGTGTCACATGCTTAAAAACTATCGTGAATTGTTAATATTCTATGCCGATCTTATACGACATTTAGAACTTATTTCTGTTCAGTAAATTTCGGTTATAATTTTAGCAGTTATACTTTTCTCCTCAACCTAAAAAACTATAGTTAACACCGGTTATTGTTCGTTTGAAGGAAAACTGTATACATTAAAAATAATTTCAACTGGTGAAAACAACAACCAAAACCGATTGTTTCTGAACTTGTCAGACAGAACTGAGGCCCTTATTGAAGTTGGAAACCAAATTCCCACTAGTACGGATACTGGATAAGCTCAAGTTGTGTAATTTTAGTTATGACACGAGCTTCATCCAAACGTGATATGTAAAACTGATCAGCGATATAAGACTAAGCGTTCATCTAGTTTTTTACGAATCACTCCTGTAAAACGTAATTTACAGTGTCCATCCTTTGTGGATAACTGACTGAGATAACTGCGTATCAATTGCATCCGCATTATGATATCAGCCGTCTAATTTCATTGTGATGATAGAATGCTTCACACTCATTTACGACAAAACCACAAGGATACTTCGGTATAAAGTTTACCAGAATTAGTTACAAGGACACCGTCCCATTGCTTTACTTTGGGGTCTGTATGTATCTTTTCAGTATGTCCCTCATAAATGATTTAGAATAAGCTGAGCACAGTTTGTTTTATTCTGGAAAAATGCATCTTGTTTCTTCAACATAAAATCCTTGGTTCTAGGATCCTCGTGCACCTCCCGAAAGACCACGTTATATAGCTTATTTATGAATATTGAGATTAAACCACAGATTAGGAATCCTAATGAACTGTCTCATAGAGACAGTTCTACCTTTTCTCTACATATATGGAAACAGGTTGTTGTTGTAAGCTAGCGATTTCTCCCAAGATGCTATGACGAATGTAACTGAAAATGTGTACAGTATGCTGGTAAAAATAACTATTATCTCATTATCAAAAAATGGAAAACCATTTTTGAACCTAGCCCGGAGTAGTAGTTACTTGCTTTTAGTAGGAGAATAACTAATCTGTTTAGCGATCATTCGAGTGAAGCTTTCATACACATAGGTTTTCCTGCTTAAAATTCAGATCAAAAGAAGAATGGAGGAATTCTTGCAGACATGTCTATCAGATCCGTTTGTTTATACATTACAGCGTGCTATGCGTTCAGGATTAGAAGGATTTAACTTTGCACCCTTCGATAATTTGGTCAAGTACATTCCCAAAACACCTCTTTCATCTGTCTCAAGAATGCTTACAAAATCAGCGCTGATTACAACTTCAACATGTTAATACTTGCGGAGAGCATCAACAGAAGGCGTCTGCGTCTGTCCTGATTTAAACTTTCGATAGTTCTCGTCTGATTCTGTAGTGTTTCAAATAAGATCTCCCGAAAACCGATCAAATGCTCACAATTAAGTCAAGATTCACTCTACTTCCTTCTGTAAGCACGTTTGCGGCACCCGACACACCCTCACGTTGCCTGAACTTCATACAGCGTGTCGTCTGAATGAGTTTGAATGGTTCACGTGTTGGGCACCCTTACACTGTTTCGTAGTAGTTCGTGCTATTTTCTTCAATCGGGATTTAAATTAATGAATACTGCATAGCTTCGCATTTAAGACCAGCGAAAATCAGCGAAAAACAGTCTACGATACGCTATAACAAATTCAGCCTACACCACTGTGGAGCCTAACAAGTGTGTCGCGGGACTCATTGTTTAGGTGATCGATAGTAGGGGATTTTTGTTTCATTTAATATAATTTGAACCACTCACAATTGGTCGCGGTTATGGCATTCACAAAGACATCTCAGTCAAACTTGTGAAGGTGTGGTCGTAGTTCTAGCCCCGATCGTGGAAAGGATATGTATTACTGATGACCTCCTACAAGAGCCTTATAAGAAATGCCTAACATATGAGTAGTGTACATCGTTCATGTCTGAGCTGCCTGAGTTTGTTCCTCTGGTTTGATGTACATACTTCACCACAGCTGAAAATTTAAATCGAGAAGGGCAACGAAGATGGATAACCCAATAGTTTAGATATTGTTTTAGTGAAATTATGCGCTCAGAATACAATTCACTTGAAGAACACATGTAACTTATTTCACCAACAAAAGAAGATCAACCTATTAGGGCCAAAAGACACTGTGATTACTAATTCCCACGAAAATTCCAAAAGAATCACATATTCAGAACCAACAGGTCATCGGTTTGAAGAACGAAGGGATATATAGCCAAGTGGGTTCATAGACCGACCACACAACCGGACACCGTGGTCACTCTGATTTCTAAGGCGTCTACCTTCGTCAGTCGAAGGACACATCTTGTCCAGTGAACACAAGTTGCTCAATTCTCCATTTTTCCCCATCTCTGCTGCAACAGTAAACGTTAATTTAAAGTGTCCGTGTTAATAGCGGTTTGGTACTGGCAAATCAATGTTAGCAAACATCAGTTTCTGTCCTCCAACTGTTTCGTACAAATTGCGGAAGGAGTGCGAATAGGTTGAACTACCTATTTACGTCATACCGTACGGTAATTTTCATGGAACCCGAGGAATAGAAAGAGACCAGAATGCCACCACTAGCTTGAATAGGTAAGTCTTACATAGTAGGACTCTACTACTTGCCAAGATTTTCAATCTGACATTAAGTAACAGCACAGTGAGGTTGACTATGCTATAATTATAGATGACAATCGATGGTCTACGTGGTTTTTTGGCCATCCTGGACTACTTGCTTGCGTCAACGACTATATTATTCTACCAGCAGTAATTTGATTACAATTGCAAGTTAGCCGGTAAATACCATGTAAACAACAGAGCCTAGTGAAAGTGTTAAACTTGTGCTCTGCTGAAAAACATAGACACTGTTGAGTGGCAAACATGAGAAAAGTCGCCGTTTAGTGAGAGTTCATCAGTGCTCCAGAAGACAACTTTCCGAAGACAATCACATTGCAAAACGCACTTTTATTCACTTACGTCATACAGTCCAATTCATTGCTCATCGTCGATACCCCGGTGTTCGGTTGTTTGATGTTTCAAACCGGAAAAGTATATAAAACTTCGCACGTACCATCTTAAGTTAGCTGTCACATCCATAATTAGTACATAACACATATAAAATGCACGGGGTGAATTGCCCTACGTAAAACACTTCCACCTTACAAACCGTTACAATAGCTTCAGCTGAATTGTCAAACGTTCCTGGAGATGTCAGAAACTGATTTTTTTAAAACCGCACAACGTCAAGCATTCGTAAACTGAGTAGCGTTTATAGCCGACTCGCGATTACGCCAAACCTAAACCACGCTTATTTTCGTTATGTCACCACTATGCCAGTTTGTCTTGCAACTGAAAAGATATTTAGAAACATTGAAAGAAATCGTTTTAGCTGCCAACTTCAACCGCAAGTACTTTAACAACTCAATTTGCATATGTAATCCAAATTTGCACCAGCTATCCAGCATCCCGTGGAGATCTCCAATTGCTCTCCTACTTGTTATCACAACCTAATCCCTGAAAGATTTAAAGAAAGCAGCAGAATTTCCGAGAAAAACCCAATTGGTCGCCTTTTATTCGATGAGAAATTAAGCTCCTGTGAATGTTAGGAAAGCAACCCGATATTTTGAGTAAAATATGACGAATGAGACGTGTCAAAATGAGATTGTACGCAATGAAATGATAAGTCGTATGATTTTTCTTGATACAACCTGTTCAATTCCAAGTTGTCCCAATTAACTCTTCAAATGAGTTGTAGTTTTTAAATCAAATTTGCCGACAAATAACTGAAACTGAATGATTTCACATTTGGAAAGTTTCCAAACAACGTCTACGATAGGAACAGTATTCCGACCGTGTTAAAGCGCATATGGATTTCGTGGAACTTTAAAAACGACGCCAGCCGCGTAGACAAGAATACAAAAAATCAATATAGTATCAAAGGGAAAAGAAGAAAAACATTATCAATTAGTTCAACTGAGAGGATCGTAACAAACCTATTTCATTACTTCACCTGGCTACGTCCATTTTTATGTTACATGTTTGAGTTATTTATTAGGACGGCTTTTTTCCCGCTTATTAATCAAGAGTGAATGTCTACAAAACATAGGTCCAGATACTAAGGGATAGTGAGTTACTGGCTAACAGACGCGGATTGAGTCCGTACTTATCAGGAAATTTGTTTGCATGCGATTGTAAAAAGTCGTTTTATTATCTTCAGTTGCTTGTTTTCCTGGAAGAATTTGCAGATTCACAAAACACATGCTGATAAGTTACGTTATATATGTGACTCTTCTTTATTAAGTTTGTATGTTTTTTTGTATCATCAGTGATCGTCTGGAAAACTAGTTTCATCCGAAATCACATGCGACTGATATAAGCATAAACTCGGTAGTTAATTAGATTACATTGTCCTCAAATTACAAAGCCAATTTATTTATCAGTTTATTTCTTCCAACACAACTTTAATAGAAAACAATAGTATAACTGAAGCGGGGATGAAGCAAATCTACATTTGACTACTCTATTTCAATATTCGTTAGGCAGCGTTAGTGTGAACTCCAAATTTTGTAATACTGTTGTTGTGCTCTTTGTCTTGAACCGAATTATCTGTGGCAGAAAAACAAATTTAGAATCCATATTTTCCCTGTGTATTTACAAACTGAGACTTCATAAATCCAAACTATCCAAACGAAAACGATGGATATTTGATGTTAAGCATTTAATTCATTGATCCAAGTATCAGAGTTTTATTTTGCACGATTCACGTTTTCAGAACAAAACAAAAATTGATTCGCTTCCTACGTTATCTCAAGTAGAATATTGTCCCCAAGAAATAAGTAAGATGCATCAACTTATCATCAACTTCAAATATAAATCACTTCAAAACTACTTCCAATTCGATAAGGCATATTTTAGTATCTTTACCTAAAGATTCATAATAATGACTTTACTCAATACTGTTGTCTTCATTACAGTGAACTAATAAGACTGATCAACTTAATGAACTGTAGCTGACGTGTGAAGCTATTTCCGGTTAACTATGTCCGGCAAGCCGGCGAAAACTCTTCCAAACGGCGCATATCTGTCGTTTAACTTCCTCTCAAATAATGTTTGATAAATGTCGTCTAATTGGTGTTACACTTCTAAATGATTTAGAAAATTCCAACAGTTCATCTCCATTTGTGTCTACTGCACTTGTTATACCTGCTATTCTAGAATTCGGACGTGTTTACCAATTTGAAGTGGCGGCTTACAACGGAGTAGACTTAGGACTCCCTGCTCAGCTGAACGTCAGTACACCGGAAAACGGTATGTCACGTAAACGTTCGAAGAATACCTTTGTTACTTCTCCACATGTAAACTGTCTACATTTTCAGGAGGTATTCCTTTCTTCGAGTCTTTTTAAAACGAATGTAAGTCAAAGACATTTAGAGACAATTCTTTTCAAATACACAACAGAAATTAGCTGGGATACCATCTTGTTTGCGGTTGTCTCAACTAACCATCAGAGTTTCAGATTTTTGTGTAAGACAAAAGATTCTTCACATTCTCTTTAATTACCTGGATCCATCCTATTGACTTCGCGGTCGTGGTCAACCTCGTGGTATGCTAGTACAGATTGGTGCCTTGTAAATTGGTATTTAAATTGACGCTACCAGTTTTCGTTGCTCTCTCCTTAACGAACCCTCTAACGAAGGTCGCCCCTTATGGCCTCGCCATGTATGAATCTGTGGAAGGATGCTCAATCCGAGGACCTTCGTATTACGATAGTTTGTAGCTGCTAATATTGTCCGGCTTGCAACCTCTCCGAGACCAATAGACACGAGGCCCAACATATAACGCGAAGGCCGTCTGTTCGAGTTTGGCCCGAATATTACTAATCCACGAGAAAGAACAAGAATGCAAGGGATTCTTAGGTCGAACATCAATAGAATGGATAAAGGAAACTCAGCGTTTCTCAGTCTTATGTTTTTTGAGTGTGGTCCGAAAGAGATGAAAAGGAGAGATATTTATGAACTTCCACTTGGTTAAGGAAAAAAATTATCATATGCACATACTTGATCTAATTTTCACAAATTTCATCAAACTCTCTTTCATTAAAAAGGCCTTACTTGTGCATATTAATTCTGTAGGCATGTTTACTGACAGCGCGATTGAATTATATATGACGTAATCTACCCTATAAACCCTACGCCGCACACAACTGGCTTATTTACTTGGATGATATATTTAATGAATACATTGTATTTCAACATAATCGAATGCAATTGTGGTTGTCAACAATATAAAATCAACACTAATTGCATACCGATACTCATGAAAATGAGCCCGGGCGTTTAATCTTCTGTAATATTTTCATTTCGTTTGTTTGAAAACGTACCATAACTTCGCCATACATAATCATTTTTTGAATTATAACGTTCAGTACCTGATGGGTATCCCCTTCAAGTAAGACTGAATGGCCAATCAGCCACGGCAGTTGAAGTCACGTGGTCTCCACCTGTTCAACAGCAATGGAACGGAGGAATTGTGAACTATCAGGTGAGCACGTCCTGATAACTGGCTTTGTTGGATCGATAAGTAAAAGATGGGTGAATGCAAAAAAAATCATCTTGAAACGTGTTAAAGAGAGAAGCCGAGTAAATTTTCAAATGTTTCCATGCTGAATATATTCGGCACATATTTATTCTAGTTTATTAGAACGAACCAACAAAACTGTCATTGTAAGCCAAGAATATGTTTTCGTAGTAAAGAAAAAGATGGAAGTTTACCTGTGGCCCAACTATAATGATAATCATTCAGTCAGGAATATCTACGTGAATGTGAATATTTAGCAGACAGTTCGCTTGACTGGTTAGAAGATTTAATTTATCCTCACATCTACATTAGATAGCCTGTAGTGGATTTTTTGGTTCTATCCGTTGCAAGGAAAGTGAGGCGCTGGCGAATAGCCTCACCCAGCCACACTGAAGATCAATATCTGTGTTGGTATTCTTCTCATAAAGCAGGCAGAACTAACTAACGGAAAGTAATACCAATTAAACTCACGTGATCTATCCTGTCAAGATTTTTAATATAGCATTCTGCCTAATAAATAAAAGTCAACAGAATCAACGAGTCAAGGACTGAAATTACTTACAATTTAACGTAAATTTCGTAAAAATTGTTCAAACAAGTTTCAACTGGAAATGCTGGTTCCGAGTTTCACAGTTCTTACACTTCGTGGATAGTGGAGATATCTATTGACGACGAAGTCAGCTAAATGTTCAGCACGATCTGCGACTTTATTCACTGAGAGGTTGACAGAGGTACGATTAACCTCAACTTCCTAAGAAGGCGTGATGGTAGTTTGAATCCATTGGCCGGCATTAACAAAAGAAACATCTGAGGACAAGATTTTGTTTCGAGGAAGCTCACTTAAATGTTTTGTGAAAGTAAATCATGTGGTCAATAAAACATAATGCTCACTTTACAACGAACACGATTGCTCACAACTCTTCATCAAGCTGACACAACGTTATTTTGAGGATTAATTTGACTGTATAAAAAGTGCTACCACAAACGATTTCTGATCGATTTATCGGGGATAGCGTCTCCAGTCTCCCCTATTCTACAGAACTATCATAAAAACTTTTCCTTACGCTTAGCCTAAGTAAAAATTATCTGTTTTGACTATCAAAGATTTATGTTGTTTCTGTCCTAAAACTGAAACATTAGATTGAGGTATAGCTGATTTGAACCTGATGTAGCCGGGGGATGAAACGCGTCTGTTTATGGACATTTCCACACTTCTATATATCTAGGTACGTTACTTCCAGCCAAGTTCTCCAAATACAACTGAAGTGATTCGTGTCACAAACGAGCCCCGCTTAGTCATTGACAATTTGAAAGAAAGAACTTTTTACACGGTTTTGGTGCGCGCTGTGACCAATAACGGTCCCGGTCCTTGGTCCATACCGAATACCATACAAACGACTGCAGAATGTAAGTTATGATTATTCTGTTCACCATCCGCCATAAACATGTTGTCGATATTTTGTTCAGTACTGGCTTTGATTTTTAATACTGAGGTTGGTGACTAGAGGATGAACTGGCAATTTAATCACTTGGACACAACCACAGATAACCCCCCGTATTCTTCTTTTTTACAGAAGCCAGTGGTCAGCTAAAATTTCCGGTTAAGAAACTTAATAAAACTATTGATTTAATATATATCTTGTTATAGGATTGAATATATAACGCACTAAGATATTTATTACTTTGTGTATTGCAAAAACCTCGGCTGACAATACAAAGTTTGATCAAATGTTCATGTTGCTAAACATCCTGTGACAAAAGAAGATGAATCAACACGTAAAAGTTAGGCCGGACAAAGATTTGTTACATTTACTGCAAAAAAAACTCTTAACAACCTGCGTTAGGAAGAAAAACAACAGGGAACAAGCTTATTGTGTAACAACATTTGCCTGAAATTAACAACGGTTATGAGCTTTCATGACCGAAACTTATCCCCTGTTCGACTCAACTGCGGTTCAACGTGTGTCTCATTAAAATTCTCCGAATAACTGAAATAAATGGCAACAACATCAACTTCTCATAACATCAGTGAGATGCCTTCACCACAAATCAAACTGTTGGATAGTGTTGTGAAAATAAGATATTACATGCGTTAACTGTTCCAATACTTTTTTCAGCAAACATTTCTACAATTTACTACCAAAATATAAAAAAACTAATCAGGTTGTATGAGACCTGCATGAAAGAATTACATTTTTACCATGTTTACGTAATTTACTTTGATTTAAAAAACAATTCAGTCGCGTCATTAAACATATAAATAACTAACTTTGCGTATAACCATATGTTCCATGTGATAACTATCAGAAAGTCTGGAATAGAATGTGTTAACAGTCTATCAAGTTAGTTTTCTGAATCAGATGAAAATGTTTTGCTAAAATCAGTTGGGTGACAAAGACACCCGAGCAACCTGTGGGACTGCATGTAGGGGAGTGTAAACAAACAAGTTTCCAAGTTACAGACTCTAAGGGTTTTGGAAAGTTTGCTCCATTGAAACTAATGTCCATAAACTGGGAGAGATAAAATCCTTATAAGTTTGATGATACTATAAGCAAACTGTCAGTTTGCTTCTGAATATTTCAAATGAACTGTTGGAAGAATAAAAACCACCTGTCTTTATCATGCCGAACCTGTTTATATGTAATGACCCAACTGAAATTATTAGACAAAACTAAATGAACTGTATTTAGTAGGTTTAGCTGAATTGTAATGTTTTGTAAGCGACAACCGAACATTAGACAAGAATGCTTACGCTGTGAGTGGTTTACTTGAATGAAGGGGACAGGTCATTCCACAGGTTTGTCTACCTACTGCAAAATTATTGGGTTATTTCTTTTGAGTTTAGCATCGAAATAAAGTCTGGATGGACGATAATCAACAACTCCTGGCTTCTAGTTAATAAATCGACGAGCTTATGCAACCAAACATCTAAATTACGAAGTTCCCACATTATCAGGGTCAAGAAGATACATCGGTAGCTGTTTCACACCATTTCAAGCGGTATATGTACATTCTATGAATGAAGCAGATAGAACCTTTTGTCTACAACACGTATAAGTTCCGATTATCGTCGTTGCCCAATCCTACCTGTTATGCATGTAGAGAAATAAAATACTCGACTGCAGTTGAGCTTTTAAGGAATCCGACTTTTTACTCCGGTGAACAGCTCAAATTAGGGGCCATTTTGATACGACTCATATTACTGTCAATAATGATTAGTTCAGTTCAGCAAGTTTGACTGGTTTGTAAGACAGAAAATTCAAAGTGGTCAATAAATTTAAAAGCCTCCCTCAGCAAGTTTGTAAGATAACTTAATGATTATTCAAAATTATGCATACAAAAGATTTTGCAGGAGTGAACAAATACACCATTCGTTTTATATATTTTGTTACTGATCTGTTTAACCTGAAATGTTTTACAAATGAAAGTCGCGTAACCAAGCACACACTAGCCTGCACAAGTGACGGCGTTTTTAATCAATAGGTGCAGCAAAATATAACATTATTTACTCATTTTCTGGTTGTGTCTTCTTACATTTATAACAAATACTTCCAAAAAACTGCTATATATAACTAGCACATGTGTAAAGATAAATTGGTTTCCATGCTCTGCATCTGTTAAATAATGTCTCTTATTGATTAGGCAAACGCAGCTGAGGAAAAAACCGACATCGTGATATTCACTTCTCCTCTGCGTCTCCTGTTTACTCGATAAACAATGCGTTGCTTTCGACAAACAGATCATTTTGTGGTAACAAACCCCCTCGTTCTAGTTTACTTGCAAATATTGTTATCAGTTTGACTGCACTAGTCTCTACTGTATGCTTTGCATCTACTTTGAGAGTTGAGTTGATTCCAGAAGAAATCGAAGCAAATCGCAGAGTACTTTAAGGCTGTGGGATACACGAATGAATTGCTGCTCACGTAGGTTGTACATATCCCGCTGATTCCGAGTTGCTTTCATGTCCACGAGTCTAGCGGCTTTTAACCCAACCTAACTGGACCAGATAGCAACCGATGAGGCAAACGAAAAAAGTATTACTATGTAGGTAGCCAAAAACGAAAGAGGAAAATCGACAGTTTTGTGAAATTGTTCACATATTACACATCAACCTTAGAGCCTAACGCTATCTCCAAAACGCATTAACACATGTACCAAGGATAAACTCAGTGACAAACCCCTAAGGTTGAAGAACACGACTAGGTTACCTTACTTTTCATTGAGACAACCGTTTTTCGTATGCAACAGTAGAAAAACTTATGTCTGTTCACATAAGTGTACGATTTTTTACGCATGGTGATCTACGTCGTACGAATGAGCAACCGGAAGATTTATGAGATATATCGTATAATGTGACTGAAAGACGTTTGCACAACTTTTTCTTAACAAACATGAGCTTCTTGTTTAAAAGCCAGACTGAATTAAAGCAAGTGTTTCCGGGTATGTATTTTAATAAGGCCGAAATTGTTAGACAAAGTATATGCTCGAGCAACACTTCTTTCGGTCTCTTCCGTTATCTACACGGAATAACAATCAAATGAATAAAACGCTGGGTGCGTACAGACATAATACAATTTTTGCAGCTAACAATCATTGCTCCGCTCTAAAGACGCTTTTGGTAGTAAGGAATAATTTAATTTCTTTTCAACTCACAAAGAAACGAGATAAATGGTGAAATAGGGGGAATTCGCACTGATATCAAACAGATGAATATGCAATTCAATCATCATGCATACACGACTTGAGCGGTAGGTGATGAAAACTGGCAGTTTGATTAGTAAACTCATACTGGATTCAAACGAGCAAACTCAATACAAAGGTAGTATGAACACAGTGGAGAGGTGTGAAGAAAACAAGAATTCAAAAGTGGAGAGAAGAAAAGTTAAAATAAGTATTTAGTTACTGAATGGCTCGTGTACGGTAATTTCTTAAAGAAGCGTGAAGTCCATTACTATCTGCATCTGCGTACGCAAAAGTCGTTTCTTACGATTTACGGGTAGCGCCTCACAAGCAACTAAACCATTTTTACGTACATCCTGAAAACAACGCGGACCGATTTGATATGTGGCCAGAATTTAGTGATTGTTCCATTATGGCAGTCTTAGCCACTTTAACTTTGTTGCACAGAAGCCACTAAGGGATATGCCAAGATATTCTCACATGTATTACTCTTATTGTGAGATCTGCGTACTGCAATCCACATGGACAGATAAAGTCTTAAGTGAAATTGAATTTGGCGGGTATTTTGCACTGGGTTTTCCTGGTCGTAGGCATGTTGTAGGCATGTGCATCGTTGAGCGCAACACGATGAACTTAAATGACGTATACACTCGGTTCACTGCTTTCTTCACCCTTTGTCCTACTGTGAATGTTGTAACGTCATCTTTGGAAGATAACGGTTTGCTCACCGGCTTATGAGATACTGTTGTCTAAGATGTATCTCTGCTTCTAGTAAATAAAAGTCTAACTGATTTTTATGAACAAATTCCACAGGAAGAATTTCAGTAGGGTTTTATGTAATGCTGTGAAAATGACAACTCACTGCGTAGTTTTGGAGTTCAAAACAAACAAAAACATTTGTGCAACATGTGGATCGCCACAGGCTTGAGCAAAATGAAGTTCTACCAAAAACGTGGCAACCTGTATATGCCAACATGATAGGCTGTGATACTGACGTGGGTTCTAAATTCTCCTTTATGTCGACGTAGCGGTTTTTATTGCTTGATAGCGTCCATGTTATCTCAAGGCTGTTATATTCATTTGGCGTATGTTTACAGTGACCTTCAGTGGATTCCGTGCTCAAAACAAACTACACATAGTGAAGACTTAACGGGTACCCGTTAGAATGCGATAATTAGTTTCATCTTTTCTCGGTCTCCTTCAGATGAACCACTAACGGATTGTCGAATTGCAAGGAAGTCAGTGTACTTCGACTAGTGTAGAGCGGTTACAACCTGGGAACGAATAGATGCTTTGAACAAGAAAGGTAGATTTATCCTTCGTCATTTTACACATGATCTCTCGTCGTGTGTATAAAAGGATAAACTAGGCCGTATTGTCAGCGAGCAAACCTTTGGGCTTATATCATGACAACCGTCAGATGGTCAACTCTAATCAGAAATGCTCCATTGCCTAGAAGACTTTTCGTGAATAGTACATCCTAACAACGTCAAGTGAATGGACCGGTGGACGAGCCTCAAGGACCTTAAGCATGTTCACCGCTATTCATTGGCCAGGTGAGTAAGAGTTGCGTAAAGAACACCATATTCTTAAAGTCCCACATAAGGTCTGATAGGCATCATCAGCTAATGGTTACATAGAACAGTACAAGGTGTAGAAAGGACCTTAAAGTGGGCGTCACACAACTCGGTTGTACGCAGAAATAGGCATGTTTAGCTTAATTTTATATGCCGATTAAAGACCAACTACTGGACGTCTGCCAACCATTCAAAAGAAGAGGATAATGAGTTTGGAATCTAGCAGAATGTGCACAAACAGTTACCGTTGTTCCATATGTTAAAAATTTGGGGTGCGCTGGTTGTTAGAATTGTGGGGCATTTCCCCAAGGTCACATGACGTTTTCAGACTGCGAGCTATTCCCGACTGAGGTGATCAGTTCAGATGAATTGTCCCTATACTGTGGGCCACTGTAAAACAACATTATACTAGTATTCTCTAATTCCTTCCTCAGGAACAGAAATATACTACTTCATGACGCTTCGGTTTACATTGTTACTGTCGTAACAATTAAGCTATCCTTTACATATATCATATCAAACTTGTGTAAGTTCCACAATTTGGACTAATCAGGTGACCTGCATTGTTTCCTACATAACAACCATATTCAATTACAAAATTGATTTGTTAGCCAAAAATGGTTAATTCCCAATAGATCCAGTATTACGTCAGTTTTGCACCGTGAGCAGTACTGTATGAGGTCGTAACGCTTCCTCCGCACTGTGACTCATAGAGAATAAACACATGTGAAATCATATTATTTACCTGTTTACACCTGGAACAACTTACAGGCAGTTTCCTCTTTGGGGTACCCAAGATGTAGAGGGTTGTTTGCAAACTATTGCACTTCTGCCCCGAATGGCATATATGAGTTAATAAAAGGGCCATAAGTCTTGAATCAACGTAGAGAAACTGAGCCAGGACAGTTATGTATTTGTGTGACAAAAATGTTCGTGTGAAGCGAGTACAAAAAAGATACAAAAGATACCTGGACAGTGTGGTCATGTAGAACAAAGACCAATGTTATGCAAGTAGGTTACACGGAGAAATGCCACTGATTTCACTAACAACAAACCTGACCTTCAAAACGTTTAGTTCGAACCCTATATTTCAAAAGATAAAAGTACCACTCAGAACCGTGAGTCACAAACAACGACCTCGCGGTTACCAGATGCGTTTTGGGTCTCGTGAAACAGACAGTATGATTAAATCAAATTCCTTTATTTAGTACTTGTTATCATCTGATCAACAGAAGCATATTTAACAGAGATACTTATAAATTAACTTGTTTTCCTCTAAGCTATTCAGCAACATTCACGAGGTGAACTTCACATGTAACTAAAACACGTAACCCCGGTAAACATGAAGAACGGAAGCAACTACATCTCTGTATGAACAAAAACTATCTGTGCCTAACACTTAAACGGAAGCATGTCTAAATCCGTTAAAAACAGACGAAGCTAAGCATAGAAATATTTTTGACCATTTCGCTTGAGAGCAGACTTAATGAAAAATAGAACAGAGCACAGTGAGAGAAATAGAAAACTGGGAATTGTTACGCCTATTAGTGATTAGCGTTTTAATGATTGCGTGACTAGTCGATGATAAAAGATTTACATTCGAACATTATCAAATCTTCTTGGGATTTATGTATTTGCATAACTTGCGTGAATATAGCATATTCTAACTAGGCGCAGATCACAAAATTTCCAAATTGAATATTTGTGACCTGAGTGCTCAAACTACCAGCTTGTTTTAAATCACCTTTTTAAATAACCAGTGGTCTACAACAACCACATCTTGCAACTAAAGCCACATTGTCGAGGCTAATTCTGAAATCAAACCAAAGTGGTTATAGGCTTTCAAACCACAGAGTATCGGCTTGAATTGCATTGTGGTCTACAGTGAGCACGAAGAAAGTTATGGGCAACAAAATAAATAACACAACGCCACACCCTGTCTTGAAAAGATGTTAGCGCTATGACAACAACGTTTAGCACACGAATGACCACCCAACCTAAAGTTGAAGCAAACAGTTGGTCTTGAAGAGGACAATCAACTTCAGTTCCCATGTGAAACTGAAGGTACAAGGCATATGTCTGTCTTTCTGATGCTTGAGAAACCCCTACTGTTGCCGCCCAAACCTATTTTGTCTCTCCAAAAGCGTAACTGATCGTTCAGTGTGTTCACTGGAACTATGAATGTTATTGTTGTATAAACGTTTGTTACCGACACAAAGGTATTTAAAAAATCCTGTAATCCTTAAGCATTTCGGAAAAGCTTGTAACTAGTGCATATTATGAGTGAAGCAAAAAATGATCCGTTTTTATTCGTTAAAGAGAATTCGCATTAAAGTTTGAATCAAAATCCGATAGAATCAAATTCCGTAAATTACGCTTGTTAATTCTGTTTACAGTGTACGGTATACGTAAAAGTGAAAGTCTCAAAGTTAACAATTTTATGACAGCGTTTTTAGTTTCATACCCACACGAATAGGAAAAAATAATTCTCAGTAAATTCAACTGTTTCAAATCTCTTGGGACTGATGTGAGCATCTTTTGTTTGATATATTTCTCCTATCATAGTACCAGACCCTCCGTCACAAATAATTGGAGTACGTATCAATCCAAGGCAAATCAAAGTGACTTGGGATACCGTGTCAAGCGGGAGAAAACTACACGCACGCGTACCCATAACCGGATTTCGTATATACTACTCAAAAAATATGAACGAAGTAGACTTAAATTCATGGAAAATTTTGGACGTCGGTCCTGTCACAATGGCAACGCTGGACGAACTAGAACCAAATTCGGAATACGTAATTAAGATCAAGTCTCGTGGAGCCGACAAGCGTTACGGTAGAATGAGCGAGCCAATTATTGTGGGTACACATATCCCTGATGACACGCAACTTCCAGGAATTGGTTTCCCTGGAGGATTTAAAGACATTAGTGAGAAGCATGCGGTCACACACTTGTCCTGTCATTGGATACCCGCACTCGATACTGCAAGGCAAGGTGAAGCAAGTTTGAAATTGAATTGGGAAAGATCACTCGAGACAGAAAATGTATATCAGTTTCAGGCAAGTTATATTTGGTATTTGCTTGAATAGTGGACTTTGACCGAACCAAATAAATTATTGTGGTATTCAGTAGCAAGCCCATTGTTTCAACCATATAGGTTTATCAGATTAATGCAGCTCCTGTGAAGACGTCCACATTCGTTCATTTAGAGTGGGGCTGGACACTAGCAATTCGCCTCAAAACTGTCCGGACAACGTTTGCCGGATTAGGCACTAATTTTTATTAGACTTCGAAGTCAATCGTCTTTCTCTGTGATAAATCAGACACTTGCCACCACCCTGAGATTTATCGTTAGGGCTTTTGCGAACGGTTGGTCAACTTTACAACAGTTGGGGTAATGAACTGCGTTCTCTTTCTTGTTGTCTACCCTCAGCCCAACACATTTGAGGAGGTTGGAACCACGATTAATGGATAAGTATCAGGATGGTGGGCTGTTGGAGTCTAGTATCCTAGATAGTAACCCACTCACTCGGACGTCTTGATCGCCACAAGTAAAGCATGTATGTGAATTACCTTCTTCAGTTCGTAGGTTGGATGTAGTTCACATGCGTTTCGGTCAAAATGCTTGCTGCAACCTTCTTTTGTAGTGTTTGGATTAGCGCAGTTTGATAACTTGGTATTCTGGTGAATAATTATATGCTATAGAACTGACTTCCTAGTGTGTGTGTGTGTGTATGTAATACCCATGCAACACAACTAATTTTACCTGGTTGATGACATCACAGTGCATGTCACGCCTGGTTCTTTACAGTAGACGATTTGTTTAGGTGAAGCTTAAAAGTTGAGGGGGCGAAAAGTGGAGTAATGAGATGGAAACCAGATCATGTTTGGCTGTTCTCCAGGAATAAGCACAAAAATGAATGAGGGATTACCGTTACCCTTGAAGCACTATCAGGCACTTAATTCTTTATGTATTTTCGGCCGAACGATTTATTAAAACAACTACTTTCAAAAACACAGATTCATCGACGTGTTATGTTGAGTTAAGTTTACACAAATCTTTCTCTTGCAAAACACCTGCAGTATCCACAGCCTCATCCGTTGCAAAGTATAGAAGTTCAGAGTAGCTTTAAAGTGACGTTCTGCTATTGATATAAACGGATATATCGGCCAACTTTCAATTTAGAAGAGATCCAGTCAAAGGTTTGTTTATCTCGGCTGAAGTCGAAATAACATCTGAAACAGTAGAACCGAACCCAAAAGTCACCGTATAATGTGAGCTAGATAACCACACCCCGAGCTTTCACACAAAACATAGGATAAATGCAACTTCAATGCTTAACAGTGACGTTGGTGAATTTTAACTTGGACTGTTTGAGAAGTTCGGCTGGGGCAGTCAGTGTCCTGAATCGTATAAAATCTTCAGTATGGCATAACAGCTCGGAATAGTAGGTGAATTCGGGAGTAGTTTCGTAGTTCAGCCAGCAAAAGTTTACTGTGGTTAGGTATGCGTTTTTGCCACTAGATCTAATCCAGCCAAAAACACAGATGTTTTTGAATTACCAGACCTATCACGTCAATTATAATCCCTATCAACTCTATGTATATCCACTTACCACAAAAGTATTTGTTCGCTAATATTAAGAAACTAACAGTTTTCTGAATTTGACAGGATGTCACATTAATCTCCTTTTTTAAACAAACTAAATTACAAACTTTATGATCGGAAATACGAAGTCTAAACGCCTTTGTGATACTGCTTATATAGATTGTATGTATATGCTCTAGCCACAAATGCCAGGTTACATTTAATATCATTTCCGTCTGTACTGATGTGCTTCAGTAATTCAATTTTACTTTTGTCTGCTGAGTAAGAACAATATTTTTGGTTCCAACTATAATAGCACTCAAATTGCTGAATGTCATCAGTTTATCAGTTTCTCATTTTCCACGACGTATACACTAAGTACTTATTGTGTCTGATTATTTTGCACTAATCTGGCAGTTGTAGTAACGGTATCCAGAACATTTTGTGTATGTCGTTGAAATATATATCCACCCAAATTATCTTCTGAAATACTGACATGACCAATTCAAAACGAGTAGAATAACTCAGTGAAACTATTACTCACATTAGTGGTAACAGTCTAGAGTAGTTGTAATGAGAAAAAGAAATTTCATTTTATTCTGTTCGATTTCTCGTGACAAAAAAAGGCGCTAGTTTGTTCACTTCATGTAACACAAGCTCTTTGTATACATCAAAGTCCGACGATAAATGATTAGTCAGTAAAGCTTACCTTTAATAGGAATCGCATTTACTTGGCACTTATTCAACAATGTTTTTAAAAACCCTAATGCACATTCCACCCCTCGTTTGTTTTAGATTCAACTTCTTGGCACTAAATCGTATATCGACGAAAACAATCAACCTCGTAGAGTTGTATTCGATCCGAGAACACTGGAGGTACCATTGTCCACATTGGAGTCGTCTGCACCAATTTCGGGATATTTTCCGACATCATACATGAACCCATCTCTCACAGACAAACAACATCGACAGTACAGCCTTGTAATTGACGAACTGGCAGCAAATACCGTGTACGATGTAGAAATTAGCCCCGTGTACCAAACCCCTCCAAACCTATTCGGATCCAGACAGAGCAGCCTTGGTGGCCGAACCAGTTGTCGTACCATGATGCTTCGTAAGTAATCAAAATCAACGGTCAGGTGTTGTGCCAGATTGGATTGCATACAGATTTGCTAGTAGTACTCTGTAGGTTTTGTTTACATTGTGCTCAGTTTCGTTAACAAGGTTTGATCTACTGTGATGGCATATTGGACAGGTTGACACCACCTAGGCTTAACGCTAATATTGTAGCTTATAAGCCGGCTGTCGTTATTTTGATTATCCCCTACAATTTGGAGTCACGTGGACACACCAGAGGAAAGGGTATCCTTGAACTTGTGGTTCCAATAACAGTCCTGTAAGAGGAAACAAGACAAACAAACATGAGCCAAGGGTCCAGTAAGCCATGCACACGGCTTGCATGAACGAAAACCAAAACGGCGTAATCAACACAGCAGTACGCCCTGTCACACAATTGGAATTCATCTTGTGCGCGCCTGCTGGTTTCAACCGCACGTAACTGAATAGGCAAATGAAGTAATAATGAATGTAGTAAAAGAAAACTTTCGGTTTGGCTACACAAATATGAAGCGAATGACGTATGGATAAAAACACAAAGATAAATGTTGGTGGGCCAGGGCGACACGAGGAGTAACTAAAAAGAATACATTGTAAAACAAGAACAAGTGAAAGTGGACAAGCCAACGAGGACTCTTATAACAAGGACAAATAAATTTCATTTGTTTAGGTAACCGCACCTAAGTCATCTACATAAGAAGCTCCGCATGCTAGATATTTTTAGGATTCACTGTTGTGAAAATCTATCATTTATTGGGAGGAATCTGCCGTTTTCCGCTGTTGCTTATCACGGTAATTTACAGTTATCCCTAACAGTCGAGTGTGAACATCGGATTACCAGCTTGTCGAAACGGTCAACTTTCCCGGTTATGATTGCTGCACAAGCCAACACATATTTGCTACGTAGTGTTGATAACAAGGGTTTAATATTTTTTATGAGAATGAATTTGTTTGAATCTAATCACCGAAACGTTTGTTGCTTGTGAAGTCTACCCAACAAAGACCTATTTCATTGAGTTTGGGCACAAGACAAATCGTCCACGCTTAAAAGCGCGGAAGGGAAGATATGTTTTATGAAGATTTTCTATGGCATCTTCAATAGCTTTTCTCCTAGCAAATTTCAACAGACAACAAAATAAACGGAAATTATTCTATGTAGTAGTTGCAACACATGTTTTCTGGACAAAATCTCAGGATTATGCTAATTTTATCAAAAAATACGTCAGTGTATAATGATAATATCGTAACTATGAAGAAAATATGCGTAATCTCGAACACACCTTGCTAAAATAGCACAGGATGTTGTGGAAGATCCGGAAATTTTGTTTCAGATATATGTAAGCCTAAGAGTTGGTGTATTGTTAAATAAATGGACAGTATGTGAAAAGTCATGCAATGATCTACAAAAAAGAGAGGATGACCATTTATTCCTTGCACACACTAAAGTCGGTTTGCAAACCGAGTTTTTAAGGTTTCCTGAAACCTAGCAAATTCGGACGACAAGTTATACGGTTACGTACAAATGTATCAACTATTTGGATAATTTCAACTAGCTTGTCCGAACAATCTGTAAGTCAAAGAAAATTGAAATACAAGGAGCATGTTAAGCTGGTCAACAGGGAATTGTGGAAAAAATATAATATTGTGTGAAACAAATATTTTATTTTTCACATTTGTTAACAAAATCTGAGACGAATGCGTAACCGAGTCCAAATGTGAGATCCTCGGGCTCATGGCATGCCTTATTAGCTCGGATGGTAGGGCACTTGCCGAATTGAGGTACGGTATTTCTGTCACTGGTTTAAATTCAGTCAAAGCCCTGAGTTTTCACAAACGAGTCTCATCTGAAACCATAACTCTGTCAAACTAATAACTGGTAATTCACTTCATATGTTCAACAGTGACGTCGTTGGATTCCAACCCAAACTGTTCGAGAAATCCTGTCGGGGCAGTCGATCCCCTGGATCATTTGGTGGATTCCGTATGAGACTGTGGGATGGGTGGGTAACCGAGTCTAAATGCGAAAGTTCCGAGCTCCTAAGAGGCCCTGGTTTTCAGCTGTTAGAACGCTTGCATCATTTAGGCATGGTGTTTCTGACGCCGGTTCGAATCTAGCGGAAGCCCTGACTTTTCAGAACTGAGTCTCCTCTAAAATCAATTTCGAAATGTTGTATCGCTTTATTTTTTAGATCTGCAATGGCACCGCAATCTAAGTTTGCATACGTGCATTCTATAAATATATATATATTAACTGACTCATACAGCAATACTCTACTGTCTTTCTGTTTTTCCTTCAGTTTGTCCGAAATAAAAAGATGATGTCTACTAGAACTATCTGTCAATATCAACTGAGCCACTAAAACCGGTTTCAGCATAAGATTTAATTTATTTTTTTGAATCATGAGACAATTTTTCGATCTTGTTCGTCCACTCAAGACTGCACAACGCGTAAACTGTAGGACAAGAGGCAAACATGCAAGTTATTGATTGCGTGACTGGCCAAACATTGCGGCAATGAGGCAATTAAACCATGAAACAAAATTTGTTTCTGCATATACACTATATTACTTTTGATTACTGAAACAAAAGCAAACAGGTTTAGGCTAGTGATCTGAATGTTTAAATGTAATGAAAATGTAAGAATCGTGAAATCTCAGGACCAATAATTTTCATTTAATGTAGGATTTGTTCGGAATGATTGATGTGGCTGAGTGAAGATATCTACTTCTGCACACTCTTTGAAAACAGAGATAAACTCACTTTTCTGTGAGCGTTTTGAAGACAGGCATAAAAATGTTGGTCGCCAAAAAAATTCTGCCTGGTATTAATAAAAAAGAAGAACATAGAGGATACTGTGCAATTTTCCACAATTTGAGTGGGTAGTATACAGACCAAATTCAATAGTATAATACATTCTTGTATACTCTATAAATGTAGATTCTCTTTTTTCTGTTGTCAATGTTAGCGGATTCATAAATTCTCGCATAGTTACACATGGTAACTGTATAAGTTTTTCTGAAATACTATTGATGGTATGTATGTCGGACTTTGTTGTCTGTTATGATATATTCTCCGAACGTATTTTTTCCAAATTCATGCATGAGAATTTTGAAAACATCACATTTCTTTTTGTAAAATTATTTTGTTCATGGGAGGAGTAGCAATTGAAACCGAATCTCATTCTGTCACAATTTTCATGGAACTTTGTGTAAAATGAATGGATGGATTTCAAAACTGATCTCTCACGACAGTTGACTTCCGATATTAAGGAAGCAGATGTGGATTATGTCCAAGTTAGACAAACAGCTCAATCTGCGAACGTCAAATGAATCAAACTGCACTGTAAAGAAATCAGTAGGTTTAAATTAAACGTTCATGGATCGTTAGATTCTTCCAGCCAGCAAGGATAAAAAGCATAGTTTAGAACGCCAAGCTCTTAAACCTCAGTTCATTCTCAACTAGTAATTCAGTTTTGCCCCCACGAACGTCGATACCAATGTCTGAACTCGATCGGTTTATCTTCTTGCATCATATCCACAGTTGACGTGTGATGTTTAGAATATTTGGTTAATGTGATAAATAAGCCAGTCAGTGGGTCTAAGGAGATAAACTATACCCCATAAATATTTTAGTGCTGCCGGAGTTGACGTATGTTTGTATCGAAACTTCTATTGTGTCCGTGTTCAGAAATGTCATGTAAGTGAAATAAACTCCAGTTAAATATAATCTTTCAAGTGCCAGGTACGTCAGACTGATTTGGGACGTAATCCTCAATTTTAAACATCCCTGATCACATGGGGTTTGTGTAGTGAACTGAAGATTGACTTATTGGTATAAAGGATCAAACTCATCATACTTCCAATTTCCAACGTCAGTATCTGAGCCTTCGTTCTTCTGTTTTCTGTTTTTCATCTGTTGGATCAATGGTATTCTAACAAAATAGCATCACCCTGATCAAGTGTCAGTCAGCGTCATCACTCCATAATGAACTCCACCTGATGATTTCCGAAACGAAACTTCGAATGAACTTGGTCAACACACCGTAGTTTATTAATATGTGAGACACATTATATATAAATGTTAGGCCGCGTTTTACACCAGTAGCACACTGCAATTTCTGCAGTGCAAAGTTCAACAGTATCTGACGCATTTTTGCCTTTTTCTTTAGGTCACAATGTATTAGTTGTGAAGACGAATGACCACATGGGCTTGGGCGTGAAATACATTGATGTCTTTTATCCGTAACACCCATTGGAAAACCGAAAGTGTACTTGTATGTTTAGAAGAGGTCTAATTGTGGAAACTACTTACTCCCGTTGGCTCCAAACCAGCGACAGAAACAACATGCCCAAATGCGGCAGGTTCTCTGCCAGTTGAGCTACAAACTACAAACGAAATCGGGGGATTTCACATTTTACCTAACTACCAGCCAAACCCATTGGGACCTATGAAATTCATCGGATAATCCAACAGGTTATAAGCCCAAACAGGATTTATCAAACTGTTCATGCTGGGTTTTCTCCAAACTTGTCATATCTGCCACATTACTTATTGGCCATGTGAGTTAAGTGCTCATTGGTGACGATGGTGGGTTGCAGCGCGAACTGTTACGAACTCATGCTTGGGCAGATAAACTGCTGAATTATTTAATGAATTTCATATGCCACAATGGGTTGGGTAGGTAATTAGATCCAAACGTAAAATTTCTGAGCTTCGTTTATAGTTAGCAGTTTAGCTGTTAGAACACTTGTCGCGTTTTGCCGTGCTGTTTCTGTCGCTGGTTCGGAGTCAACCAAAGTCCGCAGTTTTCACAATCTGATCTCTTCTAAACTCTCAGATCTACCAAACTACTTACTTGCATTACATGTGATGGGTTTGCATGCTACAAGTCACACATGCTTTCATGAACACTACATAATTAGAATTTAATTTTCCTTAGCTTTGAATGATACTGTACACAACCCAGAAACCTGACGTACATCATCTTAAAAAGTCAAATCACGCTGTCGTTTTGTATGGACGGGAGTTGTTAACTTCTGTCACACAAGACCTACCTAGCATTAGTTTTGTTAAATTTAAGTCACTTTTTGATTGCAAAAGCTTTTTTTTGTAGTTGTTCCTTTCTATACTTAAAAATACCTCTAACCACGAACTTATAGTAAAACGACCAAACAGACGATATTTTTACATTCTTCAATAATATCTTGTCCGAAAATTAACTGGCTAAAAATGAAATCATGAACGTATGAAGAGGTGAATTTCTATTCATAAGATATTGAGAATTCTGTAGGATAATTTTAGGACATTATCCGGAAAGCAAGGATGTCTAATCCTGATAACTGATTTCAACGTAGACATGTGCTCAGTAATTCTTGAAAATAGAAAAGTATGTAACAGCCCTCATTATTAGAGTTGACTTAGAAGTAAAGTCTGGAATATCCGAAATGACGAACTGTCCACAAACTTGATATTAGTGTAACACTAGTCGTTTCCTGGTTTCATTAAACGTGAATGAGTAGATCAGGTTATATTTTGACCTTGGTGAATAGCGGTGTTTCATTCAGCCGCAATGATTGATATAAACTTCCATTCACCTAGTCGATAACGTGACGGGAATTTGTTCAGCAAGACCATCGTCAAGCCCCAACCTTCATCATCGACTTAACAGAATCCACAGCACACTGTATGAGTTGTCCTTTGAACGTAACAAATCAAACACATTTCAGTCGTAGTTACACTAAGTAGAATGCGATCACACACACGCACGATTAGCATGTGAGGATAATTTCGCTCGCGTTGCTCAATCACATGATCACGGCTATCGATCGACTTCTAGTTGGCTACTGCCAAACATTGTTCAGACAGACTCCCACTAAAGACAACAATATGAGCTTCAATAAATAATGACAATTATTTTCAGAAAACAGTCAAATTTCACCGACTAATTGTTTTCTTCCGCTGTACTGACGGAACCAATCTGAATCTTTTGTGAATTTGCATTCAGTAACACACTTAATACCACACCTGATGTCACACATGAACTCGCTTGGTTTTGTGCTCTCAGTGGAAGCTAAAATTTAAATCAATAATGAGGTTTTATCAAATATTCAATATCAAACTGACTATGTGATATATTTCTACACCTGAAGAAGTCACCTGCGAACAGATATCTCTTCACTTTATTGTTTGTGATGACCCACATATTAATGGTCAAAATTCTGTAAAAGTACACGACTGGTTCAGTATTGGTTGTCACTCCTGGGGTCTGCCAACCCAATGAATATCAACAGGTACACATTAATACAGGAACGGTATATTCTAATTTATTTAAAGTCACATAACTCCAACCGTGCACCTTTGTCAGCAGAAATGCTATAAAAGATATAGAAAGATATAGAAAGATATAGAATGAAATGTCATCCTTACTCGACACTGTGCAGCTCAGCCCTGGTTGCCCACTGACTATACCATCCGAAACATACACTTACGTTATTGCTGATTATAATTCGGCAAGGGGAAATTCACGATTTACTTGGGTTATAGACCAAGGTAATATCGATCAGCAATAATTTGCCTTTAACTGTCGAGATATCGGAATATTTGGTCCCGTTTTTCACGAACGTAACTGTAGGGTATATGACTTTGCAATGCCGATGGATTCCAACAAACTGAAATGGTGTGAATTGGCTTTCCCAGTTTGTAGACACACGTTTGTAACTCCCTTCTGTACACACCTATCTGATTTACTTTAGCGTGGGTATCTGCCCCCTAACCAGACCAGTTTGGCCGTCAGCTGACCTCATATTGCTAGATCGAAGCACCAGATGTGGATTATGAATCATCAATTTCGAATGGTAATTTCCAGCCCATGAAGGGAGCTTCCATCTGAGTTCCAGCCCCCATACCGCCAAAGGTGCAAGCTTTGGTCAAACCGACCAGTTCGAACAAGCTAACCAGTGGCAGTCTGGTGTTCAGTACCAACCACAAAGGGTGATGTTACATTAGCAGCTGGAGCTATGCGTCATCAACGTAAGCACTGTGCCTGGGAAAAAAGACTGGCATGGATGCATATACACGCGCACACGTTTCTGCACAATAGTGCATGGTGCCAGAAATCGTCGACGGTAAATCCACTAACCTGGTACAATTTATCGGCGAGTTGAATGTATGCAGTGTCTCAAGAGTTTCCGTTAACTCTAAGCCGTCCGCCTGCAAAAACAAAGATTAAACGGTCCGTCAGCTGTCATCCGTTGTAAAAACATGTACTGCTCTTGGATTCAAAGTAGTTATTCATTTTATTGCAGTAGCCCAATGCATTTAGTCAAGATATTCTGAGCTAGGGTTGATTCAGATGTGGTCAAGTGCACTAAGCGGCTTGTGGTGTTGATTGCTCGTTTGAAAAATCAATAACCCGACTTTGTTGGTGTTTCGGTCCCGTAAGTACCTTTTTTAGTATGAATTTTAACCAGGTGTATAAAATAGACCATGGGGGTTTACGTCCAGTCAAGTTTTAGACATTTTTTCTTATTAGAGGTTGATTTGTTTGTTGTGTATCTCTTGCACTGTTTTGTGTATGTGAGTAACTCAATTTCAAACGATGTCCTGCTTCTATCTGTATACAGTCACTAACTAATAACCGTTGTTGAATGGATTGTGAAAAGAGCTTTTGGTGATTTATAAAACCAACAGTGAGGCAGATGGACGATTTTCTTTTAACAGGATACAATTCAGTGCAATTGACATATGCCAACAGTTTCTTCGCAATTCCCATTAGGCTGGAAATAATGGTTGGTAAACGTTAAAACAAGAGATTATCAAAACGTTTCCAACTGTCATCCTTCATCCAGATATTGACGAAGATTCCGAGTGCAAAAGCGCATAAGTGTGACAGACAACATGTAAACACGTGGAAAAAAATAACACGATTCATGTGGTGTTATAGCCGCAGGCTTTATAGTTGTTTTGTAATTGACGAGACTGGGAGACCACCTTTCTTCTTTCACAGTTCTGCTCTGAAACGGTTAAAATTTTTCTAACAATGAACGTACCAGGTGGAAAGTAACCCATTGTGCGTTGCATGAGTTGGCTTCCCCACTTGTGAGATTCCACTACAGATCGGTCAGGCTGGTTTACGAATTACCGTTTTTCAGTTTTGTTGCTGTATCGCAGTGCCAATCGAACCTTGATTAGATATCCTCTGTGTCACTGATGAAGAATTAAACAAGTGGTTGTTATAAATTGAGTGTCACTCACTGTTGACCGCTACTATCACATTCACACTTTTTAGCTAGCCTCTTTTCACCCGCCCACTTTCATCGTTTACCAGCAACTGACAGGCACATTTGCATGACAACCTTTTATGTGCATCTGACGATGAGAACACAAAAGATGATGGCATTGTCTTGTGACATTTCACTTCTGTTAAACGGTAGCAGTCTGTTTCAAAACCGATAACATATTGAGTTGAGGAAAATTGTATCTGGTGTATGTATACAGTTTGCATCAATATAGTGTACAGATCGTGTATAAATCATGTAGTTTTCTAAGAGTTAATAAATTTCGAGGTAAATCTTTCTTCTGTTCGAAAAATCAGTCAAGTTACAGAGACTACTGGCAAGTGAGTGGACCGAACTGTTGATCAAATATCTTTCCATAGAACTACCTCGCAGATAACGACTGCAATGAACTGTTTACAAGCAACAACCATACATCAACTAGCATTTGACAATTCTCTCAGGTCCGAAACAATCACCACCTCTGCTTACATTAATCTCGCTCTTCCTTGGTGCAGCTCCGCTCCACGTACCACGTCCATTACCGGCGGCGGCCAAGCAACAAACGGGCCAAATAGTTATGCGCGTATTCCGAGTGAGTGAGAACCTTGGCCGTATTCGAAGGTATTATCTTATACTGAGCAAAACGTCGGCTCCTCTGGACTTCGATTCAGCTCCAATCTCTCAAGAAGTTTACTGGCAAAATAAGGTATGGTGCCCTTGTTTTACTGACGGTTGTACAGCTCACTGACATTAGAACATAACATATTATATAATACTGCAGAGATAATGCATATAGGAAGAACTTTTAATGCATCATGCTTACTTCGATGTCCCGCAATATCTCATTCAAAACTGAAAGACTATTTTACAAGATGTGTCCGCTCTCTGTAAGAAAAACTTTAAGCTTTATCCTGTATGTTTCAATGAGAGATGATGAGTAATTGGTCCTAGTGCAGAAAGCAAACTGGCTTTTCAAGTGTCCACTAACAGAAGTAGTCGAGACTTATTTTCTCATAAGCTTGGTTCTTACAATGGTATTACCTGAAGGCCATTCGACTGAAGGATTTCCATTACATTAAGTGACTGTTTAAATGCTCTCTTCTGATTTACATTTTGTAAGTGGACAAAATGAAGTCACTACCGGACAGTCTAGCAGTTGAATTTCAATCCGATGACATCATGCAAATAAGGTAATATTGAGTCTAAATAATCCCCGTTGTAGTGAGAGCGCTATAATTGCGTTCGTCGTCAAAAGTTGCAATACGATGAAATAATTTAATTTTCCAAGAATTCCAGACTACGGGACGTGTCGTGTGCTGAAGGTAACTGACAACACTTGGGATATTTGAATAAACAACTAAATGTTCGAAACCGGAATAGCAACACAGGTAGACATGAGTGAAATATTGAGTTTTGTGTATCCAGTCCGATGAAGCATGAAGAAAGCGTGCGTTGTGAAATGCACATACTTCGTCTATCGAAAATGGCTGATTATACGAAGCACTGCAGTTTACAAGTTCACCGTTCGAAGAGATGACGTACACCGTACGAGGGTATTGTATGTACTTGATGGATGAGTAGCCATTCCAGAACAGCCAGGCTGATTACGTCAACACCTGTTAACAACAAAGCACTGATGCATACAGCCTGAAGAACTTCCTCACCTTAAGGTTGTGGTCGCACACTAACACTATAAACACTGTTACTGGGTGAACCACGAGTGTTAATACGATTTTCTTTTGCATCTGAAGGGATTGAAGTTCAACCTGAAATCCCACATCTTCCCACGTTTCATTGTCCCCTGCATTAACCGCCTAGGACTTGACTGTGCCCTTCCCTTTAGTAAATGTCAATCAGTCCTACCCGCGTCAATATAAATGCAAGTGTAGTTGAGTTGGTGGGTAGCATAAGGCGGAGGTTCCTAACTAAGGTTAATCGTACAACTTGAGAATAGCAAACGCAGTTCCGTTGCGAGGTAAACACATTCAACAACAAACTCCACTCCACGACTTGCTCTGCTAGCTTAAAGTAAATGTTTTTTAAGAGAAGTTACTGACGATTAGCCTCATCGGATCAGTCCGAAATTGGGTTGTGGTCAATCGTTAAGTGTCCACTTGCTATAACTTTTTTACACGTTTCGTTTTCTAGTGTTCATACAAGCAGTCGAGCGCAATCTTCAATCATTGAAAAATCAGTCGTACTAAACCCAAGTAATCAATTGGCTCGAATGAACAAACTCCCAGTCAGTATGATTTCAGTGCGGCTTCACAGTACACGGACAATTTGCCTACGAGATTTAGACACATTAGATTATTTATATAAACCAAGGAATTGCTGTTGTACCGAAAGCAAAGCTATTATATGAAGAAATGTATCGTAAGAAACCGAACGCTCACGTGTGTTTACAAATGCTAGCGTAGGGAGGAATCAAGTCACGTGAAGAATTGGGCCAGTGGGGATCAGCCTGGGTCACTTGATTGACACAGACAAGCAAAGACAAATGCGGCCAGTGAAAGGTCACGCACATTATGATCTTTTATTTGGAATACGATACCAATCTTTTGTTGTGGTAAATTGATTCAGCCAACCCGGTGTCGATTCGTAATAAGTTTTTCATCTCTGACGGATTTACGCAGGTTTCGAAACGTAACCGGGCCACGAGGTAAAAAAGGGTTGGTGGGGTCTCACCTGTGGTCACCTGTTTGCAAGAGTGTACTGAAGCTGCTAATATGAGTCACCCTTACAAGCATATGTAGACATTTTTGTCGTCTAACTTAAATAAGGTATATACGTTTCCTACATAATTTGATGCATGATCGACATACTTTCCTAATAACAGTCACCGCGATATGACCGCTCTCAAAGCCGTTACGAGTTTCTGTCAGCTTACCCATCAACGTGTTATATGATTTAGCTTTCGTTATGCTGAAGAACTTGAGACATAGGTGGATAACAATGTATAGTTTAACACCTTGCCTCTGGTCAAATCGCTATCTTCCACGTAAATTAAAAGAAGCCGATCGGGATGCGAAAAACACTAGCCGTAAACTATAACGGAACAATCGTTACTGATGAGGCTGGGTCCCACTTCGTGAACAGAACAGCGCATTCATTTGCGTTAATTACACCGGGAGGGACAACAAACAAAAGGCAGCTAGGTTAGAGAGACAGCAGTGAAAATTCGTAATGCAGATGTTTACGTTGACCAGAAAGAAGTCCCAACATCGAGTATAAGGTCTGAAATAACATCAGTGGAGATAAGTTAAGCATGTGAAATACAAGAAGATAGCTAACAGTACGTACTACATTCTATTTTGCGACGGCTGCTACATATAGCAAGGTAAACATGATGGAAACCAAACTTCGTCCCATCCGTTGCACTGTTAGAAAAGTACCCTTCGATTCCATGTCATGTTCAAGTGGTGACAAATGTGATCGCATTCCTTCGAGTGATCACTAATTCCTGTTTTGGCCCCAAACAGAGCAAAATCCAGGATTGCAATCTTGAGAACATAATCTTGTTGAAGCAGTTTTCAAGTAGGGTTATCAGTGACCGTGATTGCATGCTGTGTCAGCATTGTGCCCATAATTTTTAAAAAATACTTTTATATTTGAAAGCAATTCCCTACGGACCAGATTAAGCACACGACAAATACGTTCCGTGGTTAAACGATTCCTCCAAGTAATTGAGAAACATTTCATTCGGCGATACATGCGATCGTTTGTGTAGTCCAAGCGTGAGCGCTGATGAGTCAATTCATAAAAGTATTTATGAGCTCAGACATGCTCGAGTAATCTCAGCAATTCATCTCAGTTGAATACGTGTAGTAAATCATCTTAAGTGGTGAATGGCTTCTTTAGCTAAATCTATGCACTAGTGAATGTATTGATACTTGAACTGTAAGTTTCGTATCACATGACGCTAAATGTCACACCAGGTGCCAGACAATCAAGCGATGCGCTCTGCTGCGTTATGTAAATTTATGCGCCAAAGCCATGACAGTAGGTATCAGATCACGTGTGAAAATGTGTCAGTATGAATGAGCCGAGGTAAACGAGCTTTCTGTGGTTGGTAGGTTAACTGTCAAACGCTAATCACGGCCCAGAGGAAATTTTGAATGTACCAGTAAGTTTAGCTGCTGTCGCCTACTGACTGATTGTAGATCTGAATCCGGCGTATTTGATGTTAGTGGGATCCAACTAGGCAGAAGTATGCTGTTCACAACTTCGCTATTGGCCTCTGAGGTCAACCGCTGCAGCCAAGGTTTACAAAACAACTACCGGTCGGTACAGTTAAACATTTCACCACACTGCGAGAAGAATATTTAACGGATTGGAGCATGGTGGACCACTTGTGCCACATCATCAACCCGCTCAGTGGAACAACAAAAAACTCTAATCGTATGACTTTTGTGCAATTAAGGCCAAAGTTTCCAATATAATCAACCGATATATAGTCAAAACTAACCGTGAAATAAAGTAATGCAAATTATCAACTATTTCGTGTAAACTAAAGTTTGTCAATTTTGATCCTGCACAGGCTGAGAAAAATTTGGACATAAACCCACTGAAATGTTCACCGAATTCACAGATAACTCTAACGACTGATATTACGAATTCCTTCAAGTAGGTTAACCGGCCAACGAGTAGGCTTGTCGTGTGCCAGATAGTTCAGGTCATGTACAGCCTTCAATAAGACACTAACTTTGTGTAGTTAAGATAATCCTCTCACTCCGGGTTTACAATTTTCGACTGGCCTCATATATTCTCACTCATAATCGTTTACACAGCCGCTGAGTAAAAGACTTTGCATCCTCCTCAAAGTTTTTTATTCCATTACCTGAGGTTACTGCCTGGTGTAAGTTTAAGTTTGAACTTTCGTGTATCCGATATTTTGATAAGTATTTCACTCACGAATTCCTGCGTTATCCAAGATGACTGCACCAGGACCACGGTCTAGTTTGAAAAACTGTTAGTTTCATCTCTTTCGGCTCTATAAGAGATTTGTCACTTTTAAAATGCTAACACCAGCGTAGGTGAATAGGTCATGATAAAAGCGGTTGTGAAAGAAGGATTTCATTAACACAAAGTCTCCATGTAACATCTGTGACGCCTCAAGTGACTTTCTATACCACGTCGTGTAAGTTCGAAAACTAAACTTAACTCGTTATTCAACAGAAAGTTCTGCACGAAGTCACTACTAGCCTGTTGCATCTGCACATGCTTGAGCCTCTAAGCTGACCACTTGTAAAGATGGTTCTGCGCAAAACCGGAAAGGTTAGGTTTGATTATATCAAGATTTGAATAACACTAAAGACTTTGAAGCTTTCTGACACGGAGCTTCTTGATGATATCCTCAGCAAAATTATCAGACAAGATTAAAGTAGTTCTCTATGACTACAATGCATTGTTGAGTCTTATTAAACTTTTGAAAGGTATCTTGTTTTTTCTCAGTGAAAGGAGTTGATAGTCCGACAAAAATACGTTGAGTGAGAGGTAGTTTGCCTTCTTGTGAGTTCTGTGGAAATCCGCTGGAACTCGACTCAGCAAACTTAGTAAAATCTCTCGCAACGTGGACAAAAGTTGTCCATTAAATAACTTGAAGCACTGAGTCGTATTTGCCCGTTTCATCAACATAGAAAATAAATACACACCACACGTTACATATTTTTTCCTTATTTTTTGCCAGTTGATGTACCAAAGTATTTGGTGATATAGGTTTGAACTATCACTACGGTAAAACAACGAATCTTTTATATGGGTTAAGTGAACAGTAACGATGACTCATGCATACAAAAAGCCGCATCCCAACTCCAGGTCGTTAGTGCAAACAGTGGAGCAACATAGATATAAAATTCGGAGTCGGAGGTCAACACCGTCAAATACAAAACGCTTAATCTCAGAAGGTCACGTGGTTCATACAGTCAGTTCCTCCATAATGACAGTAAGTAGTCAAAAAATGAAGGCATTGACGTTTTCAAGATTACGCTGACCAAGAGGTACACACTTACTTTTTGGCGTCAGTGGGTATCGGTGTATTTAACCTGGGTACCGTGGGAGTAAAATGCGTCACCCTACTCCATTACAGTCACCCGTTCCTGTTGTTTGTTCAACACGGCTTCACAGGATGTCAGAAAACTGCTTTTAGCGAACATATTAAAAGTTGATTCTAACTGTCGAATTAACTCAAATAAACTAAAAAGAAGTTTCATTTTGTTTCGGAGCCGGCGGGACTGGGATTCAGGTTTTGTCTTTTACTTGGTTTGTCTGTCTCCGTGCTATCCATGTCAACCGTCTTTTAAAGACACTTGAGGATTCGCAAACTTAACATCTGAGACTATTCACTTTTGATAGACAACGTTCAACAGGACATGCTCTGGGTGCATTTTGATTGAATCAGACGTATTGTTAATTACTGCACATTAATGTGTCTATAATCTCAAGGGACTTACGTCTGTGGGTTTATTTGCTTGATGAACTTGCTTTGACTCGAGAGTTGCGGACAAAAAATTTGGTTATAAACACATTAATAGATGTGTGCGCTCTACGTAAACCCCATAATCAACCATTTCTAGATCAAGTACTTCCTTTGTCCTAAGCAGTCCTTGTACATGCAGGTTGATTTGCACCTAACGGAGACTTGATAAGACGTCATAAATGACGAAAGCATAAGAAAACGATCGGTGGTCTCGGTCAGTTCAAGTGGCACTGATGGTGAAAAACTACGACCGTACGCAGCCCTCTCTCGTTACTCGATACACTTTTCATCTACCCTGACAACGTTCAATTATCCAGAAAGCACGAAGCACATTTTCTCATCGACGTAGGTTTTTGCTTCTCGGTATAAGTCGGTCACATGGCTTTTGTTGAACACCGCTGACCTATCCAGCAAACATCTCATTTAATCCGACGCGAATCAGTTCGGATCGTCGTATTAATAAGAGAAAAGCAACATATTAAGTCTAGCTGGAGTGTAAAAGGCAAATTCAATATCCATCACTTCGTCTTGAGGAGTGAATTGGAAACAAAAGAGTGGAAAGACTCATTGCAGATAAATATAGTAAAAGCATAAATACTTGCGCAATGAAAAGTTGTAGTGATCCAGTGTAATCACCACCTGTTATCCGGACAACAGAAAGTTTTTAAAGGAATGAGTTCAGGAATATTTAGCAGCAATATTCTTCGTTCAGAATGACCGGACACTAACCCCACTTCATACGGTAGTTTCCGTTTTTCTGCAACTTTGATTGCTGGATAACTTAATTTCAGAAACCACTAAAATCTTTGAGATGACTTTAGTCGGACGACAATCACCAGTAGGGAACCACAGATGCCTTTATCTCTGTGACCAGCGATTTCAGTGATATGGTAACAGCTAAAACGAGAATCCTTCGAGGAAATTATCTGCAGCAAGCAAAAACGGGGCAGATGCACCGATCTGTGGCAGAAGTGGAACAAACCAGTACAAGAAACCTTTGAGAAAACTGTCAGTAGAAACAATGAAAAACATAAAATTTCACAGACTGAACAACTAATACAATTCACCGGACATCACACAGACAACCAATAGCGACGTACGTTAAATACAACAACCTGAAAGCAACAGACTTACCACTTTTTCAGATCTAAGTCGGTTAACCGAGGCTAACTACTCTCATTCGCGTTTTGTTCGAGTATGTATGTGAATCTTTTACACTTTTAGACTGCTGGCTGTTGCCAATAACTTTTGAGCTGGGGTGTAAATATTCCGAAACTAGTGTTACGACCCCACGTGGTAGAAAAAAGACAAGAACAAGCGAAAGACCGCGAGCAGTATCTCTATTACGAACGAACGCAACGATAATGCGAAACGGTACGAAAATCAGAGCTCAAATATCGGAACGCAGTTCTCACAGCTTAGACCCCCCTCCAACAAGTAAGGAAAAAGACGGCTTTCAAACGATCCTTGTTTACTGCTCAGCCCGAAGACAAAATAGCGGTTTGTAGCAACTGTATTTATAGGTTTGGGTGGTCTTGGACCTCGGTCGCTGAATGGACCAATCAAAAACGAGCGCAAGTTCTCGAGAGTTCCAGAATTCTGGAGGAATCCATTTTCCTCGCATATAAGGTTAGTTTTTGGGAAAGTGTGCCTTTTCCGCAACAAATAATTTTGGAACTAAATGGTATTAGCATTGTTATGAATCGAAATGATATCGATATTACACCAAGTAAGTTAGATCACCGTGGTTTTGTTAAAAGATATAACATTATCGGGTCTTGAAAGCTGACCACCTTTACACTATCGACTCGTTTTTATAGTGGTTTCTAATGCAACCTGACGATTATTCACGTATGCGGTTGATCAGTGGAATCCTTATATGACCGTTAGAGCCAATAAAACCAATTATCAACCAAGATGAAAACCGAATAACCGTGTGTCCGTCTCGAAAGTCACCATGATAACATTACAATACGTTCGTCCATTTGAACACTGCTTGCCTGCTAAATACCACAAACCTCAAACTACTGACGATCAGTGAAGTCAAATTTTATACAACAATTAGTATTGGATGCGCCAAACTTGCAAATAATGCAACTAGTTTATAATGACCTTCCGACCTCCTAGTTCATTTCACCTTTTTGGTTCTGTTGTACCAAATTATAAATATATTCATACTGACTTTTAGCAAATAGTTCATTAGACACAAAAGAGTATATGCTGTCTGACATATTTTTTGTCCAATAAAGTTCATTCCAACAAACCGTCTAACAGCAGCTTTCTATACCAAATAGTACTATGGAAAGGCTGGTATAAAATGATCCTCACTTTGCTGATTTGGAATATGAAGCGTTTCTCGTGTTGGGAAAAATAAGTGTTATCCCTTTTTATTTGAATGTTAAGTGGTGCTTTGAGGGAGCACCTCTGTATCTTGATTTTGTAAACTTTACAACCCTATCTGGCTCATCAAATTTGCACTGAATTATAACATTTGTCCGAAAGTATCAAGTGTGTTTCACTACCAACCATACCCAACAGTTCACTGTTTGGCCTCACTGTCAAAACATCCAAAACAAGCAAGATGGTTTTGAGAAGAATAACAGTAACGGTTGCATGTTTTTAAAAAAACAAAGCCGACTAAGTTCCCAAATCTCCATAACCATAACCGATTGATCCACCAATCGATCGACCGCATTGCCTGCGCCATCTGTCCCGTCCCTACAGTGGTAGACCGGATTAACGACTTGCGCAAAATGTTGGGTGACAAGATACACATTGCTTAAGTTTATCGGTGCACTGCCCATCCTGAACTCTCCTGAGTTTTACTGGTAGTGGAAATATGAAAAACCAAAAGTGCATATAATGTTTATATGAATGAGAAACACGAGAAACTGTAGTGTTTGATGCAAGCCAGATTCGTTGAATTTGAAGAATTTACAATACGTCCGATTGACAAGACTGCATTGAAATTCATGTGAACAAAGAAGCATCTACATCGTTATATCATTCTTGCTTAACTCAAACTTTTAGATAGCAAGTTATGAAGATTTTGCCTGCGCTGTACAAACTCTTTTAACAGCAGTAAATAAATTAGCCGATATCTCACTTGAAAGCAGTGTCTAAAACTGTTCCATTTTACAGTGTTCTAAGTGAATATAATACATCAAACAATAACTCTATTCGTTTTATTGTGCGTATATAGTAGAAATTGGAAATGTTTTGTTTAGATACTATCGTTATATTTTGAAATAACGTCAATCGCATAAACAATTCACGGTTATCACACAGTTACCGTGAGTTGACTAGAAATAAATCACCATATCTCCTTTGCGATCCTCGGTATTCTGGCTTCTTCTAAATTGACAGCGCCCCCTACCACATAAATGCACCGAGTTCTGTTAAATTTGGCCACCAAGTGTTACTAACCACCATTCAACATGACCACAATGGTTTGAAATGGGAGTCGTTACCCTGCTTCCTAAGCTGTATAATCAGATTCCATTTGTTCCAATTCGCTCGTAAAGAGAGAATGAAATGGACTGTGAAATCGTTGACTTTTCAGTTTCATTGCCTGCTTCTTTGAGCAACACTTTGAGTAGGAGCAGGCTTTCTGATGGGCTGTTGCCCATTGGACTTTGTCCAAAACCAATCCCAGGCAATTAGTGGGTCACATCAGGACAACCAATTTCGTTCCTGGTATACCTGAAAAACGCTCACATCAAGTGGATTAGTAACTCCATTATGCTACAGTTATCCTTCGAAGTTTCAGTCAGAATAGAAGTTTGGCCTCCAGTGTGATGTTTCTTGATGTTCGATCTCGAATTCTGTCAGGTTTGGACTCACCAGGTAAAGTAGATCCGACCGGGAATCGAGCCAGTAACTTTTCGCGTTATTAGCCGGAGTTCTTGCCGGTTTGATCATCAACCCTAAAAGCGTAACTGGTGGCGTGATTGGTATCACTACATAAATGTAACTTGGCTACTGCTTGTTAGTAACGAGGGAAAACATCCCATTCCTCTCAACGTTTTTGGCTTCATCGGGATGGGTTCAATTTGATGAATCAAAACAAGAATGAAACGGACTGTGAAGAGTCGGTTTGAAGGTGCTCACGCCAAAATACTACAGCGATTATTTTGTGCGCTATGTCTATTCACATTAACGGAGTGCAAACAGGTTGATCAACAATGAAAAAAAACCGGTTGCAATGTGTGGTTTGATCCTGACCAGCCGGATACGGGGAAATTGGACCGAATTTTGTTTTTGTGTTTAACCAGTAAGAATTCAGTCAGGTAGACCAACAAGTTTTGGTCCAACCGTAATCTTCGGAGCAGCCTGGGTAATTAATTACCAGGAATGGTATATTTCCTTAAAGCGACTCAATGCCACCATTTAAACCCTAAGGAGTATGCTTGCGTTTCTGCGGCCAAATTTACGTTTCTGATCTACAGTTTGCGCAGAAACGATTTTTTACTCAAAATGATGTTAGGACAAAAAACAGTAAATGTGACGCATTATTGACCTTGTTTAAGTACTAACCCATAGGCGTTGTTATTTAACTATGACGTGTGCATTCGGCCATTTTACATTAAACTCTAATTCACAGCCAAGAAAGTTCTGTTCACTGCTAATTCACTTGTTTGCATATTTCAACCTGTTAGTTTCAAGAAACCTCCCAGACATGGGACCCAGAAACGTTCATTGCAGCAGAATACAGTCAAGAGGTTTTCGAGGAACCGCAAATCGAACTTTTGCTCAGCAATCCAAATTACTCTCGCCATCGTCGATCGATCGACGTGTCAATTAGTAAACGGACTAATGAAACCCAAAACTCTCATGAGAGTTATCAATCAGACAGACCAGTCTCATTCGATCCAGATATTCTTGTGTATGGTCGCCAGTTGATCCGCGATCAAGAATATAAGGTGAATTGCATTTATTTTCAACTTTAAATAATGCCTGCTTCAAGTCTTTTTGTTTCTTTTACGATAAATTAAAGTTTCCGCCTCCCAACTAATCGTGCATCTACATGCAAATGACCAATTTAATCTCGCTCAGAGCACAGTTTGGCCAAAATATAAGCAGAGGTTAATTTTCTCTCGGATTTTTTCACCTGCGCATCACAGCAATGTTTTCACATATTAGTAGAAGACCTGAATTCTAAAACACATGAGGCCAATATGTCTCGGTCCATTCCAACGGCGTTTAGGCTAAAGCAACTTCTATACTATATTTCTTAGACAAATTCCATGAGGTCAAATGATGATCCACCGCGCTATCATTATTATTTTTTTGTCTACCAAAAATTACATACCAAGACCTGAAACATCAGACTGACTGGCACTAATTCCGTATTTTTAGATCTGATGCAGCGGCAGTTGAATGGCAAATTTCACATTCAAACAGGATTCCCGGTTAGCCGTACTTGAACACTGATATTAGGGCACAGTTTTGCTGTCGCTATGACACCCCATTATTACCTATTCTTTTCTGGACCTAGATTTGAAAACTTACCCGCATTCTGGGGAGGTAACCCTACTGACGACCGTGTCACTGACCTCACATTGAGCCTGACCGGAGCATCACTTCTGAATGTTCGTGAACCTTCCTTTACCAGACAGAAAAAAACAGCAAAACGTTTGTTTCCTTGGAATAAGCTGGAAAAAATAGTTATCAGCATATCTGAGCAACCTAGCACTTCTCACGATTTACAAGTATTGAACGGTCAGCAGCACACTCAATGCATACCCTCAGTTTATTTAAGCTAAGCTGGGTTGAAATGCTTTCACAGTCCAACTCGTTTTAAGTTTAACTCATAGCAGATCATCGGATTTGCCGGGAGACCGTCAGTACTTGTTTTGAACAAAATTGAATCCACGAAATTCACCCATTGGCTGACACTTTCTATTCACAGAATGAAATGTTGATTTTATTTTAGCCATTACGTCCATTTTGTGACATGTTTCGAAATTCGCCGAGGTCTAAGCTTGTCGTTTGTCTTCGAAACCGGCTAACCTGAAAGAAATTGACTGTGAACGTCAAGCAATGCACTATGATCTGTGTGCCCTTTGTTTGCGTTGTCTATCTTGTCGATCGCAACCAAGTTAGAATGTAATGTTTCTCGCAATCGATCCTTTTGTTAATGGATGCACAATGTTGGTTCCAATTGAGGTTTTTATTATAATTTGCTTGTTATTACATATGCACAAAATGCGAATGTTTGTTTCAGGACGATTTTTCATGTGGTCTTCTTTTAAAAGGAATCCTAGGTTTGGTGACGTCATCTTGATGTGCGTATTAAAAAATACTTCCCTGTAACAAGTCGCCTCTGTTAGCAACAGTTTTTTCGAGTATCTTCGCCTACCTGCTCAGCTGCTTATAACTTAGTACCGTAAATAATGCTATCCTATTTGACCGCAACATTCAAGCTAACGGGCGACAATTGCAGACTATGAAGTTATACTTGTCGAATCGTTTTCACTGATAGTTTGCTGGAAACCAGTTCACACAAACAAGGGCTTTGGAAGATGTTCTACAGAATGACACTGCTCGTTTTGTATTTTTTTAAGTGGCTTGACAGCATAAGAACTAGCTTTTTTCCCATAAACCTGTAAAACTAATGGCAGATTCTCAGTGTAACTTGGTAAATGCATTAGTGGTGCTTAATGAATGAAAGTGGCAGACATCCGTGAGTCATCATTCAAGTTGGCCGAATTAAAAACACCTGTCTATTCAGGTTGTTTTCGTGGCATCGTTTTATCAAGAAACTAATCAATAGACAGCTGTGTGGTTCATATCATCTTAATTCTGCAGTCTTTTTTGGTAACTTGCTCCATTAAATAATATTTTGTAACCTTGAAAAAAAGGATATAAAGTAGGATAATTTCCGTGTTGGCATCTTTCGTATATTCCGCCAAAACATTAAGCTAAATCAAAAAATTGTTATGTATAGCGTGTGCTTAAGCAACATTTTGTTCATCCATGTCAATCACACACACACACACACACACACGAGGGCATAAACGAATGAATACACGAATGGGTAAATACGGCTAGAACGGTGAAATTCGATGAGTCAGCAATGATAATTCGGTCCTGCTAGGGAGGGCGGGGGTAACATTAGAATATTTGAATTTTTCACGATGACCGAAGAGGCGTAATGGACGTTGAAATAGGGTGGGTGGGTTTGAGCCAGTAATAGACAAATGAGCGAGTGCTTTCAATGCCATGCGTATACTAATCGATCGATAACTGAAGTGAACAATGTAGTCAAACGATGTATGTTGGCATCATTCTAACAGACTAAAGGCGAGGGTGGTAGAAACGGGGCGGGCGTGTTTAGGAAACAATAAAAACTCGAGGCCGAAGTGATCGAAGACTGAATAGTCAAAATACAACCAATTACAATTACGATTGTAGAGTAGATTACCAAGGCAGTATCAAGCCCACTACCACCTCCATCCGAACCCATGAAGTTGGTTTCTCAATTGACTTTCTGATTACCGGTTAATCGTCTTGTGTTCTTTTTGTCAATATAACCACACACTTCAAGCCAAGCATTTTTTTAAATAATCGACTCATGACCGGCAAACACATTATATTTTAGGCCGGTGAGCATATCCTCATCCCCCAAAGGTGATCATACAGCACTCATGATAAGACGAAGAATGAAGTGATCACCGAAATGAATGTATACTAAGTTCATCGTGTTAACCTCAACTCCCCGGAAAGACCCAGTGCGAACATCCGCCAAACCAAACCTGATTTATGACATTATCTGTACGTGTGAATCGCAGTACGCAGATCATACAGTGAGATCACTACATACGAGAATCTCGTGGCATATCTCGTAATGGCTTCTGAGCATCAAAGTTGGAATGGTCAAGAATGCCATAGCAAAACAGTTTCCCGATTCTGCCCACACAGCAAATTTTGTCGACGTTCTCAGTCAGGGTGTAAGTAAAAACGATTTGGTTATTTCTAAAATACCAGTCATGTATCTTTAGTGGACTTGATACTGTCTTGATAATTCACCCTAGAGAAGTCGATTATTGATTGAATCTTAGCCATTCAATCTTTCAAGTCGAACATCGCCCATAATTGATCGCAGCTGTCGAATTCCGATGAACTTTCCAGTCGGCTGCTTTCGAATTCCAGAAGCACTGGACTCGAGATTCGCTGTCATTATAGCTCGTCAGTGGTGCATATCCTTGCCATTGCCAAATTATTGACTACTCAAAAGTAATTAATCCTTGTTCTCTTTATCTTCGAATATCTATTGCTTCCTACACTTGCCTGCTGTCTTAGTTTGTTAGAATGATATCAGCATATATTGTCTGGTCACGTTACGTTCACTTCACTTCTCGATCGATTAGTGTACGTATGGTATTGGAATTACCTACCCGTTTGCTTAAGACTAGTTTGCAACCACCCATCCTATTTCAATAATTGCCTGAGGTTATCAAAAATTCAAACGTTCGCACATGTCACTTAAGTCCCAGACAGTAGTGGTAAGTTGGGTCAGTTCTTCCGTTGGGACTTCCGGTTTCGTGTCCGGGTCCAGAATTCTGAGACAACCCGTGCCTGCCATTCAAAAATTGGACCAAGTCAATGTATATCTTAAAGCAACCCAAACGAAACCGTCAATATGGGAAAACCAGTAGCACATAATCTGTTATGTGTACAGACACACTTTGGGTTTCTCAACCGTTCGCGACAATTTCAATATGAATTGGCCACAAAATCATTACTCATGTTACAGCTCTTAGGTCGATGAGTAGTTGTCGCAGAATGTGCCTTTCGTATGATTGCAGATGAGTTGGATACAGGGATAACTCGGTAGTCAATTTCATTTTTTCATCAGCTGATCATTGATTACTACTAAACTGGATCAGTTCTGGCATGTCTTTTGGATAGGCGGATGGCGAGGCGATCCATGCGATGAATCTCAATGATCTTATAGGCAGACACCCTATCCATACAAGCGTGTACAAACAGTTTGAAAATGTTAACGTGAAGGGAGCAACTAGTAGAAGGTAAACTTTCACTTACTAATCTAACCAGTTAGATGACCTACCTAGTAAGTCACTTTTCAGCCTCTGTCTGTTCGCTGTGATGACGTTAGATAAAAGCATCGGTAGCCCTAGGAGCACTCCATTTTCAAACTATATTTAAACAACCCCGAAGTCGGAGTGAGCACTGTGATAGTGTTTGCGAAATAGGCGCATGTTGCTTTGATCGATAGTTCCGGTTTTACCTTGTGAGTCTGAAAACAACGAACGACTCATCCATTGAGTCCTCTGTCACTCGTTAATTGAAAGGCACCAGTGATGGAGAAGACTACTATAATACTCGGACCACTGAAGCTAGTCACCAACTCTTGCAGCTTCATGACCTCCTGGCTGATGAATACTTCAAAGTAGAATAAAACATTCGCTGGCTTTCCTTGCCAGTTAGTTTGCCCTACTAAGCCCTCATCAAACAATTGTGTAATCGGTTGAGATGCAAGGTTGACGGAAGAAAATTGTAAACTACCATGGGTGACCATAAACTTTATAAAGGGCTTGTAACAGTACTAGCGTCACTTATGTCAGTAAAAGAGCCAAAATCACTATATGAAGGCTGAGTAAGCATTAAAAATACTTATTAATAACACATGCCTATCACATCGTTGCTGATGGCGCTAGTTGTCAGTACATGTTTAAAATATTTGTCTTTGTGGGTACGGATTTTTAACTCAGTAATTTAACTTTGCTAGGTCTGAGTCTGAATAATTCGACATGTTGATTGACCACAATCATGTGGGCCTGATCAAGTCAGAATAACGAACTCTATGTTAGGTTCAAAACCAGTCTTCGATTGAATGTTAACTGAATAGTCAAAACAACAACGGCTACATTCTGTCATGTGGGACTGTCTTTTCTACACCCGGTAGACGTAGTTTGGCCAAGCAAAAACAAAACAGTCAACCCTGTTTAGACTTGCTAAAGTTGCCTGTACATGTTGGAAACTGAGATATCACATGAAAACTGAGCATCTTAAGATTCTTCATTTTAGGCAGTTGACGTCAATGTTATTAGTACAACATAACCTGTTTCAGTATACACTTGTGTCGCCCTCAAATTTTCTGCTGTTTCATTATATTGTGCCCCAAATTACCATAAACGTGACGCCAAATATTAGGTTTTTGTTACTCATAATAAAATGGAAAATAAACGTTTGCGAATTAATTTGTTAAACTGTCGGAAAAAAGAGACCATACGTCACAACCACCAACTGGGGAAAAGTAGAATTATTGCCGTTAATGTTAATGAGATCTAAAAGACTACACCCAAACCTGGTTATTTATGTTGATACAATCGAATTTTTTGTGGTGTTATGACATCAACTGCTTCGTTCTCTTTATCAGTGGCTACGCAGGCAAAAGGGTCAATAACAGAACTTATGTAACTTTGGTGTGTGGTCGTCAAATTACCACTCTACGTAACCTCATTAACCCGTCGTTGAGCTATTTTGAGCGGCAGTTGCACTTACCTCTTTGATACCTGAATAGTTCTTTTGTCTTGAAAATATCAATTCAGACAACAGTTACAAAAAACAGTGAACTGTTTATCTGAAGACAACTTTGGTTGATGGCCACCTTTGATGTATGTGAGAGAAAAAAAGCAGTTTAGAATAGACAAGTAAGTAGAAAGTACGTTAGAATAACTTTGATTAGAATAACGCACTCAAGAATTTAAGAGATTTCATTTAAATGTCGATTTATTTTCGACGCTGACGGTTTCAATTGCAATTAATCTCTAGTCTTTCAGTATTTCAAATAAGTTGGACTCTGGATTTTCTTCATTTGCTATTATAGCTCACTTAACCAAACTCAAAAGAACGAATCGTTTCACAACGAACTGTTCCACAGTTTATGAGTTACATCTGAGATTTGACTCTCAAATTAAACAACTGTTCATGGAGTGACGATTCTCTCAAATTCTTTGTTTACTGTAAAACGCACTGAATGTAAAGTTTATGATAAAGCGTAACTAATAACCTGGTTGCTGGCAATGCAGATTTTACTTTCGCTCCAACTAGAATATGAGTAGTGTTAAGTAAGCCAACAGCAATCCGAGAAAACCAATTCCTTCAGTATACTTTAATGCAGGACCAACTACCTCAGTCGTGTGTGTGTGTGTGTATGTAACGAGGGAGATCGAAAATTTAACTTAACGTTAAACACTTCGCTATTTTTTGTGCTTTATTCCCGTTTCATTGAATAGTTCATAAGGAATTTATTTGAATCAGCTTTGGCTCCAAGGACTCTTGATGTCTGGACAATTTCCGCAAAAAGCCCCAAAAACCACTCACGAAGTTGAAGTTAACAGTAACAAACAGATTATTCAGGCTTTGGTCATTCAAGAAGTTTCAGTCTGAGTGGAATAATCAGTCAGTATTTAGTACTTACTTGGCTGCACGGCCATATTATTTAAGGAAATAAACGATATATTCTTCGTATTTTACACAGGCTTTTGTACTGGCTTGCATTTATCCCAATTCGGAGGAAACCGTTTATCAACCATCGCCCCTATCCAATGAAGTCCAGGTTGGTTTGGATCCTCTCAACAGACTGCCTTTTCCGAAGGATTTTAACGAACAAACAAATTCGCCAGCCAATTTGTGTACCGCCAGCACCTGGTCAATCGGCTTCAGCCCCAACAAACTGATTATCAACCCCGACGGTGAAACAAGCCCTCAAAGTTCCTCGGACGAGGGAAAGGGTGGGGTTATTGGACCTTTAGCTCGTCCAAAAACTCAAATGACTGCGAACACGGATTTGTTTACCGTATCTCTCATAGCCGTCATCGTTGGCCTTGGATTGGTGGCAGTCATTTGTATAACAGTAGGATGTGTAATGCGGTAAGTGTGACAGTTCCCCAAAAATACGGAAACGTATGCAAATATGTTTTTCAACTGCAAGTAAACGTCATATTTACACCCGCTTATAGTTAAAATAGGCGGACAAGTTGCTAACACTACAGTCAGTGAATAGTCAAATTATGTCTGTGCAGCAGTGGAACAAAGTTGTCAAGAGATCAGAAAAACCTGGTTGACTTTAGTCTATTTTTTGATGCTGACAAAAACCGACAGGAATGATCTTCAGCCAAATGTGTAGGCTGCAGAAGAGCTAGGATATATTTCAACCAAAGTTCTCCCGTTAGTTTCAGACTGGAAGCCTAGCCAAACTGAGTAAAACACTGTATGCTTAGACACCAAGGTTTGGCACAGAGATATCTTGCAATTTGGGCAATATACTTCACAAGTAAACAGAACTTCATTAAAAACTATATAAGCTTATTATGCCACTTGGTTAGTGAAAGCGCGTCACAGCTTTCAAATGCCAGCAGAGTTGTAACTAACCTCATGAGTTGCATTCAGACACTGACGCCTGGGTCGCATATTATCTAACTAATATTCGGCTCGTTATGAAGCACACTTAATATAGACAACTTTTTCGTTCCATTGCAACAACTAACAGTGATAATATTTGATTGCTCACTGATCAAAACAGCAAATAATGAATTTCTCTCTCCCCAACTTCATTAGTTCAACTGCGTAAGAATCACCGGAAATTGGTGCTCGTTATCACCAATCCACAATTCCCATGTGGCTCCTCATCCATTATCAGTAAAAGCATTTCCCACAAACGTGAATTTGGAAAGATGGTCCGTCGTAAATTTTTGATGGGCACATCGTTTGATAAAACTGAGAAATGAACTGCTCTTTTTCCGTGACATAAGAAAACTACGGTTTAACTCTTGTCCAAACAAAGAATCAACTCTGAAGAATTAGATTTTTGCTGAATTATTGATCGTTTTCATTCTATAAGTTACTTTTTATAAGCTAAATTGCAACGTTGTTTTGGCAGCGTCAGTTTTCCCCACATTTTTATCGTGATGATTAAGAGGATGGTAAAATTATGGTCTGAACAGAGTCGAAAATGAACATTAATTGTGTTACCCGATCCATACAAATGGTCAAGCCAACGATGCACAAACAAGAGGCTGGACAACGGTAAGATTGTGTAACAAACAATTCTCTTTTCAGGATTACTGTAAGATTACTGTAAGATATAAACTGATCTAAGCATGCGTGGAAACTTTTTGCAGGCACTTCTGTTTTAGATCATTTATCGTGTTGGTTAATACAATTGTATGAAATATAATGTGTGCTAAGAAACTACTGAGTGAATATTAGCAAAAAAGAGAGAAAAGTGAATTAGCTACGTACGCAAAATTATTATCGTTAAGAACAAAGATGAAGTTCGTGTCAACGTTAGTGTTTTCCGGGCTAGGTTAACAGGATGAAGAAGCGAAATGTCACTTAGATTTAACAGTCAGCTTCGTTGTTCTTGGACGATAAATCCGGTTAACCCAATGGAACTGCCACTATTTCAGTCTATAATAGGCGACAACCTATTGTCCATCTTTAACAGAATGACGGTGACTCAACAGACTGAGTGAAATGCTCTCTTACTGTCGGTTTGTTGACTTCCGTCGACCACGTGTGTGACAGTAATCCAGCACATATAAAAATGATCATATCAGAACTAATCCAGACAAGAACTTGAATATGAGGTCTTTCAAAGAAATGTTCATTAGTGTGACCTATGGAAATCTAACTAGAGGGACGGCAAACCAAATAGGGTGTGGACGAAGGGTGTTTACTATTACAGCATCTTTTGTATCCTACTTAAATTGATGTGTCAGGTCAGAAATTATAAGCACCGAGGTCTCAGAAGTTGCGTTAATCTTTTGCTGTCTTATCAGTTCAGCCATTATATCCCATTTAACTGCTAGCTTTGTTTGACGCTCTACATTACAAGCAGTACCTACGATTGATTGTGTACATCATCCTTTCGTAGGTAACCATTATACTTCTACAGAAAAACATAACCGCTCAAGACCGAATAGCGGATTCCTGTTCACATGTGTAGGCTGCACATCTTGCGTCCTGTTTCACAACAAGTTTCTTCAGAAAGAATCATTCCATTCATATCTATTCATTGAGTTCGAAAATTACATCGAGTTACTAATTCCTCTTCTTTAGTGGGACTGGTAAATATACATAACAATCTGCCGTAGTGACGGCTTTCTGTAATGACTTGAGCCTGACAACACTAAGATATGCCATTGAGCATAAAACCAAGCTTTCGTTTTGATAAACTGAAACTGTACGTTGGTAGCGTACAGCAACAGATATTTCTGGGGGTCTGAATAAAGTCGCCCTGAAGTCAAGTGGTTTTATGTAGTTTTAACATATTCGCCGACGTCCAAAGTTTGATGGAAATATCCCTGGTTGACGAAAATGATTTATTTCGAGTGAAGTTTGTCGAACGTGATTAATGGTTTCTTTCTATCTTTTGATTGTAAAAGGAAAACTTAGACAGTATTATTTTATAAAAAAACTATGATTAGATAACTTATGTACAAAAGCAACAGAAGTATGTCTGAGTTTAATACGGACTTGAATTCGAAAAGCCCAACATGTTCATTGTTACTAGTTAAACAAACTAAGAGTGAGCTCATTGCACTTCCCAATATCACAGTTCGACACTGTCTTCAACGCCTTGTTTTTTTCGGAAATTTCAACTAAACAATGTGTTAATCAAGATCGACCACTGCAATCAGTTTACAGTCACACAGTAGTGGTGTAAACTAGAGAATATGTCACATTATACATCAGACACATAGGGAGATACATGATCTACCAGTGGATGACAATAAACCACCATATCTAGAACACCAGCAGGTCCACAAAAATTAATTTGATCACAATCAGCCAGCTAAATTTTATCGAGTACCATGGCTTTAGTAGACCGCGCAGTTTGGAGTGACGTGATATCCGTTCTTGGGTACAGGCTGGGCAGATAACAAAACTAGTAGTCTGGACGTGTTTAAAAGACGAGATTAGAGGATATTGTATGCTTCATTGGCGGGTTTAATTACTAGTCGGTTTTCGTCCGACTTGACAGACGTTCTTTTGCTCTGAAAGCCAAACATCTCTCGGTTCCCCTCGCTTGATATTCTCGGGAGTTACACATAAGGTGGTGTGTGTAAAATGAGATTGCGCCGACTAAATTATGTCGTTTAACCGATAACTTTGAGGGTATCTAGTTTCTTCCCGACAAGAGGTTGTATGTTGCATAAATTAATGGTCTAACTGATTCTGAAACTGCTGGTAAGCAATAACGGATTTGTTTTACGGATGTTGAAAGACCAACAGTTCCTCTCAGGTTTCGCATTCCTATAAACTTTTTTGGAGTCGCGAACTCGAATTGTCAGTACAGTTTTCTTGCCTGTTTGAATAATTGGGCAAACCGGGTGACTGTGGTTAAAAGCTTGCCTGTGTTAACCAGATCGCGTCCGATATGAGGTCAGTGGAAATGTGATAGCCAAACTTATCACTGAGAACGTGTGCCGGAGTTTAGAGCCCAAAAATGGCGAGAATTTGCATTAATAATCACCTCACTCCGAACCACAGCTCGGATCTAGATTTTCAATTAGAAGGAAGCCGGTCGAGGGAAATTCAAATTTCTCGGTGCGGCTCAGTGATTGTTGTCATTATCCTTAAAAAGCATTCGTAGTAATGCAGGTTTTCGAGATCCACACAGAATGTATTTTTTACCTCTAACATTACATTCAACTAAGCTGGGCGCTGGTACTCATAACGCACTCGGTGTGTCTAGCGGTGTGAACTATCCCCAGCATGGGTAGAACAGTCTGTCATCAAAATCCACTACGTGATTGAAGTACACAAGTGATCTGCGTCCGCAGTCGCTAAACACGTCCAAACCACTAGTTTGGTTATCTTCCCAGCCTGTACCCAAGGACTGGTGGTTTATTGTCATCCACTGGTAGATCATATATCTCCCTAGGTGTCTGATGTATATTATCAGTCTTGTTACTAAGTTTCTGCTAATGAATCACTGTGGATTGCAAGTATCGACCACGTTTCAATCCGCTGAATGTTTGGTTCAAATCAAACGGCCAACATGGAACTGCCCGACCTTGGTGAGAAACAATTGGTAGCCATTAACTTAAAATGTTTTGGCCGGTATAAGCAAGCATCTTAATACAATACCTTCACTTCACGACCATTGATTCCACTAATATATCTTATACGAATTTTATAGTATGTGTTTAACACAAATCTCCATAAGCGGCTGGCGCTGGTCTGTTAGACTGTGAACTGATAGAACTGTAAGCACGTCAACTGTCCAGTATTCCACATTGGACTTCCCAGATTAGTTCGATTCGAAGGTCGTTCTCATACACCCATTAAAGCATAATTCCCCAGGGATGTTTGGAATTAAATAGTCGAACATCATAACTTCAGATTAACTCCGTTCTGATCACTGGTTATATTGTCTTCAAGATGCATCAAACATTGATTAACGATCAACTTACAATACTGATGTGATGCCATTAAACAGCACACAAACGAAGAAGGTACAGTTTGATTTCTTGAGTTGTAAGTGAGCAAGAGAAGAATATAATAGCCAGAAAAACCGCAGAGTTTTGGTACTGAGCAAGTCTGCGATATTATTGACGGGGTTTTAATGCGTATGTCTATCACTTCATTTAATTTCCGACTCCGTTAATTGTTTTACATTTAGGCAAAGAAACACGCATCATTCTAAATTTGCATTCCAAAATTCTCTTATAATAAAAGCAGCGTCTACATGCATCGAGTAGTATGAAGAGCTGATCAAAAATCATGTCTATTTGAATATATGTGGAACAGAAGCCTGTGTTTGATTTTCAGTTCGTTTGGTTAGTAACATTCAAAATTAGTGCGCTCATAAATTCGTAGTGCTCACTGACTTCTAGGCCATTTACTGGAGATTAATAAAATCCAGTGATGAATCCTGGTCTGATTATTGTATCTGATGTCTACAAAACCAAATCTTATGGAAGAAGCGATTTCCTCGGAATGGTATAATTTACGACAGGGTAATGACAAGACATTGTTTGTCAGGTTCCCCTTGTAAGTGACGGTGATTTTTAGATAAATGGATTCAGAATAACACAACGTTATTAGCAAGTTGTAATACTCTACGTTTTAACCACTTCGGGTGGCCTTCCTCAGTAGTGTTGTAATGAAACTCACACGTTGTGTTATTCTCAATGAATTTATCAATAACATGTTAAACATGATGCTCAAACTTCTTTCGTACTAATTTCGTTGCGGATATCTTACAGGTATTTTTTAGAGTTCCTAAATTATGACAAAATATGACTGACCTATTCAGTCTCAAAACAAAACTACAGAAAGCTTGGCAGTCATGTCTGTTAGCATATCTGCCACCAGTAGGGCGGTTTTTATGAGTAAAGACAGACGTTGGTTTGCATATGGACAAACAATACAGCCGTCACACAATATAAGACAGACCACAATAAAACATGACCAGAAGACCAAAGTGGCAGAACCGGAATCTGATTGACATATCAGTGGCATAAGACGCTTCATAGAATGTTATAACTTCTTGTAAATAGGTTTTTCAAGGTATCTAGTGTCGATCAGAAACGAAGCTGCCTAATAGTTTATCAGTCAGTATGGAGTCTTTCGTTTGTTAGTTCATCAATGTTTTTTCATTTATATATTGTGCTTCAGCAGGAGAAAACCTAACACACTCAAAGGTGATATGACGATCGATCTGGGCAATACGGACATTTCGTTAAAGACTCCATTGATGAATCCGAAGTTGTCTAATTTTGGAGAAAGCAACGGAAAGATTGAGGCTGTTCAAAATGTCCTACAAACTACCGGTGAGCTCTACGAATTGCACATAAAATTTCTCAAAATTTGTACCCTGTTTCACATCAATGCACGATAATAATCAACGTAGACATAATTATCAATTTCAGCCTTCAAAGTTATCGATCCGTATTACGCGATACAGCCAATCAGAACGAAATAGAAAATTACATTGACCTGTCTGACAAGAATAACTTCAAACTCAGCATAGTTTCATAAAACATATTCATAAATCAATTTCAAAACACGAAAATTTCAGTGCAGTAAACAGGATATACCGTTCATTTAGGGTTGTAAGCAGCTTACAACACACTTTATTTAATCATCCCTTAGATAAATAAAGCTTATGATTATTATTTTGAGTAAAAAATGTTTTACCGTGTCAGTGTATTCCGAGGCAACTGAAGCAAACGTCTGCTCGGGTAATTTTGAGTAATTTGCAAACGAAGTAACAAATAATCTTGAGGGTACTCAGTTCAAGTACCCTCAGTTGGTAGAGTACAAATCTGACTGATTGCAGGTAAATTACTTATGAGATTGCCGTGCGCGTAGGAACCCTTCCTGTAGATGATATATTTTGTTTATTCTTCAATTCCCACCTAAACAGTATTAGGGTATATACCGATGTGACTGATCGGTGTAAAAACACTCCAGTTGACAGGTGGAAAAATCTTGACAAGTTTGTTACAACTCAACACTAATATTAAATCGCCGACTGCTAGCAAGCATGAAGAGGTAGAAAAAGAGGTAGAACGTTTTAATCGCTTCTGAACATGAGGTTGAGGTAATAATTTTTAAGAATCCCCACCTATTTTCACTAACTAGATAAACATTCATTGTAATCTTCAGGATCTGTCCTACACAAGTAATCATAAAACTTGCGGTCATAAAAATTTTTGTTCAAAGCAAACGGACGAAAAATAATCAGTGTAATCTCCAACACTACAGTTTCTTGTTGGAAAACTTTGCCCAAGTTGCAGCTGCAACAGAGTTACTAACACTGGAACCTGTTGATTATTTGTCAAGCTTTTCGTCACACAACATTTCTCTAGACATGCTCAGGTACAATTAGTTGGATTGATAAATGGATTGAGAAAAACACAACGTTATGAGCCAGTTGTAATAATCTACGTTTCAACCACCTCCGGTGGCCTTCCTCAGGTGTGTTGTAATCGGAATCACACTAACAAAGGAACAGAGGTCACGTGGGATTTGCCTTGGTTAGGTCAATCTGTGCTGCCACTGGTTGGTCAAATCGTCTGCCTAGTAGGTGGGGGTAAGACTGATGTAGATAAAGTTCGTCTGTGTCTGGTGTTGTTTATCCATCCACGCCACACTGCAGACAGGAGTTTGCTATTGTAACGATTAACACAATTGTGTTGTGTGTAAATGGTGAGAGCTTCAACGCAGCAGCGTTTTGTGTGGGAAGGCAGACCCCTGTGGATCACTCGAACTTGATTAAAACCTACGTTGTGATTCTCTGACAGTACATGTAATGCGAAGGTCGAATCCTTTTTTAGCTTCTGAAGTTGATATGCGTCCTTTGGAGGAAACCTCGTATGCCTCTTGTGTTCGGCAACACGTACTTTCAGTTGTCTGCAATCACCGAATTTACTTTCGTAAACACAGTCTGTCTGGTCGTCCATAGAAACTGGATCTTTAGGATGTATCACCAGTCGTCTTAAGGTATTATCTAACCGAAATACGGTTCGTGCATCGTACTCAGACAGGATGAAGCGAATATTTTCAGATATTTGTTCACGATACGGTATTTGCACAGTAGACTTGAAAGTTTTGATCGTTTTGGTCTCCTCCTTAGTTGACATGCACATAATTGTGTTCTCAGCTATACATATAATTTGTTGAATTATGCGCTTTATTACACAAGACTAAACTGAGAGTTTAAAAAGTTGGATCGATAAGCATCGACTACCAACATTCCGTCTAATTTGACGTTGACCGTGGGTGGGATCAGTCACTTCAGAGTGACTTAACGACTATGCTATTTAGTTCCTATTAAATCCCCATGGTCTGAAATTATCTTGAAAATCCCAGTGCAGTTAGCTATGTATGCTTCTGGGTCAGTTTAACAATAACGTTCTTGAAGAGGGCACAGGCATTTATTTAACCCTAAGGTAAATGTATGATGTAATAAACTATCTCATGAAGTTTTCAGAAATTGTGACCCAGAGCTATGACTCTATTTTAAACAACTAAATCGGAGTAACTGAAAAGCTAACTTACAAAAATAATTTGTGATTTACCTTGTATGTTGAGCACGACTGATTGCCACCACACTGATGTAGAATAAATTGTAACGAAATTTTACCAGGTGATAGGTAGTTCAGACTTCTAAGTCTATTTAGTAATAAAAATCAGAAATGGCAAATCGCCACCTTGCAGATCATCAGTATGACTAATAGTAAGTCAGACTGAACTTGAATGAGGAAAAAACCCGATGCTAGTGAAATCCTGAACATTAAAACGAAATTCCCATTCTATCCAAAGATAGGTGATGTCATACAATCAACAGTTTGTGAAATTATATATCCGCTTTTTGTGATGGCAATTGTGAAAAAGGATATAACACGCACCTTTACATCTGCATGTTAATTTAACGGACGCAGTTTCACATTTCTCTCGTTGAAACATCCGTCATTTACAGTCATTTTTGAAAAAAACTATCTTAACTTTTAAGAGTTGACTTTCATTCCGCTCGGTATTCTTACGTAAAGTTTAGAGTTTGTAATACCGACTGAAAATTCATAACCTGGGAACAACTTGTGCACAGTTGTTAATCTTGTTCATTAAAGACACTTCACTCCTGACCTCAGAATACCTGACCTGAACAAGGGTTCGGATCAGAATTGATTTGTCATCAGTAAACATAAGTGTCCTTTAACGGAAAGTTGTTTCAAACCACGGCATACCACAGTTCACCAAATAGTGACTGAATACTTAGACTGATAAACATTGAGAAAAATCTATCCCTGGTTATCGTGTTTGTATTCAAATCAACGAGGAGTCTAGCCGACTATCGACAGTTGGCGTCTTAGCTCAGTTGTTCCATTGTACCAGAATTCGTCAGTAGTACAAACCTTTAGCCGTCAGTCGAACTCGCGCCAAATGCTTGTAAAAGAATTAACTTGTCACCATTTCAGTTGATTCAGACTGACGAACAACAAGAAAGTTTTAACGTTCAGTTACAATCCACTGTGGTTGATGAACACATTGAATCATAACCCCCACACATGACACCATAATTGTCCTGTTAACCAACAACGACAACCCCGAAATGAAAGCTATACATACAAGTTTAAATAACCTACTTCAGTCAGACTGTTGAGTAATATACTGTTTTTTGTCAAAAGCGAAGCAGTTTGCTAACTACTGACCAAACATCACTCATCAGCAGACATGCGTAAAAATTTGGTCGTCCTCAGTACGAGGTAGATTTAGTGACCTAAGGTACAGTCGCAACATAAGTATGAGAGCCAATTATCTATCCCTAGACCTGATAAGGATATTTATCACAGACTAATTCAGGCAAAACTTAGACTATGACCTAGTGTTTTTCTTAAACTAGACTAACTAAATTCAAAGGTATAATCAAATTTTGATGTTGCTGACCAAAGATCTGGTGAACAGTTGTACCAAGTGACTTACGAAAAACAAACAAAGCAGAATATATTTGAATCATTATTATATATCAATCAATATTTGTCAAACTGTTGACAAGTTAGCTTTTAGACGCGATAGGCTGCGTGCTTACTTGACCAGTTTTGACAGATTATCACTATCAACAGTTGTAATTTCTAACCGGTTGATCTGCCACAAACATAGTCAAATACAGTCGAACAAATAATCAACACTAGTGAAACAAAAAACGTGTCCAGAAAATCTGTAGTGTAGATTTGGACCTTTACTAAGATTGTACAGTATATCACAAATACTTTTCAAAAAAACAACAGTGGTTTGCCATATACATTAACACAAACTTGCCGAGGAAGGAGTTTCTTACATGGCTATGAAAAATAACAGCACGCCAAATTTGTAATCATGAAGTGCGTTATGGAACCAAAATACTATTCTGAAAACAAAGGGACCAAATTAAAAAGATCTTTCGTCGAGCGCCGGTAAACAATAAGCCAACAAAAGCCTATTCGAAAACACTGAACGTCCGCCTTCCAAGAAATCAGATCAACTGTCACTCAAAACAGCTTGTGTTGTATCAATTTCTTAGCCTCCACAAAAATATCGCTACGTTCAGACAACTGCTGGCCCTAAACCCTTGACATATTTATTGCTTTTCCGAAAAGACTGACTAAGTTAAAGATCTTGTCAGGGTGATGTACGTAGAAAGTCAGCACTGGATTCGCTGCTGTTAGCAACACAGTTGCTCGTGTACACACATACACAGGTGGAAGTGACAGCTGAAAGATTATTTGCTACGGAGGCAGTGTCACTTTGACAACCAAATGTCGTTTCGATTCAGTGAGTAGGGGATGATTGCTGTCGTAGAGTTGACTCGAAAACTTTTAATAGAGCAAAAGAAAGTGGTATATCCACCCACTTTTATAAAAAACTTTGTTAGATAGTGACAGTTAGCTTATCTTGGTTTATCCTGGTTTAAAACACACCAATCATGACTGGTTGCATTGTTTTATCTAATATGCGTGTTACTCCAAACAAACGCAACTGGTCAAAATTTTTGAAATGGTTGGTGGTCCACTATGCAACCAGGTTTTCTTCCATTTTTCTCTATTATCATTTTGATAAAAAGTGTACTATTAGATTATCTCATTCTGTTCGTGTTAACTCAATTTTCATTTGGTTATCTGTCGTCCATCTTCTCAGACCTTGCTCAGACGCCAGTCAACACATCAAGTACGTTTCACGTTCTAATTGCATGAACTGGAAGCAATGGTAACAAAATGAGTGATTAGTATGTCTGGTAAATAATTCCGAAATTTGCATAAGTAAATTAGGTCAAATCTTCCATGTTATCTTTCACAATACCATCATAAACGCTGAACTACTCAGCGAACGTTCGAACTTAACGCGCTGGTTTAATACATCGGTCTGTGAGGTGATTAGTTGATAACTTATCTAATACTGCCTTCCAAGTTAAAAGCTTAAGAGTAACACCCATCTGTTTATCAATTTGAAACCGTCTATTCTTCAAATGTCGTTATTTTAGCCTCCACGTTCGTGAGCAAAACAGTTCTGAAACTCGGAAGAATGTGAAGTGAAACACTGTTACATAAAAGGCTGTCTGGGAATATCTAAGACTTGCTAATTTTTGTTTTATCATAATAGTAAGATTGTTTTTAAAGAAGCAAGTAGTTTACGTCATTTTAAACGTAACTATAACAAAATAACTTACTAGTCTGTGTTCATATCCGATTAGACGTTCAACGTTACCTCTCTTATAATAGCCTGTTTGTTTTATGACACTGTGCGGTTGATTTTCTTGGTATACAACCCTTTTTATTCCGAAGGTGAACAGTTTGGTTTTGTTGTTTACTCCACCATAAAGTCGAAATGTGTTAGATCTCTCAGGAATCCCAATCCAGCGTCTCATTTTTATGTTGTATTGGCTATAAATTATCCCGATTGTTAGTGACATAGCAAAAGACGGTCAAACGCTACGGCTTTTCCTGACGAAAATACTTTCCCGACAGTAATTTATCAAAAATACAGCCTTTCCACAGAAAATAAAACAGAATGCGTTTACCGTGTTGAGTATTTTGTATCTCAGTTTTATGGGTACGTGGACATAAAACTTTATCAGCGATTTTTTGTCTAGCTGTAACGTTCTATTTGTGTCCGTGATACTTACATTTGAGTAGGGATAAACAATATCACTTTACCCATAAAACTTATTATTGCAGCTGTGTAAAACTTAAGCTTCGTTAGTATTTTCCACAGAACAATAAGACCCATGAATATTTTGTACATTTGCGTTTTTGATAATTGTTTAAAACAATTGGTAACAAAAAACAAATCAATCGAAGTTTTTTAACGCATTTCCTCGATTATTAGGCTTTCAAACACAGAAATTATGATGCCAGCACATCATATATTAGAGTGTTTCTACGAATACACGTTCTTCTATTTCGACTTCGATTTTTTGTTGCCTTCTTTGTGCTTTTATTCTATAATTGCTAACTGAATGTTCCATGAAAATCATATTGTGTTTTACAGCCTAAGTAGAGTTGAAGTCGGTTATGTCCGTCCAACAAACAATTTGGATTACACTCCACTAACGAATCGGATTTTAGGCTCACAGAGAAAAAAACACAGGGGAATTCAACTGCACATTCATGTTTCCGTATTGAATTGGGAAGTGATCGTGTTGTGTGGTATAAACTACAGATAAAACGTAAACATGTTAATGTGTGGAGAAAGGTCTGGACTGTAAGCCAATATCCGCTGAGCACAATAAACTACTCAAGCCGCATTCTACCAGATATGCAAATTCATTGATCTCTAGGAGTGAGTTAGAATGGTGTGCAAGGAATTTAAAATGCAATTTCTTCTCAGATGTTTGCTAATCACAAACGTGCTCTGATCTTCCAGCCGATTCACCTGTGACCACAGTGTATTACAGAATGTCCCCATTCTAGGTGTAATCAAGTTCAATCTAAAAATTTGTTCTTCCATAAAGAAATTCGTGTTGGCGCTCAACCCTTCTTATCGGGCACAGTAATGCTAGTGAATGATCCTATAGAGAGAGGATTTTTTAGATGAGAATTGGATCTTTCGGCAGTTTGTAACACGTGAGACTTTCCATCACTTTGTTTGTTCTTGCAGTTAACTTCTGATAATCTTTCACTGTGTCTATCACTGTATGGTGTTCATGATAGACGGACCATATAAATTCACACAATAACATTGTATACACATACATAAAAACAGATGACAAAATGTGGAGTTACTCCAGCCTTCGAGTTGTACGAAAGCTATGAAAAGTGTGGCGTTTCATTTATACTAACGGTAATTCACTATGGTTCATATTTGAATTTCGTACCAAACGAGCTGGAAAATAGTAAGACGAGTAGCGGTACTTCACTGCCTTCTCATAAGCGTGAATTTCTCCAGACACGTTTTTAATGACTCCATTAGTTAAGACCTGAAAGCTATTTACTATGTTCGATGGTTACTTTTATGCAAAACCCGCCCACCGCAGGTCCCAATACGCATACAGTGTCAAAATTTCGCTCAGCCATATCGATCAATCATTTGCCGGAGTATGTGGAGAAACTCAAAATGAACAATGGTCTAGAATTGTCCGAAGAGTATGAAAGTATCGAGTCCGGAATGAGCCTGACCTGGAAACATGCGAATATGGAAGAGAATCGACCGAAAAATCGATACGCCAATGTGGTAGCTTACGACCATTCGCGTGTGATTCTCACAGCGATTGATCAAGTGGTCGGATCAGATTACATAAATGCCAACTATATAGACGGTTATCAACGTCCAAAAGCATACATAGCTACACAAGTAAGTCATTAGTTTCGAATATTAATCGTGCTTCAAAACATTTCTTTAAAGTCACAACACTGCGGAAAATACTCACCTTCGGTAAGATATTTCACAGTTTTATTGTGTATTTAACTGGCCAAGCTAAGTAAACATATCTACTGTTACGTGAAATAATTAGTTAATGTTCCACACATTACCCAGTGCCAGAAAATAAAGCTGATTGATCATATACGTGGCTGAATCTCATTGCCTCTTTCATGTTGGTGAATTTGACAAATTCTAATCCGTCTAGTCTACCAATAATGATTTGTTTATTAATTCAGTTGGTCAATAATTGTGCATATAATCCTTTGGTAACTGAGTTGCACTGCCTATCAGGACTGCAAAATGTCGTCAGCAGTTCATTTATCTAACAATACATTTGCTATCAGATAGCAAGCCTGCCAAAACCTCACCTAGCACTAATTCATAATTATCTCATCTGTACGGAAGATAAAAACAGCTGCTGATCAAAGCTAACATTTAGCTGTTATCTCTCCGATCGCTTACTGAAATATATTATGGATGGAAAATCTCAATGAAGGTATCGAACGAGTGAACGGGATATGTAGAGAGAAATCCCCAGGCACAAACCGGTAAACATTTGTTCGTCCACATAAGACTGTTGTTTATCTAATCAAATTTTCACTAACTGATCGCTAAAACCGTGAGATTTGTTTGACTTATTGAAACAAAGTGAGGGATTTGACCGTATACAAAATACGGCCAATTTTCAGGACATGTTTTCCAGCATAAAACTTCTAGGCGCTTGTTCAGCCATCTTCTTAGTTGCCTGTTTGTATCATTGGTTCAAGCAACCCTGTGGAGGTGGGATCGGTAAACGACTGGTGTGGACACGGATCATTTCGTTTGATATGATATTCTGTGCCACCGTAATTGATGTGTTGGAGAGTGGTTAAAATTGGTTGATTAAAATATTCGCTTTTGATATCAACCTCAGACTACTGAGAGCAGTGTTGCCATGTTGAGCAAACAAACAACAATAGATGACGTTTGCTTACAGACAAAAAGACAACTGACGCCAACACATCAAACCCCTGTCACGACTTTCAGGCCTCCGTTAATTACCCTGATTACCGTTCTTGTCTCACTCTGCTGATAAGTACTGACGAGGAAGCAACAGGAAGTGAGTATCAAGCAGCAACTGTTTTAATGTTGGCAGGGTGAGCCTGAATACTGGGTCCTTTGGATTTGACAGTTGTTTACGAAATGATCTGACGAACATATGATTATATCAGCGGTGGTTTCATCGGTAACAGATAAGCCTACATTTGTGCCAGGCGGCGCTCTACCAACATGACATCCACGGCATCCCTGAGCATGCAAGGTGTACCAAGAACTGTTTGGGAAATCGGTAACTAATGTCATAGTGTTCAGCCTTATTCATCGTATGTTGGCTGCTTAATGTTTTGATTTATCTATTACTTACACAAACGCTTCATAGTGCGTGCAGCCGAATCGCCGTCTAAACTCGTTTGATTCAGACTGAACTGAAGGGTTAATACCAGCAAGCATCGTTGTGAGTGAACGAGGACAAAAATGGTCAGAACATTCGGACATTCAATGCACTACTGACAGATAACAAGCGGTCGGTGTTTGCTAACGGACTTTTCTTTCATCGAGACACTGGGAGTAATCTTGCCATACTAACAGATTTGAAAAGTTTTATACGGAGGTCTCCCCATCTTTCGTACCGTATCAATGTAAATCGGCATCTGACGTTTTGTGGTTGGACATATAACCAAATACAAACTGTATAATATAACAGGTTTTAGAATGAAATCACCTTCGTCCTAAGCACAGAGAAGAAACTTGGAGTTTCCTTCACTCCGTCGAAAGTTTTAGCACAAACCAAAACTTTTGAACTTTCGCTAGAAGGTAGTATAAGCCGGTTGCACAGGGGAAGAACCACGAAGAGGTAAAGTTGCATCCCAACGAAATACCAATACCAGTCAAAGTGGCCACCTTTTGTTTGGATTTAGCTGTCTATTACCCCTAACGATTCAAGGCCAGTTATGTTGGTTTTGCAGCTTCCATTATTATGGCATAAATGTAATCTTTGCAGACTGTGCAAACGTCCGACTCCACAGTGATTTCACCAAGTGACACAGTGTACGCCAAATCAAGAAAGGAGACGTATTCTTTCACAGTCACGTTCAGAATGCATCCATCTCAGGCAGTCCTTGAGTTACACTATACTAGTGCACTTTACAAGAAAGGTTATTTTGCCAACTTCCTGTAGATGCATTATTTAGAGTCTGTTTACTCCGTGAAACTACGGTATTTTCTACTATGTGTGAGCGAGAGACTATTAAGTAACAGCCTTTATTGGTTCAGAAGTGTTTTTGCTAACGAAATATCACCTTTGTTATTCGAAGAACCTTCTCTGACTATGAAACAGCTGAAAATACTTCATCCCACAAGACAAACTGGACTATCATATCTTGTTTCGGTGTTTCTTATGACAAGGTCAACCGAACTTTAAAAGAAACTCAGATCCGTTTGTACATAGGGAAGACACCATCCTGGCCTCCACAAAACGTAGCAGACTCTCACATACGGTCCATTTTTTCCACAGTCAACAAGCAGATAAGATCATCACTAAACATGGTCACATTAAATATGTGTACACTGGAAAAGCTTCCAATACAACTCAAAGTACTGACACAGCGCGCCATTTTATCGAATCATAATGCCCTCCCTTGTATGCTGCTGTAGTAAAAATGAAGTGTTTTGCACGTGCAATTTGGCCAGGCAACCATTCATCTTTAGTGGGAAAAACTCAAAGTGTAGACATTCGATTATTCACTATGCCTGGCTGAAAGAATCTCAAATGTTTCAGCACTCAAGCATATAGTTTATGCACTTGTGTAACCTCGTTTGATGAAGTGTGAATGTTTTAGAAATCAATGAATTCACCAAACGTATGTGTGGATTACCTTCAGCAAGACTGTTACTGAATGATAGGCTAGATACAACTTGACGAATGTGTCGTGGTCCATTTGTGGAGGAGTTTAATAGCTGGTTCATTCGAAGATCACAAGAGTTATGACCGTATAGATAGATATGTCAGTATGAATCATACACATTTCTTTCGAAAGCAAACCATGGGTGGTTGGCAATTTTGGCACCGACAGTGAATAGCTGTGCACGGGTTGGTCAACGAAACCTTTTTCACTGAACCATATGGTTAGACTTCGGTATCACTCGTGATAGTCGCCTGTTTTAGATGGTGCTTGCTGGCGGCCGACAGCAACACTACGGTTCTTCTTATCATCTGCAGTCGCATCAATCGATTCTAGAAATGAAATGTTTGTTTGCATATGAAGCTGAAGTGACCTGATTTACTGGCCGGCCCATTGTTATCGCGACCCCTCATTTGTTAAGTAACTCCACTCTTGACTGGACCACCACAATAATTCACCGCTAATAAAGTTATGTGTATGAAAACAGTGCATTAAAACTCAGTACTCTACTGTGAAATGAAGCGAATGCAAACTCAAAAAACACCTTGAGCTGAATATCAAGACTGGCGGTCAATTCGGGCGCACTCTCTCAGGGCATATGCCCACTTGACAAATTAACTCTATTCAAATTTTCTACAAATTTGACAACAGGACTTCCTTGCATGTGTGGATAAAGTTTTGTGTACACAAACTTGGCACGTCAATGCCTACTTCGAAAAACTTCGAAAATTAAGTCTACAGGCAAACAATCTAGTGTAATTTAGCTGGGCACTCCAGGAGTTCTGTTCAGTTCTATTTACATGGAAACTGAACAGCTAGGCAGAAATTGAGGTTATAAAAATTGAACGACTGTTCCGTCTAGTTAAAAACTTGCACGGGGGAGAACAACTTAAATGTATACCACATAAGATAAATAAATAAATATCCCCAAATAGATGTTACCAACGTCAGTGATCTCAGAAAGTCCTTCCCAACAAACCGTTGAATTTGGATAAAACCTACGACTCGCAATTACAATAGATACATTTTTTATTTGGACAAGTGAACTTGGTTTTTCTGGTGTAGCTAATCTTATGGACAAGAATTGGCTTCATTTCTGAATAGCATGACTGTATCTTGTGGAACAACAGGTGATAATTTATTACAATAAGATCGCCAGGTTAAACGCTTTCCTGCGAAGAAAATCTACAATATACTTAAACCATAAAAACACATCCTAGTCAGTTTTTTACGATTGAAGGCTGACTCGTGTTGGCCTGCAGCGCTAGCTTGCATGCTGACATTTCACGATCAAGATTAACAACATGAGATCAAGTGGTCTCAAGTTCACGAGTTGTTGTCAGTTATCCATTGGTCTCATTGGCGTCTGACAACAACATAAAGTGAGATCCCTGGTCGATACACTTCTGCAGTAAGAATCTCCAATCTTTTGCAGAAGACACGCAAGCTCAATTGAGAATTATTAACCGGACTGTTTCTAAATAGGGTCCACCTCTTAGATCAACCTGTACGAATGTGTGTGCATGAGAATCAGATCTTTGTCATAAAATTCTGTCAGTCAAAGTCTTACTGAGCAAAACATTTGGATAATACCAAAATTTGACTGATCATTCCGAAGCTAGAGATTTCGTTGTCTGTTGGATTGTATGACATGAATTAACAACCAGGTTCGATTTATTCATATATTCGCAAACTGGCTACAAATGTATCTGTTTGTCCAAAGAAAGCGGTCTGCGTTAGTTCGTGTTACTAAATATCAGTCGCATTTTTTCTGGTATTTTTACCTCGTGCCTCGCACTGTGATGCCTTAACATTAGACGTTTTAACAACGATTAAAAGTGTAATTCTGCCTTCGAATTTCCGTTGTCATATTTTCCTATAGAATGGACCAAACAGTAACTTATCTTTAATCACAACTGGTGACCGCCAGCTGCCTTACCATACTAAACTGTTTACGGGTTTATCTGTAAACGGCGTTGTCGGAGACCGAGAAAACAGCTACTTCAGTTTCCTTCAAAAATTTAACCTATCTTTTCTAGCAGAAATAATTTTTCAGCAATCAATCCCTGTCAGCGTTGATTTTAACCACACTACTTTGGGAATTAGGTGAAGAGTACTCCAGAGATTAAAATAAACGCTCGCTAGGTGACAGTTCATTAAACGACCAGATCTCTGTCCGTCTCCTTTAGGCAGCTTTGCACAACGATTAATGGTGATATGACCGATCGGTTTTTAACGTTGGATAAAGCAAAGTAGGTGTGGTTTTGCCATTGTTAGGCGCGGCAACCTTGTGAGCCCTGGTGTGATCATTATTACTTGGAAGGCAGGGGACAGCATTACTTTCGAAAGGGCTAATAGACTAATAATTTATTGGGGTAAAGTGCATCCATTTTAGATATTCGACATACATGTGTGAATGACCATTGCATATAAAGATGGTTTGAACCTGAATGTGGGAGGGAAATAGTTCACTCCCCAATTCGGTCGCACACACATCTATTCTTGTGCACACGAAATTATGCAAATATTGAAATCGAATTGACATCTCAAGTGCACTGTTAATCAGTTGCCCTCGAAATGAAATGTATGAATGATGTGCACTGAAATGTCAGAAAGCCTCACTTCCTCCAAATGTGCGATATGTAAGACATTTGGAAAACACAGGGTTAGTGATTAAATAATAAGCTTCACATACAACCCCATCAACGCAACTACCGAAAAAAGTTTTTAGAGTCTTGTTAACAGCTACGGAATAGGAAGTGCTAGGGATTATCGTCGCAGTACAAGTGACAGCAACTACAGTGATGCATCAGTTTGAATATGTCGGTTATCATGCTTTGTGTTGAAAGGGTATTTAAACCATGATGAATGGTGTAATGAGCTGGTGACCGATCTCTTGTGAACACCTGGGAATATCTATCTTCGTAGGTTGTGCAATGGTCAAACCATTTAGCCTGTTTGTCACATGATTCCGTTTGGATCGCGTAGTTCAAATGGCAATGTAATCAATGTTGATTTTTGGTTAATACATTTCACTATCGTTGTTGACACTAATATACGGTATGTGTCAGTTAATTTATGGCAAGTTAGACTACAAAGTATCTTATTTTTGTTATCCAAAGCAATAATATTGAGGGGCTTTGTTTTGTCATCCTCGTTTGGTTCACATATTAATCTAGGATGTTATACAAAAATGTTGTCTGCACTGAGGTGTTTCGATATGAACGTGAAAATCGATGAATTTGTTTTTCTCTTTGTCCTGGTGTCTTTTACTTAGTTCATTACTGTAGATGTGCCCTGGTTAATAACAGAACTTTATCATACTCTTTGATCTGTGATTCCTCTCACTTTTTCATCGTTCAGTGTAGATTCAAAAACATGATAGAGCACGAGACCACTGGAAATTTAATATATCCAAGTTTATGGGTCCATGACTTCTTGAAAAGAACAAGACTGATAGATCGCCATCATAAACTACCCATTTAAACACATCCTAATCAATAATATGAATCTACTGTATGTAGTCTAGTGGTCAAGGCTTACTTGGCTTAGAATTGTAGTCTGATTTGACCCCCGTGATAACGAATGAGCCACCTCAGTTGCATAGTTAAGACCGACAATGCTATGCCGTTCACCGCCATGGCTGTTCAGCTAAACTTTGTAACAAACTTGTCAAGGAAACGTGGGATGTACATGACTGCCACCACAAAGCACGCTGGATGAGCTTTTGTAAACAGTCGCGAAGCACAGTACACCTCGGTTGGTGTTTATTTATCAGTAGATGAAAGTCCAAGTTATTGGAGATTTCCGATGAGTAGTAAGGCATTTTAGTTTTCATATAAATTGAACATCACTCTCATGTGATCGCAGCTGCCACATTCCCACAGACTTTTTAGTCGGTCTCTTTCGTAAAGAAGTACTAGACTAGAGTTTCGCCCTTGTTAGCGCTGGTGGGTTGTGTTCAGTGGATATGAAAAACCAAAATCTCCTACTACTCATCAGTCATCAAATTATCGCTCAACAAATTAATGATTTCTATGATTTCAGTCTGCAGAGAAGTCCTAATCGAGGAGTCATCGTTTGGAGTTAGTAAGACAGTTAATGTGTCTCCTCTCGAGTCGATCGGGCAACCTGATCACTACTCACAAGCGAAAGTGATTGTGTTCACATACGATAATTCGGTCGTGCCTAATGTGAAAGTAATGGCGCAGTGGTAGACTTGGTTGCTTCGTGAACAGATTGGCCGGAGTTCTAGTCCAGGCAGTGGCAAAGATAT
>LUCH01000226.1:27552-47545 GCA_013368495.1 Paragonimus heterotremus | reverse complement strand
CAGACATTTTGAAGAATGCATTGGTTCACGAAATTGTATTTCAACTAGAACATCACACACAGTTGGCCGAGGCTGCTGCATCCCCATAAAATTTCCGGTCGGCCTCTTTTAAAAAACGTACCAGACACGAGTTTCGATCCCGTTAGAGCTCGTCAATATTGCATATCCTCGCCATTGCCGGGACTAAACCTCCGTCCACGCTGTTCATCAGGCAACCGTGTTCAATACTGCGCCATTGACCTCAAATTGGGCAGTAACGATTAGGTGCACTACTGACGAGCTCTAATGAGAGCGAAACTCGAGTCTAGTGCTTCTTTTTGAAAGAGGCCGACTGGAAAGTCTATGGGAATGCGACAGCTGCGATCAATTGTGGGTGATGTTCAATCTATATGAAAATCCAAATCCCCTACTACTCATCATTAAACTGACATGTGAATGCTCAACCACATTCGTCGGTAGGTAGACTCATCTGACGAAGTTGGTGCAGTAAATTAATCGGGGTGAAAATTCTAAACTTTTTTGCATTCACATTAGCAGCAACTAATGTTCTTTGCAAAACAGTTGACGAATTTTCGATTACTCCGTCTTGGCATAGGATCGATTTTGCATGAGTTGTAAAGCACTGAAAGAGTTTATGAAACTGATGAAAACTGTGGCTAAATGCACAGTTTAGACTTTATATCTGAATGTCTTAGACGTATCACGACGACAACCTTAATACTACTCACCTGAAAATGATAGTCGTTCTACTAGCAATCCGATACGTTTGTAGTTCGCTGTTCCTAAACACAGCAATGAAGTTGAAATGTCATTAGCATAAGTGAACTTAGTGCGTCCTGTTGATCTTTCCTACAGTGCGACGGTAATAAACCCAGTTCGGTTGCATACAGACGGCAATAGTGTTGTTGTCTGAGTTTGTGTAGAGTCTCAGAAGACATTCTGATACCGTTCAGGAACGCAGCGGGCTAGCAGGTAATCTTTGTAACATCTCTAACTGAAATGCACACCATTTCACCTGGAACTGTTTATTTTATTTCAAACTGCGATATCACATGAGAATTATATTCACGAAACGGTTTATTTTGAAGAGTTCTTCCCTCCCATTGAAAATAGTGAACGAAAGTAGACAGGGTATTACCTTAACGAACGGAATGTGACATGCTATGTCCGTTTTCCGTCTGTCCAAAGTAAAAAAACTCGGAAGTGAACAAAATAAAAAATGCTGCTGACAACATTGACAGTATATTGATTTCACTTTATTGTTTACAGCGTTATACAGATATCTGTTTTTTCATCACAATTCACCTTTCACCTTACCCCTTGTAATTAAGGTGCGTTTATTGTAATTGACTCTCAACTGGAACGACTGCGTCACGAAAAGTCAGTGGACATATTTGGTTCTGTCGGCCGCATGCGTGCGCAGCGTAATTTCATGGTACAAACAGAACAACAATACACTTTCCTGTATGATGTATTTGTCGAGGCAACAACAGTTCACGGAACGGAGGTAACAGCACATGGATTATATAACCACGTTGTCAAATTACGCCAAACAGCAACAACAAACCTGGTATCACAAAATACCTCCATCGGAAATGGAATGTACGACGGAGTTGGAAAACCGCTGAATTTGACGGGTCCATCTGGGTTAGAGTTGGAATTTAAGGTTAGTAATTTTTCTCCAGCTATTAACAGTGACAAAATGCAGTTTTTCGTTGCCAGTATGTTACACAGCTACACTTGAGCAAGTACGTAAAAACTACACGAGCTCTGATAAACTTTGCATACTATTTTCCCCTGATGAATCTCCCAATATGCCTCATTAAATCCATCAGAATATTTGTCAGTAATTATCCGTTTAAAATAGGAACAACAAGTATATTTCTTTACTTGTTAACACATTGTATATGTCTACTAGAAGAATGGTACCTATGATGTTGATATTGACATCGCCTTATAATGTGTCCTCGGTGTATTCAGTCTACCACAACCGCTTATCATAAACACAACAAACCCCCCACAGTCACTACATTCCTCGTCCTTATCTAAATAGGACAGATGTAATGAACACACTCAAACTCATCAAAATATTGAGTACAGTATCGTTGTTTTGGATAGCTGTCTTCTGAAACGAGAATAATCTTTTGATTTTCGATTCAAAAGCCAGTGAAAAGTTTGGCAGATGTGATAAGTTTAAGATGAAATCCAACTGTGAGAAATCTGGGTTACAGCTTGATTCGACCTAGCCGTAGAAACAACGTGTTCAGACGCGGCAAGCGCCATGTCAGCTGAGCTAAGAAGCCACGCCGGGAGATGGAAAATTTCACACTTGGACTCCATTAACCGGCGGTCTGATTGTTTCGTATGGAATCCAATCAGGGATTTATGGGATCGACTGTCCCGGCAGAATTTCTCAAACAGTCCACGCTGGAATCCACCAAGGCCACATTTTAACAATGAAGTTAATTGCATTACTAATGAGTAGTTTGGCGGATTTGACGATTTTCTGATGAAATCTGATTGTGGAAAATCAGGGATTCGGCAAGGCTTCGTCTTTCAGTTGGTAGAGCGTTCGCCGCGCCTGAGCATGCTGTTTCCGTCGCTTGTTCGAATTTAGTCGAAGACCTGACTTTTCACAATTAAGTCTCATCTAGAGTTTCATAGACTGTCAAAAACTCCGGAAAACTACTCAGATGGCTCGAAAAACAGCAAAGTGGATAGGAATTAATTTGTCACAGTTGAAAGCTTTCTTTGTTTTGGTTAACTTATGCTTATTTATTAACGATTACGCTTAACATAAACTTCACTCATCTTTCGAACAGATCCACTACTCCTGAATTGTAAATGGGTGCATTTACAGGTCACTCAAGACTACCATCCACCCAATGATGGATCAACCGGGTTAACACTGTCTGTATTAATTATCTGTTCTACGTAGTGGTAGGTTTGCTTGTAATTAAAAGGTGTTGGTTTGTTGAACACATATTATGGAGGGATAAACCAAGTTGATCAGAACGCCAGAAGCAGAAAGCCATGTGGGCAGAAGAATGCATATCAACAGTTTTGTAGAGTTATACATAAATACACATACATATAGTTGTATACATTCAGAAAAGTAAAGCAACCTTTTAAAGTCACAAATTTGAACAGAGAAGGCAGAAACAGATTTTGATCAATGTATCTCTCTAGCACATTTCACTGCATCTCATCAGGTACATGCTGCAATCTGTGGGTTTATAGGGCACAGTTCGATGGGCATTGTGTAGCTAAACGACAAAATCAATAAACACACAAACACACACTCACATACATCCATACACATCAGTTACCAGGGCAGTCTGGTACTAACGAACGAGACTTTCTGTACGCAGAGGGGTGGATTCCATTAGCTAATTGCTACCATCCTTGCGAACCGGAGAGGCCTTCGATTTTTTGTTCCGTAACGCATCCGAAAGGGCTTCTCCATGTTCAGTTGGGGTCGGCAAGTCAACAGGTGTTCGGCGATCGATGATGCTGATTCATTGTGACTTGTCACGTTCTGACTTGAGCCCGGTATTGTGGTATTCAGGGGCGTTTTGCAAACCCAAACTGGAATGTGTTCGTTGACCCGATTACTTAACTGCCGCTCTGTTCTGCTTATGTAAGTGGCTCGGCACTCACACGAGAATTCGTAGATGATACAAGATTTGACGGTGAGCGGTAGCGGTGTTTTCAAAGGTGGTGTTGGGATTCGGGTGGTAGTGTCATTTAATGATAGCTGCATTCGTCATGTCTGTTCAGCCTTATCCACCGACGTTACGTTGATGATTTGTCGATAATTACCAATAACAAGGAGATGGCAACAAGTAAGCTCGATTCAGTGAATAAGATGAATTCTAAAATAAGCCTAACCATTGAGAACGAACAGGTTGAAACCCTGGCGTTTTTAGATATTCTGATGAAGCGCCATAACTACGGTTGCTTATTGCGGTCCGTCTACCGGAAACACCCTTAGACGGGACACTACTTGAACATACTTGCGGGGTCTGGTGAGGACTTTCTTCAATCGAACAAGAAGGATATGTTCGAGAATAACATTGGCCAAAGAAATGTCATTGTTGAGAACCACAATCAGAGAAAATGGCTACCCATCCGCCTCCCTTGAGAAATTCAGCAAGCAAAGGCCGGCAACCGCGATGTGTTCTACAGCCCCTAAACTAAATGTCTATCTCCGTTTGCCATACAAAAGTGATGATATTGCCACTCTGTTGAAAACCCGTCTTACGGCATGTTCTATGCAGCCCAACTAGTCATGCTATTCACCACCCCAGTGTGCGTGTGTTTGTGTGTTTATTGATTTTGTCGTTTAGCTACACAATGCCCATCGAACTTTGCCCTATAAACCCACAGATTGCAGTATGTACCTGATGAGATGCAGCGAAATGTGCTAGAGAGATACGTTGTTCAAAAACAGTTTCTGACTTCTCATTTCAAATTTGTGACGGGAGAAGGCCGCTTTACTTTTCTGACGGAGGCCGAGGACATGATACAATCACATTTTTTCGCAATTTGAGCAGAGGTATTACCAAAGAAATAGCCGACTGTAGTCAGCTAAGCTTGATCTCTTGCTTTTTTAGTTGTCGCGCAAAAGCTAAAAGAATTTATTCATATATACTTCTACAGTTCACTACCCCATGTTCTAGTGGATAAGTGGCCAGACTACAATTTAACTCTTATCCACGGGTCATGGGTTCGATTACCTGGCATGCTAGATGTTGATCAGACCCAAAGTTATTGAACCATTCGTCCGTCAATTCGTTGGTAGTCGCTGGGACTATATATTCTCAAGCTTACTTTCCATTCAATGTTAAATTTCATCTTGTAAATTTGATGTACACGACAGAACCAAACGAGCACACACGTCAAATAAGTGGGTCGGTTTTCTGCAAATGCAAACGAGAAAACATTACTTCAAAATGCAGGTCATTATAACCAATTATTAAAGCTGACCGGTGGTTCTTTGATTTATGAATTTAAGATAGTCTAGATGAGCTATTTTTTGCATTTCCATTTGGATAGGAATATAACATGTGCTTCCAGCTGGAAAATCGTACGTATTATATGAATTTTTCCGGTTTTGAATAATTGCTGTGTACTGAGTAGCAAACATAGTACTATGGCGTACTTGTAAGCCAGTACTGTAAGACTCCTTTTTTGTATATTCAGAGGCTGAATCTCAACTTGATAATCAAGAAACAGTTTACCACGGCCATTCTGCCAGAAAACAGATTAAAAAATCGATCGGCGGAAATTCTCCCATTTGAATCCAACCGTGTCTGCTTACCGCTCATTCGAGGGCTGGCCGGCTCTGATTACATAAACGCCAGCTTCGTAGATGGATATCGGAGAAAACGCGCTTATATAGCTACACAGACTCCTTTACCTAATACCATCGATGACTTTTGGCGTTTAATATGGGAACAGAACTCTCCAATCATCGTGTTGCTTAACGAAATGCCAATCACTACGGGAAATATGCCTTTACAACAAGATATCTACTGGCCAATGGAACGATCTACTAGGTATCAGCATTTGTTGGTTGAACCAATGGTTGAGTACAATATGCCCCACTTCATTCTGCGGGAGTTTCGCTTGACTGATACTCGAGATGGTCAGTCGCGTACTCTGAGACAATTCCAACTGCATGGATGGCCGCAGGATTCGGTCGTTCCGAAATCAGCAGAGGCAATGATCGACTTAATCGGACAGGTGCACAAGACGCAAATTCAGTTCGGCCAGGATGGTCCAATCACAGTGCATTGCAGGTATCGTGATTGTACAAATAATTTGAGAACGAGCCATTGCTCACGGTATAAACGTCCAGCTTAAATGGCAATTCTTCTACTGATGACAACAGAACATACCATTTCGGCAGTTCTTAGTTGAAATTAAACATAAACACAGAATTAAACAAATTGCGGCTTAAATCTAACTACTCCTGTTACTCACGATTTCAATATGTATTTGGTGTATTCTGGCATCCTAGATCTCGAAAAACTTGTCATCTATAGCTTATGTGACAGTAGTTTCAAGGAGAGCAAACATTCTCGTTTGGCCAACTCCGAAGGAGTTACTGTGCTCAAGGCGTTTGAATTTGCTTAGACCTGACAGACGAAACACGACAGCATATGTATAGCGAGTGTTTCTGAGTAAACATTTTTTGATAGAAAAGCCTATTAGCATTTTTGTACAATTCAGAATTATAGGTTGAATGTTGATCGTGAGTGACTACAGTTCTCTCATTTATGGTGTGTTATACTTCCTCAGAAAATGTACGATAGGAATATTTTTTTCTGTTGTTAGAGCTTGCCTTCAGACATCAGTAATGTATCTGTTTCTTTTAGATCACCATTTTGATTTTTTGTGTTTTTACTCTCAATTCAAAGTGTCGGAAGAACCCAAGCACTAAACAATGACAATTTACCTAACCATTCCTGGGGTGAACACTATCTTACATAATGTAATAATGTACATAACGTTGGACCTCTTTTTAAAAATCAAATTGTGGAATATCTTCAGAAAGGTAGTTTCCGTCCGTGAAATTGTTGGTGGATCCAAAATCAGAACGATTTAAGTGGTCCTGCATTGTCTTTCTAAAACTGTGACAAAACATTGATACCGAAACCTACTAGTATGGCACACTAGTGAGTACTGCATGGTTTTAATCTCCCAATACTCTTCGGGAACTACCTGTGCAACGTTGGTACCTAAAAAATCAAGGTATGCTCCTGCAGGTTGTGGAACATATAGTGACCACATTTAGATATTCTAGTCTTATTAACTTTCAGATATCAAGCTCCCATCACGTTGCCTAGACTTGTCTTAAAACTATTTTCCCTAGACACCAAAGGAGACGTGTGAGACAGTATTTTCGCTGCACAAGATACATATGAGTAGACGTTAAGAAACTTTTCCTGACCAAATACTCCACCTTTTTGTCAGACTAAGTGCTTTTTGTCAGTCTTCTAACAGCAGCGTTCAAAGCGAATGTAGCAAGTTGCGGTTTATTTTGTCTTTCTGGATCTTCTTAGATCAAAGCTCCACATGTTTTATAATTTCGGTGCTAACTCGTAGTATATAGATAACCATAGTTTTGTGCTAAACACTAATAGTAAACGTACATTTTTGTCTATGCTACACGGTAAACAACGAGTCATATTTCCTCTAACGTAAACAACTTTTAGTTTTAAATGTTCCAAACATCCTAAAGGCCATATATTTGCCTTTTGTTCTAGCACTGGTTCTGGACGATCGGCCGTTTTTATGTCACTCAGTTTGATCCTGGAGCGTATGCGATGTGAAGGAATGGTCGATGTTTTTCTGACCACACGCATGCTGCGTACACAACGTGTTGACATGATTCAGACGGCTGATCAGTATGCATTTTGTTACGCTGCCACACTGGAATATCTCGCATCGTTTGACCACTATACCAGCTAACCCAGAGACCTGCAGCAGGATTTGTATCTAGCACAGTCGGTATGAAGATATTTTGCACGATTTCAAAGTTGCTGTTTCACACTCTCGAACAAAGGCATAAATAGGCGCCGCTTTTAATGTTGTGTACGGCAGTGGGCCAAAACCTGTACCAAGACAGTTTTTCACCAAAGTATTTATTCAAATCAAACTGGAGATGAATAGCCGTTCATTGGCAACCACTTTTCAACCCTTCCTTATGCACACACGCACACACACTTCAGCATTTCAAGCGGTAATTGTGATGTTGGATTTTAAGTATGTGTACTATTAAGGATTCTATACCAAAGTAAACATCTTATCACGTAAATCTATTAGTTGTCCAAAACTAAACCACTCAGTTCGGAGAACTCATAAAGAAAAGAATATGAGGCTGAAACACACAAGCCGTTAAATAAGAGCAAAAACGAACAGGACATAAAACCGTCGCCAGTTTATTTAGTTTTCATTCCCGTGTGATACAACAAAGATCAGAATGGCAAAACCTAATGACTTGGAAACGTTACAGTTCACAGATGCGTGTTTGAGGAGTGTGGGGGTTCTAACACAAAAACGACTTGGTCGACAACCTACAGTTCGCGGTCGTAACCTAAACCGTTATTTACAAGCCTATCAGTAGAACTTTTCCGGTCAGAAGGTTAAACGCAGATTAAGGTGGTTTTTTGGGTTTTATGTGCGTGGACGGGCAAAAGCTGTGATTTATTCATCTTGAAGAATAAAGTCAAAATACCTTTGCGTTTCATGTAGAAACAAGCTTTTATTCACGACCTCACAGTTCAAAGGTTTTCTAAAAACCACTGATGATATGTTATCCTGTTTTAAGCGTACCGACTTTATTTGTTAGCCATGGATAAATGTGGTCAGTAATCCATTTATTGACATGGCAATCCATCGATGTCCAGATGAAGACTGTCGACCCTAGTGGTAGACCACTATGTGACCAGCTGATTTGTCTGAAGAAAAATAGTATTATTCCTAAAACATGTTGAAGTTGGGAAGGAGTAAGCATTGTGATAAACGTACACTCGTCCTTCATTGTTAATCACAGTCTGTTGCAATTAAGAACTCGATCGCTAAGATGTAAAAACCGAAATAAACTGAGTTAACTAAGATTCACAGGCCTCACACGCTCTATCTCTGTAAGCTGGAAGAATTGACATGATTGAAGGAACAACGTGGCTCGTGATGCAATATGATACAACTTTGGTGCATAAAACAACTGTTACCTTGTAAGGAAAGATGTTCACGCCGAAAAAGTAAACCCAGTGTAGACAACAAACTCAACAAAAAGAAACAAACATAAAAATTGCAAAAAAATGTCACTTCCGCGAACACCGGAACCCTTTTTCACTTGACTGGATGAGCGGAAACTTGCCACTTGGATAAACCCTGCTCGTGATTAGTTTCACCCGTGAGAACCGACAATTACATACTCAACACGGACAGAGTATAAATTCTTTCCACAGACAGACACCAATCGTACGACATAAATTGCAAAAGCATGATGATACAAACAGGAAAAACCAAAATCACACTAAAGTGAAAAAATGATTGCAAAAATACGAAAAGATGATAGAGATTAGTTGACGCACCCGGGTTCGAACTGCACTCCCTCAAAGACCTCAGCTTGTAAGTAGCAACCTTGAACAAAAGTTATTGAAACCGTTGAAAGAAAAGTAAACATCATTACTTAGACTAACAAGTGGTAGTCATTATCGCTAATTCTATCACTACTGAAATATATGACAGCAGATGTAAACCGGGATGCACGGATGCTGTGTTTAGTGATAAACGTCTACAAAAAGCTACCGACTTGACCTTCCCGGTGAATTCATCTTGGTATTAAAGGTAAACAGTCAAGTAAGCGTTCTTCACTCATCCTTATCAAACAGTTATCCTAACCTCATTGGATGACTGATTTATAATCCTTGAAAATTCATATGCGCCATTAAATGTTCAATATAAACTTCTTGGCACGGAATTAAACCAACAAGCTATTCGCCTGAAGTGCAAAAAGCGATACTGCGATGCGGCCAATGAGCTTTTGTTTATAACTATAAGAGATGTCAACTGTTAACAACTTATAGCTACTTCACAATGCTCAACCTAAGTTGTGACAGTACGTCTACTGAACGATAAAAAGTAATCTTGTATCTCTAACTATCAATCTCTATGTGCAATTCAAGCATAACTGAGCACTGAGGTTTTACATGACGTTATGTGACAGGCACACATCGTTTGATTCCTATGTAACTGCATTTAATTTACAACAAGCATTCCTCAAGTGATGTCTTTACTCTCTGCCTAATCTATGAATTGATTGTACGAGACCACGGCGTTAACATAAGCATGCAATCCTATACTCGTATTCAGTATACCCCCTGTTTCGGAAACTTCATATGATGCCAGAAAGTGTGTTTCAATATTTCATGTGAAGTGTCTTGGTGTACATAACTTCGTGCTTACGTCGTTTGGAATGTCCTATACAGCACTGCAACTAGTTTCAAAAATCTCTTCATGGTTTGCCCAAACTTCACTTATACGCTCAGTGTAACGCAAACGTTAATGTTTTTCCTGGACACATTACAAGGGAGTGGAACATATTTATGAATTCCACTTTTTCTTGAACTTTGTAGGATCCTTTGTGAGAAGTTCAGCATTTCTGATTACCCCAGTGAATCTTCTTTACCGTGACATACATCTGAAGTGTGTTCGCCAAAATAGTTTCGAAATGTGTTAAGTACTCGGTGATCTGCATTCATGGCATCTGGAGTAGGACCTTAATCCATAAAATCAATAGGAATCCTTCATCTCGGACTTTTAAGCTGTCTTCACTCAAACTGTTCTCCTTCAGGACTTCCCCAACATCGCCAACAAATAGATTTACAAATCTCTTATACCCGGTAGTGGGTGCACACTTGGTACCTTTGGTACATTTATAATCATCTGAATAGATATCGTTTAGTCTCTACACTGTCTCTGATCAAATGGCTTTCCAGCATATAAGAAGGATTAACTACGATAAGGAATGCCACCTCGGTAATTTTAGACACTCAAGTACTATAATGTTTAGTGGCCTATCAGAAGCCAGTTCAGCCTGAACAGTTAGGATTTACGCTTTATATTGCAAAACTTGAGCGTAAAATGCAGGCTTCGAGACAGTGGCTGTATTGGTGATGTACTATTGAGCAAAGAAATTTTTCCAGCATTCCGTTTTAACTCTACAGGATATCCCACAGCACGACCAGAGAGCACAAAGCTTGAACGTTTGATTTCAAGGTTTCCTTGTAAATTTCAGCCATGGGCACAAAAGGCACTTAAAACCACTCACTGAAACTAGTTATTCCTGTCCGTAATTCCTATCTGACATAGTAATGAAATTACAGAGTGTGTTCATGCATGTAGTTCAGTGTTTGCGAACTTGAAAGGTCATACATTAGATATTCACAGATGTGTCTCTGTGTAACAGCAAGATTGTGGTGTATTCTTTTGACTAGTTTGTGTTCTTTATTTTTCTCATTTGCTCTTACCAGCAGTTGCCGTGACTATAGTCAAAGCGGTTCGATATAAATGTTGAATGTTTAGCTGTACAAAACCAACTTGGAGTTTCCTTTCAAAACAAGTAATCTTTTCCTTGAACCTTATCATACATAATTAGTTAATATCATTACAAGTGAAAACTATCAACAAGAAGTGGTATCTTTTACCGCTGAACAATTGCAGTTTTATAAAAAGGTAAAAACTATCTAATAAGGACTTCATTGCGTAATTGGACACGTGACGACGGTTGAATGTTAAAACTAAACCCTATAGCTCATCGTTATGAAAATGAAGGAATGTTGCTTATCCGCTGTGAATTTTTAACGTCTTCTTTGTTTAATTAGAAGCACTGAGGTTATTTTTGCGATTAGCAATGCAATCGATAAATGTTATATTAATTGAGCGCAATCGGCACATTCAAAGTGTTTTCGCTATCTAGTGTTTTCAGGGCATTTTTGTGCGAATTGTTTTATTATCAGTTAAGGTTTATGAGACACCAAGGTTTACACAAGCATATAACTTAGTCTACCCACCTAAAGTTTACAGACCGGAGAAAAAGGGGGGATAGACGATGCAACTGATCAACCATCCAGTTTACCGTTTGATTTTCAATCAGACTGACATCGTGAACCTATATGGGCAGAAATTGACTCAGCCTATATAGAGTTGCCTTCTGTTACGCCTAGCCAGTGCATGCTTAACGAGTTCATGAGTGTGTTAGAGTGTGTCAAGGTTTACCTACAACTTTGTACAAAATTTCTGCGAAGCGCCCGCACACGACGTGTGTGGAGAAGATAAATACATATTTCTGATGACTGATGAGTAATACAGGATTTTCAACCCGTATGGAAATTCATGTTTCTAGTTCTAGTCCCGGCAGTGGCAAGGATATGCACTACTGACGAGCTATAATGAGAGCGGAACTCGAGTCTAGTGTTTCTAGCATTCGAAAGGGGCCGACTGGAAAGTCTATGGGAATGTGCCAGCTGCGATCAATTGTGGGTGATGTTCAGCTTGAAATTAACCATCGGTAGTCAAATACCGCTCAACAAGTCAATGACTTATGTGATTTCAACTTGGATAAAAGTCCTAGTTAAGGGGTCATTGGTTGGAGTTAAGAGACAGTAACTGCTTCTCCTCTCGAGGCAACCGGGCAACCTGAACATACCTTTAAAATTATTGTTGAAAGGAAAATTGTACTCCCGATATTAGCACAAATAGAGAAGTGCAACAGTTTCAGATCTTTTCAGATAGGTTATCTACCTAGAGCACTTACTTGCTCGTAATGTTGTGTTATTCTCAATCGATTTACAAAAATACAAGTATATTTTGAGGACGGTAAAGTTGAATGGAAGTTAGACATCCCCAAATGTTAAGCACAAATTGAATATCTTTGTTTCTGATCATGTTTTTAGTAGCTCAATCGTTTCTGTGTATCATCGAGCGTACTGGGTCTATCCGGTGGCTTCATAGGGATTTGATGTAGTCGTTCCCCAAGTGTAGCTCTTCTACCGAAAAACACAAGAAAGTGAGTGAAGTATAGAATGAGTGGTGCATGTAACTCAGTGGTACGTGAAGACGAGTCGTTAGATCAGAAAAACAAGTACACACTTCGTATGATCATGATTGAAAATCCTCGGCGTAGAGGACAAGTGGTTAGACACCCCAGATAGAGTTCACACATATACACGTCGTCGACGGTGGTTACAATCAACTGGTTTGGTTTCATGCACGATAAGTTATTCTATGATTAGATGATAAGCCAACCGTCCCAATCTGATTATCACTGCTTACTCTTGAGTGTGTGAATTCCAGGTGTTTGACCTTATACGACAGTGAACTCAAGCCGTTTAATAGAAGTAAATTACCTTACTACACTAGTTCAAACAACTTGTTATTGTGTTCTTGGTGGTAAAGAGTTCCTGGGCTTTTCAAACGACTGCTCTGGAAAAATTGCTTACTTAGTTGTCTAAATTTTAAAGGTGTTTAATCAACCGACGTGAATTCAAACTGCTTGACATTAGTCCAGTTATCGCCGTGTACAGTGACCTTTCTTTGAAAAGAACATACTTTGAATTTCTAATTTGATTCATGTTAAAAATTGCCTTCAGTTCTTCCCAACAAGACAGTTGGTGTATGTGAGCGCATTTGTTTTTTGCATGTTCGTGCATTGAACGCAGGCCGACAGTACCACTAACGTTCCCGGTCTGCTAGAACACTCGGCGGTTGAACCCCCGGTCCCTCCAGCTATTATGGCATATCGGTGTTATATATGCATGTTCGGTCTCGTATTAATTCGTATTTTCATTTCGAATCTGATAATTTTTTTTCGAATATCTGGCAAATATCGACTTAGTATGCTGCGCACTAAAATGGTAAGTTTTCTTTGTGGAACTTGAACATCACTCACGACCGTCGGGCTCCCACAGACTTTTCATCCAGCCCCTTGATTTGGTCATAGTGAGTTAATCTATCGTACATGTTTATTTATTTCATTTCAGTCACTACTGTTCTTTCTGTTTATCGTTCATTTCGCAACCATCTGTATCTGGCAGTTTATTGGAAAGAGTATCAAGTACATGGACTTTTCAGACAGTAAACATGTCGCGTGGCGCCTTAGTGCATTCGGATTACTGTTGGAGGCTTTTACAATTTCTCAGAAGTATGCAACGTTTAGTGGATCCCAAACAGCTGGCAGCATACATTTTAGAGGAAACAGAAGTTCAACATCTACCGAGGGGTTTGGTGAATATCCTAAGGTCCAACTTAAATGCGACCCTTTTGCAGTCAGCTAAAAGTGTCAACCGCATTTAGGAAAAAAATCAAAAATAAAGTTTTTTAAGTATCTGAGACTGCGCCGGAAGTACTGTAGTGACCCGAAGATAACCCCGGTTTGCCTGGTGTACGATTTTTGAAATTCTTCACAAATTCATAGTTCACAGTGTACATAGGATCGTAAGGACCTTTGTCTACCATCCGCTTGCCGCATGCCATTGCGTTTGTTAGTTTACATGTTTGTTGGCTTATGCACGCCAGTAGTGCCGTGCACAAGTCCGACTTGCTCGTGTGCTCGTAGGTCGGATCCATAACCTCCCAGGTTGCCTTCGCGTATCAGTATCGTTTAACACTGGTTGAGATCTCTTGAAATTGTCCTATAATACACGTTTGATCACCCGCGATTATTCGTTCCCTTATTTTATGTTTGGTATTCGCTGCGTATACGTAGAAAACCGTTCATTTAGTCCATGTACGCACTAAAATACTACCACATTTGACAAGCAAAATGAAGGGGCTTACACGTCAACTCCGAGCCGTCATTCTGCATCGCTCACAAGCGCTTATTACGTCTTGAAAATCCAAAGGACGATTGCCATATTTTAGCTCCAGCCGTAGACGTGCACCTGTAGTTAGTGCTAACCTCAATCACTGTTGGTATCTCCAGCAGTCTGGTAATAATGTTTGATTTTGACGCGGTCCTTGTTTTTCTTCTAAAAATGATCAAGGAAACCAGTCGGCCAATATATTGCGGTTACTGACAGTATCAGCAGAACACGTCAGTGTATCATCGTGACTGGTCCTCTAAGCCCCGCAAACGCCGGTTATCTAACACTAGACAAGCTGAAAATGGCGTGCACTGGGTTCAAGCATACGGTTGATCTTGGTATCATCCACCCGTCAAAAGGATCTCGAATTTCACGTTTGTATATACTACTGAAACATTCTAACGACTGAAGCCCATGTGGAGATTACCGTGTGGTCAAAAGTGTCGGTGTACTTGATAAGCAACCAACTACATATATACAGGACATTTCAACTAGTCCCAACGGTTCTAGTGTGTTGCCTAAACCCAACATGGTTCGTGCGTATCACCGTGGTGGTATCTGCAGATACCAGTGTTGTGAACCAAGAACGTGGATGGTGCCAGGTTTATTTGTTCAGGAAAGCAACACACGGGTTATGTGTTTGAACATGACAACAAACAAAAACACTCATCTGCATACGGTATTGGGCGCACACCGTCACAATTGCCACAAATGTCAATGTTCAATTCCTTTACGTTCGTTTGCGTACTAAGAACCACTTCATACGATGCCGCACTACGATGTTTCTTGTATTTTCTCTGCTGATACCTCAATGTCAACATCTATGCTCTGGCCGCATTACTTGGTAACAAACATGTGAGTAGTATAGTACAACTGCTCCTCCTCACTACACTAACTGCCGCCGATGATAACTCGAAGACAGCAACTGTTGTGCTCTTCTGCTTATTTGAACTTTCATGCATGCCGTATGGTTCAAAAAATAGTTCCAAAACTTTTGCTGCTTCATTGACGAGGTTACAAGGGATTCAGACATTCTCCATCCCTAAGTCCATGACCCTCTCCGAGAAATGTTAGATCCACATGCAGTGCTTGACATCACTGTCATTGCGGACATACGTGTTTTCGTCGGCCGGCAGTAAAGCTCGAAAGACCATCGACCAACGCGTATCCCACCGCTAACCGGTAGAGTGCAAGGCGTTTGCGAATTCATATTTATCCGTCGATGCTGCTACATGGTTAATTACTGTCGGCAATTCATTTTGCATTCCGGCAAACCGATGCATTCATAACCAACTTATTGCGTGGTCAAATCAACTGCAACGTCTGGTTGTTGGCGGCAACAATCAACTCATCGGATAGCAATAAAGATGTTGGCCTCTTACGCATTGCAGTACATCATTCACATGAGTGTCGCACCAAGAACAGTCACGAACGTACCCGATATTCCTGCTGGTGATGTACACGAACACTTCGTCAAAGGTCTTCATCTATGCCTCAGAAGCTTCATGCCAACGGAAATTAAATACAGCACTTTTGGCCATGAGATTTTAGGTATTTATTCCACCACTTGTCTCTTTTAGTACGCTTTTGAAGGTTATCAGTTTGTTATTTATACTGCTCATAAGCCTTTATTCTACACATTCTGTAACCGTTCTGCTTGGTAATAGTCACGCGAGATGCACCGCTTGGACTTCCTATCGCAGTGCTTCACAAATTCGCGACACATCTCTGACGACAGTGCAATACCTCGTCACAAGCACTAGTACTTGTTGACCACGACGCAATTGACTTACACTGCTTTCATCCATGCACCACTTAATGAAACCGGCTTTCGCGCTTGCCGGAGCAGTGTTCGCTGCATTACGGTCCCAGTTAGGATGAATTCTTTGCGACAGATTCTCTAGAACCCCTTTTTCAGCTGGTTTACAACTTCCGATAGTGAGTGTCCGACACGCTGCTCATCTTGACGTTTGAGTCACAGCCAAGTTCATCTCTGACAGGTATATTTGACCGAAGTGTAAAAAACATGTGAACCTGGACACGATATTACACAGCTTATCAGAAAGTTAAGATCCATCGTCACGTGTTGGTCTCGGTTGGCCGGACTACCGCCCATCTGGCGCGTGCTCACACTGATATAGTAAGTTCTATGTTAAATTCTAAAGGCGCGATATACATGCCAATAGTGATCGGCCGCTTCACGCGACGGCCAATTTTATTTATTTTTGATGATCACTTGGAAACCATGATGTGCATCTTCGTTAAAAGTTGGTTACCTACGCCACAACAACGGGATTAAATGATCCTCGCCCACCTCTAAAAGCGGTTGTTTCGTTACTTGTATGCCATTATCTGTACACCACCAATTGATGTCCGACTGAGACTGGAATGTTCGAACACTCATATGAACAGCTAAAATCAACCCTTGACACAGTTGACGCATTCCGTTGGACTAAGTTCCTGTGAGTGGTTTTGCTCGACATCAACTCTGCCCATAGGGTTCCCGGCGTCAGGTTTCATCACGACAAGCCATCAAGTCTTTCTGACGATTACTCCTCTACTGCCGCAGGTAATCTGCCATATGATGGTTACTACGCCAAACACAATTATTCGCTTTCCAATAGTTGTGAACAGTGGTGGTGGTGTTCGTAGCGCGAGTTGATGGTACTGTTATTAGCATGTTCGCCGAGCTTGGCATGTAGACTGCACGCGTTTCATCACCAAGCGAGGTGACATCAACAATGCGTAAATGTTTCAGCACACAGTTTTGAGTGTGAAGTTTGGTGAAGTTTGATGGATGCCTGTACTTATATAGCAGAGTGAGCTGACCTTCTGGCCTGAATTCTAGTCGCTTTCTGTTGTCTTTTTATCTTTGAATTGACCTACCATTGATTAATTTTTGTTGTGCTTGAACTTTGACCAGGATGTTCGATTAATTATCTCCTGTAATCCTCGAGTCTTTGGTCTGGAGTCTGATTGGTTGTTCCTTGTTGCTGTCGAACTCTGACCTCCAATCTGCTTGGTTGGTCCTTACGAACTGACTGAGTCATTTCTCCGTTCTGGAATTCCGTCCGATTGGTTATACATTGTCCCGTTTCTGTCTGATCTGTTCAAGTTGGTCAGTTTGGGTTTACCGACTCTTTGACTTGAGAGTGCCTACATTTCCTCAGTTTCTTGGTTCCCATTGTTTCATAAGTTTTGTTCACCTTGATGTGTTTATTTATTGACCCGCTGACTAATGCCAAGCTTGGATAAATTCACCTGCATACCTGGTATTTGCCTTAATAAAGACTTCCGCAGTATTCCATTTGAAGGTGCGTCCAGTTTCATCCTCGTGGACGGAGATCAAAGAAAATTGTGACTATCTTCCTATCGGCGGATTTGAGTTGTTCCTTCGGCTTTGATACTATTCTCCGTAATGTTGTCGTTAGCTGGTGTGCTGGCCTAACACAGTGTGGTCTCACAAGTCTTGAATTCATTTCTGATACAGTTTTGATGTATGGCAGAACAAGTTGTTTTGTTGATGGTTCGAATCTGTTTTTCTACAGTAAACTCCTTCTGGCGAAGTTTTGTTGATATCCGTTGCTAAGAAACACTCGATACAATTAGTCTTGTTCCTTTCTTTGAAGCTCTGTGGTGCTGCAGTGTGTTTCAGCGTGTTTGAATTAAGTTCGAATACAGCTGTTTTTGTGGCACACTGGATGGTTGCTGTGAAAACTGTTACTGTGAACTCACATGGACTAACTCCTTAGTTTTCAGCATTTCATACAGTGCTGGACGTTCTTGCTAAATAATTTCATACGGAAGATTATTTCAAATGAAAAATATCTCAGCTTAAAGACTTCTGCACACATCGTCTCTCGGCTTTTCATGGATGGCACATTTGAACACTTATTTCCAAGTGTGCATGGAAAGTTGTGTGGTAAGTGAACGGCAAATGTTGTATTGAAAACACCCAAATACATGAAGTTATACTAGGGCGTGAGGTTCGGGTTTATTCCCAGTCGCTAGAATGGATTAACAGCTGATTTTTGACAGCGCCGTTTATAGTTGGACGAGAATGAATATCTCAATGAACATTTATTAATGATTGATGTAGGTATACTAGCGTAACCCTGTCATATATGCTTAGCAGGTTTGGATGAACGCACAACACTCAAGTTTAGGTTAACAACACATTTTGTAAAACCTCGGCTGCATGGTCAAGGGACTGAGCGAATTTGCAATGTAGCCTACTGTCTGACCACGTGAATGTGCAACTGTTAAAAGAAATTAAAAGAGTTTTAGCAACACCCATTTTGATCCCGAACGGACGCAACTGTTTTGTGTTGTGGTCCACTGTCAAGCTGGAACAGTCGTGTAATCGAAAGTTATATGAGATATTGTTCAGTTTGTTTGTTGAACATGTCATCGGCCACTACTTACACTGTAAATACAATGTTACCAGTCCGTGTCGTAATTTTTTCCGACAGAAGGAAGGGTAGAACGTGTACAAGATTTTGATATGGTCAGCAGACATAAGAAGCTTGCCATGTTTGATAACATCGCGTAGGTCGTAAATGAGAGAAATCAACGTTCTCGGAAAGCATCATTGATTCGCCTCACTAGTTGGTGAATCTGTTGTTAAACAGTGCTCTCCCATTCCATCTGTTTGTGCGCAACTTTCAAGTTAAAAGGACAATCAGCTATACTTAGGATTTGGTATACTGAAGGACGTTACTTCAGTCATGAAACGCCTATGTGATGCTTGGCCAAAAGGTATTGCATATCCAAAAGTATAGTAATAATAATATAATTACTGATGGGTGGTCGGAATTTGGTTTATTTCCAATTGAACATCACCCACAATTGATTGGAGCTGTCGCATTCCCATAGATTTTCCAGTCGGCCCGTTTTGAACAGCAGAATCACTGGACTGCAGTTTTGTTCTCATTTGAGCTGGTCAATAGTGCATATGCTCGCCACTGTCGGGACTAGAACTGCGGCCACGTTTTCATCAGGCAACCGTCTTTATCACTGCGCCATTCACTTCACATTAAGCACGACCGAATTATCATATGTTAATGCTCAACCACTTTCGCTTGTGAGTAATGATCAGGTTGACAGGTCGCCTCGATAGGAGGCACAGTTACTGTCTATTAACTCCAATCGATAACTCCGCGATTAGGACTTCCTAGACAGATGGAAATCTCACATCTCATTAAAGCTGCTAGGCGATATCCTAATCGCGCGGTTATCGACTGTTAACCCGCTGGTCCTGAGTGTTCCGAGGATATTTCCCATGCAAATTCCCTGGACAATTTTTGGATAGTCCGTCTTCTTACACGGAACCAGCGAAATAATAAATTACCAGGGCATTCATTATCGCGGTGCGTTTCAGCTTCGCTTTGAGCTATTGGAAATAATGGTAATAACAATAATGACAACAATAAATTTCTCGATTCATCAGGAAGAAACACGTTGAGGTTAGCGCTATCAGTGCACATAATTCGGAATGTGGCCTATAAGTAAAAAACACAGTCGGACAGATGTGGAAATCCATTGGCAGAAGAGGTAAAATGAGAGAAAAAATAATTCCAGTTTACAAAAAGTAGACCAACACGCTATGAAAACGA
>LUCH01000226.1:0-10113 GCA_013368495.1 Paragonimus heterotremus | reverse complement strand
TTCCAGACTGATTATCACGTGACGATCAGAACTCCGTCCGAAATTTTGACGTCTGTTTTATGGAGTTGATGATTACGCAAGGATTTATATTTCATATGACATAGTGATTACTAGGTGGTTAACGAGGAGGGTTACGAGGCAGGAAAGAAAACACGATATGAATTGAGATTTCATTGGGTGTGTATTTCATTAAAAAATTGATAGGGTCCAAGAAGTAAAATTAATTATAAACAATTCCCGTTGGAGTTCAAGGCATCTTCAAATCCAGCATGCCGCACGCAAAATACGAATGGAACAAAATCTGAAGAAAAAACAACGACAAATTAGGGAACAACAGGGTATGAAGAAAAAAACTATGGATAAAAACAGGAAAGCAATACTAAAATTCCACAGAAAATATATTTGAAAATATATGTGAAACACGCGTTAGAGACCCCTACGTGACACCTAAAGTTAGACTATGATTCTGTGGAAGGCTTGGAAAGCTTTTTGTTATGTCCTCGCCGGCCGTCATTATTGGTTGTGATGAAGGACTGCTTAACGAGATCTACTCTAATTAGGAAGTGTGTGAGAATTAAATCACCGCGGAGTCGTCGAAATTCAAATGGGTTTAGATCAAGAATTTCGAGTCGGGACTCGTACGCGACATTTCTTATGCCCGTGATTACTTCGGCAGCCGCGCGCTGGACGCGCACAGCAGTTGATATATCTTTCTTCAGGCCGGTATACACAACCTTATTAGCATACTTGAGGAGTGGTCTTATATAAAGTGCGTAAAACGTTTGGAACACTCTCTTGTCTATGCGGAGGAAAGTGCGCTTACTCATCCTAGGGGCGGCAAATCCTTCTTTCGCCGACATCTCATGGTGATGTGCGAAAGATAAGTTAGAAGCCAACCAGATACCCAGAAGTTTCTTCAGATATTTACCGTGCAGAGTGCACCATGAATCACGAAGGCATTGCGAGAGTCTCCACCGAGTGACATATGTGCGCACTTATTGCCACTTAGTAGAAGACTCCAGTCGTCCGACCATCACTTAATCGCATCAAGATCAATCTGCAGTGCATTGAAATCAGTGTTGTTCCAGATTTTTAGGTCATCGGCATATAGCAGGACGTGGCTGGAGATATTTCGCGGAAGATAATTGATGTAGATCAGGAATAACAGAGGACCTAATACTGACCCTTGGGGAACTCCCGCAGAAGCGAATGAGGGAGATGAAAGGTCAGATCCGGTTTTAACTCTAAACGCCCTATTATCTAAGACAGAAACAATCCAGGGAAGATCCTACCCTTGAGTACCATAGGCTTCCAATTAGTGTCTCAAGGGGCCGTGCAAGACGAGGTTGGGAGCCTCGGCACAGTCAAAGAATATAGCATCTGAGATGAAGCCATTGTCTCTGGCCTCCGTCAGATGATCCATCAAAATAAGCATATTGGTCGTTCATGACCGGTTAGGAAGGAAGTCATGCCGGGTAGAAGAAAAAAGACAGTTTGATAAAAAGTGATTGGGGACGGCAAGCTTTAATAAGCGCTCCATTATCTTGTCTCGAATTCTAGTAAAGCTGACTGGCAGGTAGCTGGCTGGAGAGTGCCGGTCGCCTCTATTCATGCGCGTCGGGGAGGATGCCGGTCTGGAGTGTCTGTTTAAAAAGCTTATAAAAGGGTTCTGCCAGACTAGCAGCTGCTTCTTTGGGAATTCTGGGATGGATTTCATCAGAACTCACTGCACCATATGAGTTGACCTTGGACAAAAGGTCTTCGACTTCTAACACAGAAAACTCAGCGGTAACTAGTGGTTGCTGGAAGTTTCGCGGTAGAAAGATTGGGCACCAAACCGGCGGTGCAACGTTGTGGACTACCGAGTAGTACTCCCTGAATAACTCGTCCACAACTAGGGAGTCAGATGAGGTCTCCCGGTCAGGCAGTCGCAGAGAAAGAGTCGAGGGTTCAATCTTTCTTCAGTGATCGTTTGGCGAAGAATTATTAGGATATTCACCTAATTAACCCAGGGAGCGCTTTCTGAAATTTGGTATCGATCCACTGTGGTTGCGAAGACTGATGCCGAGCATTACCCTCCCATTTAAACGGATACACCTAAAGACCTTCACTACATTGTTCGCAGTTCACTTGCAACACAGCTCATCATATGCGCTATTAAATAATGGTTCCACTATGCAAATCCTTTCAGCAGGTAAGGGGATAGGCGCAAACTCCGTTATGGTCAAATATTCTTGTATTTCGAACTGTGTTGCAAGTGAACGGCGAACAATGTAATGAAGGTCTTTAGATGTATCCGTTTAAACGGGAGGGCAATCCTGAGCATCAGTCTCCGTAACCACAGTGGACCGATACCAAATTTCAGACAGCGCTCCGTGGGTTAATTAAAGCAAATAGCCCACTGAAACTTTGGCGAACGACCACAGGAGATGGTTTTGCACAGGCCCATCAGATCTGTCTAGACGGCACTAGGTGAAGGCGCATTATTTCAGTTGATGTCGGGTGCACATTTCGTAAGGAGTCAGCGTAGCTATCGGTAGACTGGACGTCATTTTCTACGGCCTAGTTTTCTTTCAGTTTCGGCTACCCTAAAGTGAACTGGTTTGAAAAAATTTAAAGCATATGAATAACATATTCCTAGATCTCGAAAGGAAGCGACGGTAACTGCTTTATAACCCTATGGTGAGACAGGACCGTTGGGTATTTGGCAGCCATAAATGGTAATGTTCGATTTGTTCGCTGAGAATGTCGTCAGCTAGGTTTTGCACCACAATTCTAGCCATGCTAGGTCCCTGTTTTGTATGTGTGCATGCCAACACGTTCACCTCGCATCCGTTTGGCTACCAACGTTCACGCGATACATCACGACTGTGATTAGTTTAATGTTAACTCGTTCAGTGAGCTAATGTCTCTTGTGTACGTCTGCTGGCCGGATTGCCTGCTTGCTAACTTACAATCGCTGCCAGTGTTTTGCGTTCTGACTTACAATGTAAAGTATTTCGTTACAGGCAGGACTTTGCTCGTACTATTTAGGTCGCTTTCCTAATTTTTATACCATGGTCGGGTCGCTGCGATTAGTTGGGAGATACATTTCTTCTTTTGAGTGGTCTAACATCCCGATAAGAGCCTTTTCACGCGTGAAGCAGATGATTGTTGCCGTTCCCGTTGTCAGTATTTTTGGCGAATCCCGTGGTACATTTGTTTCAACGGGTGCCTTCAATGTTGGTCTAGGAGTCGTTCTTTCCCAAACTTAACAAGGATAGGTAAAGATTATTGCATAAGCATCAACAATGCTTTCTTGTACGGAAGGTAAATATTCAGCCAGCTAAAAAGAAGCCTTAGCCTGCGCTTGGGACTGCGAGAACTGGCATGTGTACCTATTAGGCGGAGGCCTTATTATGAGAACTGATAATGCAACATCAACGACACTTCTCAGTCAAGGAACTAAAGGCCATAGACCATCACCGATCAGTCGGTAATATGCCGGGCTACAGAATTATGACTGCGAAATTGAATATGAAAATGGTTCGGAAAATCAAGTAGCCGACACACTTTCACGACTGCCTCCATCTATACAGACTGATACGGACGATATGAACAAATTTGAAGTGGTGGCTACCATCAATTATTTGGAAATTCATGCGGTAACTATGGAGTGATGGTGAGAGCATACGCATGTGGAGGATCAGCTCCAACAACTAAAACAGTACATTTCTGCCGGATAGTCTATTGTGAGGAGTTTCCGTGTCAGACTAAAATGCTGCCCCTTGCGTGGGACACTTTCGAGGATAGATGACTGCATAATGCATGGACCACGGTTTGTTCCATCATCGAATTTAAAACTTTAAATTACGCTTTGGGCTCACGGGGAACATCCTGAAATCACACGGACTGTTCTTCACGCTAGAGAGTAGTATTGATGGGCACGAATGTCTTCGTCAATTTAGACCCTTGTTGATGATTGCGTCGGTTACCACAATGGTGAAAAGTCAAGCAAACCTATAGTTGCCTCTGTGCAACCAGTGGAATATGCGATGCATCCGTGAGCAGATCTGTCTATCGATATTATGGGATCTTTTGCAACAGCTCGTTCGAACAAACGTAACATGCCGGTCGTCAGTTGGCACTGCAGTAAATGGCCTGAGGCACATATTTTTGGAGATGTCATGTCACCCACAACAGTTTGCGGTAACCAGTGATCGTGTAGCTTCTCTAAGGATCCTGAGTGTAACGGTGTTTTTCTGCTCGTCTGTTCTGTACGTATGGTTCCGTTTGCGTCTGCTGTAGGAGGCCTGACATGGACTCAGTGCCACTTTCTTCAGTCGTGCAAATAATTACACGCAGCGGATGCATGTCCTTTTCCCAACGACTCATCTATTATTTCATTCCTCCAGGTTGTTAAATTCAAGGCTTTCCGGGCGTTCCTTAATGCACTCGAAGTTTCCACTCACTTTTCGTTTGGCTCGCTTTGGAGTGCCACGGAGTGGACGGAAGCCCATCTTGCGCTTCTTTCCTTTCTCTTCTTGGTTGCTGCCGTTAGTCTCAGAATAGGCTAGAACTAACTACTTATCATGTTTCCAAACAGTACCGGAAATATACGGAGCTGCTTTGGAGGAAACTTACCAAAAGACCTACGCCAAGTCAGCGAATACTCCGCCACCCGTAACATTTGTCCGCTCAAAGAATCACTCGTCCAAAAAAGGGCAAACAAGCTTTTCATCCTCGATCTCCATAAAGCGCACCTTTGGACCCGGTACGTACAAGTCAGTCGACGTCAACTGTTCATTAAAGGGTTAACCCGGGGAATCGCTTTACCTTCAGTTGCGGAGTAACCCGCTTCCAATCCCTCACATTCTCGTTGTTCATTACGGGCTCCGAAATCGGTCGACCGTTTTATCTACGCCTAATTCGAGACTGACGGAAAGTGACTGATGTTGTGTGTGAGTACATCCTTCGCAATGCCAAAACGTCTACCTCGCACCTGTTTGGCTACCAACGTTCACGCGATATATCACGACTATGGTTGGTTTAATGCTAACCCGTTCAATCAGTTAATGCTCCCCGTGTGCGTCTGCTGACCGGATTGCTTGCATACTAGTTCACACTCGCTACCACTGTCTTGCGTTCTGATTTACGTTGGAACAGTTCTGTCGTATATTTCGTAGAGAGAAGGCGAGATGGCTGGGCAAGCGGAATACGTTAACGATTTTCTATACCGCCTACAAACGGAAAAGACCTCCTCATCTTCGATAACATCAAGTGAGTCATTTATATACACAGGAGAAACAGCAGTCCCAGAAAGATTTCTTGAATCATCTCCATTATCAGCTGGTTTCGGTTTTGAGCCGTGTTCTCTTTTTTGGCCAGGTGACAGGTCTTTCATCTTAAACGATATTATTGTGATCAAGCGACTGTTGTGGGACACACGACAAAATGTTTTCTGCATATCTGAGGACGTAACAATGATAGCGTTGGCTGCATCGGTGGATTCCGATACGTGGTTTAAAAATCCCAGTTGAGGTGTCACTTACGAGCGTTTACGAGGGGGGCTGTGCTGTAAATAGCTTATAAGGTCTTTCGGCATCAGGAACTCGCTAATTAATACCTTCATCAACCTTCGAAATCATTAACTGTTGCAAGGCTCTTCCAATCAATTGTGCTTGCACAATCCGTAATGAAGAATTTCCTTCACAAAACCTCATGCGTCGGAAGGAAACGGATGGTACATTCTGACCACTGGACTCCCGACGCCACAACACCTGATGCAGAACGCGAGAAAACCCTGCCCCTACTCACCTGCAACCTTCCATGTCCGTCAACCACTGCACCTACTGGACCGTGGTCACGATTAGTTTCAGCGCCTACGCAGTAGTCACCCTCTAGTCAGTGACCTGTTCGCGGTCAAAGTCTTCACCACGTACCATTCACGAGTAAGTCGATAACGGCTTTGGCTATAGCTACATGGTCGTGGTCTGTTAGCGCAGTCGGTTGCACAAAGCGCATGCGACCGCTTATATTGCTATGGATCTAAAATGACGTATATCGACCACAACGGTCTAATTGGTCCTTCATATCGGCCAACGTCTACGCTACATCCCGCTACATCCTGATATAATTATGTCTTGCAACGGTGCACTTTTTCACAACCAACAGGAGCTTTCTCAATCATTCTGCACACATTCCACCTCTTGAAACTTGCTTCGGAGACAATAAGCAAGAATTTATTTTACTAGTCCCGATCAATACAGGTGTAAACCTATGATGCTTTGTGAGGCTTACTGCTCTCATAGATTACGACCATGTACCTATAGCCTACGTCGTCGATAACAAGTCAGGAACTTCTCTGATTCTGTAAACCGCTCATGAAACCCATAAAACTAATTAAAAAAAGCCCCTTTTGGGTTAGCCTGCTACGTTTCCACGTGTACATCAGTAAGTTGGCTGACAGCTCTAACCATTATTCATTCATTTTTTGATGATGTGAAAAAAATTGGTTGTCCTGAGGAGGCCTCTTCTCAACAGTATTTGAATAAACTGTATGGATGGACGGGTGTGTGGAAACTGCTACTAAGTGGAGGTAAGTGTAGACAACTATTGGAAGTTCGCAGTGGTGTGGCACCCGGACGCATAGAAGAGAATAGAAATCGTGCTGGTATGCAAGGGGGTGAAGTTAGGGACTTAGAAATCCAGCTGAGTGCAAAATTCGAGATCACAAAGCAGTCCGTAGCAGTCATTTGAAAAGCCGGCTGAATGTCGAGCCAGCTCAAAAGGACAATTACGACACCATAACCAGAGGTTCTGACACCTACGCATAAGACCTGGATTCGACCATACCTAGACAATTGCGTATGGGCGCTGAGTCCCCATCTTGCAACAGACAGACGGGCACTGAAAGCACTAAAGGCACTAAAATTTTTGAAGAGATAAACGGGATAGATTGTCCCAGCTGATAAAAAAGTTTAACCACTTTTCATTCGAAGAAGAGCGCACGAACGGCGATCTGCTTGAAACTTTTGTGCCCTTGAAGGAATTCTCGGACGCGGGAAAAATACCCGTTGGTTCTCGGGACTATTCATCTCTCTGATAGCATGAGATGACGTTACTAATGAGGTGGATTTAGAACCGGCGCCCAAACGTTTTTCTTCATGTCGGGTAGTAAACTCCCGGAATAATCTACCGCCCATGTAGGTGGTAGATAACATACTGTAGTGACCGACGATCGTGTGGCTTCTCTAAGAATCCTGGATGCAACCGTGTTTTCCTGCTTGTCTGTTTTGTACGCATGATTCTATGTACGCCTGCAACAGGAGGCCTGATACGAACTCAGTGCCACTTTCTTCAGTCGTGCAACCAATTGCACGCAGCGAATGCTTGCCGCTTTCCTAACGGCTTATCTATTACTTCATTATTCAAGGTCGTTTGACCCGAACCTATTCAAGCGTTGTTTAACGATCTCAAATGTTCCACGCACTTTTCGCTTGGCGCGCTTTTGAGCGCCGTCGAGTGGGCTGTAGCCCATCTCGCGCTTCTATTCCTTTCCTCTTGGTTGCTGCCGTTGGTCCCAGACTAGGTTAGAGCTAATTATTTATCATATTTCCAAATATTGCTGGAAATATACGGTTTATTTCCAAACCCTGCTGTATTCTCTAGTTCGATGCCTGTTGGGACTACGTTACGATTGCTGTTCAAGAAAGGCGTATTAAATTGTTAGTGAACGAGAGTTTGGCGCATACCCACTTGTCCACTACAATACTGACTGACACCAAGTGCCGTCTTAAAAAGTGTTGGTTGGTGGCATTTTAGTGCGGACGTGCGCTAAATCTGTTGTTCTTAGGAATACACAATAAGTGTCAGGACCGAAGTGAAGATACGGATAATTCAGAGATCCAACGTGTACCATACGGAAGTCACGGTGCCTCGACCAGCGCAAGACAACATCGATGCGATGAAACGACTAGGGCGGTTCCTGACCCAACCTTTGAGTGCGTGAACAGCTGTAACAGGCAAGCCAGACGTTCTGGCTTTGTGTATGCGTTACACTCGTAAACCAAATTTGAGCAACGCGGAGACACCGGGGGACAGTGTTCTTCTGAAGCGAGGGTCCCAACGATAGTCCTGTGGAAGGAGACAATAGAGACAGTCGTGAGCCAAAGGTCCAGTAAGATATGCCCACGGCTTACACAGCCCGAAACAAAAGTGGCGCCAACAACATGGCAGCACGATGTGTTACACAACCCTCAAGTATATGTGACGCCAATGACCCGCGTATGTCGACGAACATACAAACAACTAAACGTGGTGGCACGGGACAAGCAGACGGCAGCTAAATATTCTTACTGTTCCATGTGCAATGCGAACTGAGATTTTAGGAAGAATTTTACTCATCGTACGGTGTACTGGCCGGGGTCACCCATCAGCATTCCTTGAAATGGTTTGATGCTTTTCTTAGTTAGCAGGGTGTGTGATTTTGCCTTCCCCCTTATCATTGGCATATTGGCTCCGTACGTATGAGTACAGTTCCGTATCAGAATCTAGACTGTTCGTCCTAGTTTTGGCTTTCTCACCTTCTCTTGGCTGTTCTGCGTACCAAGTCATCGCTCAAAACCTGGTAATTTGTTCATTTTGTTCTCTCAACCTTTTGAGTGCAAACCGTGTTCTGGAAGTTGTGATTTCCACTAGGCTTTATGATGACAGCAGACGCGGAGGTAAGCCCGTATTCATCAACCAAGCATGCCACATTGGCCACCGGCTTTGTAGGCACACTTCGCACTGTTGGTATAATTTCCTTAGTCAAAATCAAGTAAGGGACTTGCCTTCTCCAACTGTTGCGGCATGGTTGGACATTGGGGACTAACATGTGCATGAAACTGGACGTCGGTGGCATCCGCCACACATCCTTAGAACCGAACTGCAGTTCAATCTAAACTGGTGCACGGTCCTTTAAACTTGTCATAACACTAAAGGAAAGTGATTCGTTGCCTGGTCCTCTCACAACAACACAATTTTGAAACAGTAAAAGGAGATGACTGATAGGTTTTTCTTAACACAAAAATGGCGCATGGAGCCAATGGTACAATGCGTTAAGTCAAAACGAACCTTGGTCGCTTTCATCAGACGTACTTCCCTAGTCCATATTTTAAGTTATTGATATCAGGCCACTTAATCGGGTCGAATGATGGACCACCAAAGGAGTTGTTGGAAGAAGAGGTCTGGAGTATATCATAAGACTGGAGCAACTGAACATGTTCAGCCTCGAGCAGTGCCATCTCCAAGTGGCATTAATGTGGCCCTCAAGATTTTGCTTAACACAGATTATCCTCCCAATAGCCTGTTGTAACTTGGCGGTAATGCCGGCCTCTGAGAAAACTCTCTTAACCCTAACAGGCAACGCAGTAGGCCGTGTTGTAGAAACAGTTCGTTTCTTGTACGAGCTTTTAATTATTGAGACAGCCTACCGAAAGAGATCGTCGCAGCGGAGTCCACGGAAACATTTCAACATCGACTTAACCGGCATTATGGCGAGGTACGAGCCCAAACCGGTCATCACATCATCGTCTGTATTACATTATGTCGCCGCGGATACTGTGTAGGTAGTTAGTGTTGATCAAACTACTCAAAAGCATACGCGCTGCCATCCGAACACATTAACAAGTTCGCCTGTGTTCTTCTCCTGCATACTTTCCATTTCTTCGCGAGCTGTATAAAAAGTGTAAAGCCCCCTATGTCTGCGATTACTGTAGCGGTACTTCCAGTCTGTTGAAGACCTAGTTGTCACGGAATAGTCTGGAAGTTACCACCCTCAACATGGAAAAGTGGCGCGTGTTTCGAAAAAGGCTAGTTATTATTGCGTGCAAGTATATTTTACGTTTATATCAAATACCTGTTTACATTAGCTCACTGGTTGCTCCCTTCTGTTACTATTGATTGCTTTTAAAAGCTCCGATCACTATTTATTAAAAAAAGGAATACTTTCATAATGTCCACTAAATCAGCCAGTGTCCAAAAATTGTCAGTTCCCAAGCGACCAGCTGTATGCAATAAGCGCGTGGTAACAACGAAGAGAGGCTTGAAGTCCCCAAGCTCCAAGTTAAAAACTTGTTCCACTGCTACCAT
>LUCH01000225.1:266069-282178 GCA_013368495.1 Paragonimus heterotremus | reverse complement strand
TCTACCTGTTTTGAGAATACTTGGGTCACGGGACATGGCTATTGTTATCTATATATAGGTTATTCCTTTACCCTTTAGGTATCATGTTATTCGAATGTAATGTTAACAGTAGGATAGACGACAATTCTATATACATCATGTTAAATTGGACTGGTGGAGTTGTTGGATTTTCAAAAACTGATATCAACCAGTAGACCGAGAAACCCCAGACTAAGCACTAGAGACCATTCATGACGCTCGCTTTAGAGACAGAAAGGCTCAGGTTCCATACCCAACACGAAAAAGAGGTGTGTCACGGATGAATTTTACTAAGTTGAAAATACAAGTTAAGCAGTTCATTTTCGGATGGACCAGACAGAAAACACAAAAAAGAAAACTGTGATCCAGTGTGTGTGGTAGTAAGTACATTGTTCTCGATGTCCATACTATCTTCCGGCAACAAATAACAAAGTTGTATATTGTGGAAGAGACCCAGTTGCAAAATGTCTTAACTTTGGCTAGATACGAAAGAGCGACAGGAACAGCATGTCCAGACTCGACAAGTGGTCTTACCAGTAATGTCTGTGTACGAGTTATTTTCTCATTGTGGCGTACTTGTTCGTACACGTACGTGTTCCTACTTTGCACCTTGTTGTTTTTGTGTAGCCTAAATATACACACTTCAGATTTAAATGATTGACTGGCTGGTAGTGCACAGTGGGTGTTTTTTGCCTCCTGTCGTTCGGCTGTGAACAGGGGGGGGGTGCAATACAATTCTGTCCACAAAGTTTCAGTGAAGGTTTTGGTTTGTTGGTACGTGCTTGAAGGATTGGATCTCTGGTTGTCAATAATGGATTGAAAAGGGGAGAAGTGTTTCTTACCTACGCTTGCCTTACTTCCATCTGTCATTTATTGTTACAACTCCGCGTTTTCAGACGATGGTACGAACGGCTTGAGGAATGGGCCCGTGGTCAAGGTGCGTACGAGCTCGAACGTGGGATAACCATGGATCAGGTTAACAATATTCGGCCAGATGTGTCCTACACCAGAATCATGGATAACGAAACCCGGTTGTATCTTGCACTAGCCTCGTGTTTGGGGCTGTTTTCTGTGGCTTATTGGATGTACACCATATGATGTTTCTGTGGGTTCTTGGCGTTGAACGTAATGGACCTCCGTATGGTCAGGACGTCAGACGACGAAGTATCTAATTGCAAAATGGACAGTTTATTCTCAACATTCTCCTCCTTCCTTATTTCATGGCACTTGTACATTTTCGTTTGCTCGAAGCTTAGTGTTTTTTGTGCACGGAACAATCATTACTTAGTATCGTTCACTTTAAACTTCACGAGTGCCTTCTCGTTCTTTTATTTCATTTGTATTTCAACATGTTTTTATGCAGCAAAATTCCCCATAGTTTACTTAGTTCTTCTCCGGTTTTGATGGTGTCAGGATCTTTATTGGTACTGTTTCTGTGGGTAGACGGGATTTTATTTTACCTTTATCTCAGTGGTCTCTGCTTGATTGCTCAAAACGAGATGGAAACGTTTGATTTAGATAATTTGTAAATATCATGATTCTAGACAGCCCAGCAGCAACCATGATAGAATATGAATCATTCGTATGCTGATTCGATCCCTTGTTACATCAGCTGCTCTTGTCCAACTTTGAATTGTCTAACAGCATCCAGCCCTTCCGTGACCAAGTATATCTTGAAGTCGCAAATGTTTGATAATGCAAAAGCGTGAAATGTCATTGTATACCGTTAACGGATTGGTGTATTCAAGTAAAAGCAAATCATCTACTGGCAACAGGAAATGCTATTCTGTGTCGCACTTCACAGTATTTCTAACAATACGTCTCCCAAATCCTTGGATACCCAACGGTTGCACGTTCGCCACTTCATATAGCTCTTGTTTATATATATATATATATATATATATATATATATATATATATATATATTATATGTAATAACAATACACATAAAACTAACCATGAAACAGAACGGAGCACTCGGATTCAGAGGACCTCTTTCTGGATGGCGCAAGTTGGCAGGCCTCATTCTGGTCGTTCGTCTGAACTGCTGATAGTTTCACTCAGATCTCTGTCAGCACCTATGCGACAATCCGGGTAGACATCAATTTGCTGGCTTTGTCCTGACCTCATTAGGAGTGGTCACTGACACTGGCCATTGTCAAACCTGAGTGTGTGCTTTGTATATTTGGAGAGCATTCCGTACCGGTGGACTGGTATAGCACATCTGTTGGGCGTTATTCGGGCCGCCTGTTAATGGTTGCATATTAAGGCGTTATTGTCGACGTAATTCAAGGCATGGAGTTTGGCACAGTCCGAAACATTTATCTCTCAAAGTAAAGTTGAAGGGAGGGATGTTGGTGACAAACTCCATTGGTAATGAAAATAGGTTTTATAAAACCCCGCGGCCAGTCACTCACCCTGCTATCTGTCTGAACGAAGCTTGGGTGCATTTAACGTACTCATTTGATATATCCTTTGAAGGAGAACCGTACTCGATGCTGTCTACAGAATTTCGGACGCAATGGATTTGCAAGAGACTTTCTAGGGCTTGTCCTTTTTAATGGCTTGAAACTTCTGACTTTTGGAGAGTATGAATATTTAATCGATATGGCACTTCAAATCGGTAGCAGATCAACGTAGCTGTAACAGTTGTCGCCTGCTACGACACCCAAGGCTGCCAGCTTATACGTCATGCTGGTTATCTCGATATTCTGATAAACGATCCGGATATGGTAACGTTATCCAGACTTGGACTTGCGCATATCATATCGCAACTGAACTAATACCGTTGGTTAGTTCAGTCTGACTGAAATGATCTCTGTAACAGGTCTGTTCGCGAAATTTGACACTACATCTTTTTTTACTTTGAGTAGTAAACGGAAACTTCAACAAGTGTACCATATTGTTGTTATAGTATGCTCCGAAATAAGTGTATATGTATGATCACTTATATGTGTACGGCGTATTATCACTTCGGACTAAGGCATGTAGCAAGTAACTGATGCTTTCTAGTTCATTTCTCTCGTTGTTTATAAATTCTAGATAAGGGAACATCTAGAAGAATTGACGTCTACTATGTTTGTTCACACGCGCACTCCAGCTTAATGGAGTGACAATTCATTGCTTGTGCTTTTCCTATGAGTTCCTAAGCTGATGCTTTGATGACCCACAACATAGTATTTTTTATCGCTTGGTTTGCTATCTTTATTTCCTCAGAGTCACAATCGGTCCCACCATCGGCACGTCCTACTTCGACATGCGTACGACGGACATCCAGCTTCTCATTAAGAGATGTCAATTAGTTTGAATTACTGTTGTGAGACATTGCACTCCTTGCCCTCAAGGAAATACTAATTTACTACTTTCCAGGACGATGGGTTATTTAGTTACTCTGCGTTTCGTACGAAATATAGCCGCTTATTTGAGATAAGCAATTATGGCAACAAGTCTCCCATTCACGGACAGGCGTCAATTCTTCCTTGGTGGTGGTGGTATCCATCATTTGAGTTGATCAGTACAAAGTGTGTGCCCATAAAAGCTCTGTTTTTGCTGTTGCTTGCCATTATTATTAGTCGTTGTTACGAGTGGCCTGGAAAGTTTATCAACTGGTTTGTATTCCAAGGTTTTTTGATCAACCAATGTGTCAGATCAATCAAATTCGCCAACAGGCACTGGTTCGACTCTGCTCATGGCTGCGTCGCATTACCCAGCCGCATTCTCTTTATGTTTGTACTGCGAACTGAGACGAAGAATTCGCGCTCAGCTGGTGTTATCGAATCTAAACACACACACGAATTGACAACGCCACGTGGATAAATAACTGCAAGCATGAGTCCGGTCATCCATGCAACTGCGATGTAACTGTTAGCGACATCCGTCTCTGGATTAACCTGTCACAGTCACCGAAGCCAAAAAACATTTTTTCAATACCGTCTCCACAAATGGCGCGCACTGTCCACTTGTGATTCAACTCACACGCCCCTTATTCAATGTAAATCTGAAAGGATAAGACCTAGAAGCCTTTGTGGTCCGGCCGGCCAGCGCCGGTTAACCAGGTGGTTGACTAGTATAAAAGTGGAGCGCCCAATCCTAGGAAACAAAAAAGCGAGAGACTGAGGGTGTAAGATCTGAACTGCGAATGGAAATTGTGAACATATGAGGCAGGAGGTGCTTCACTATAGGGGTACATCTTACTGCATTCTAGATAGGGGTGGGATGAACGAGAATTGGAATTTGGATTGAAAACCAAACTAAGTCTTCAGCAATACCATGCATCAACACAGCTGAAGAAAATGAAAGGCAGAGGACCACTCTAACCCAGGTTTCTGGAAAGGACAGCGAGTGACTCTACAAAGTCATACAGTCGAATTGTCACGATTTCTGACACTTGTAGTGTCTCGCGCCTGATTTCACGGCCGGGCAACTATCGCTATGTAAACGTTCGGATACCCTTCTGGATCGTATGACTTCAGGCGAATCGGTTCTACGTTACGTTCTACCACGATCCATTTTAACGCGGAAGGCTGAAGTCGATGAAATCCTGGTATTGCAGCTCCTGACCACTGAGATTTAGTTCACCTGGTTCTAGCTGCTTTGGAAAGCGTTCGTCAGCCATCTTACTGATATGACTCAACCAACGAAACAGATCGAGCATCGGCGTGGATTCATTTCTGTCCGTACTCTCTCGTCGAAATACCTCAGAGCTCGGAACCACGTCCTACCACTGAATATCCATGGTGCATTTTAAACTTTACAGATGAAAGCCTCAGGTATCGCATATTCCATTTACGTAAGATCCAGATTTTATAGTCGTACACCGGCGTGAACAGCAGCATTGCGCGGTAGACAACTAGCTTGACTTTCACTTTCAGATGTTCTTCCAGACAATTCCTTCAGGGCATCCGAAGATAATGCTAGCCTTCGCTAGACGAGTTCGCATCTCGTGGTTGACGGAGAGACTTGTCAACGGATTGCTGTCCAAGTAACAGAAATCGGCGCAGCTATTCACAACGTCTCCTTTGGTACGAATTCCGAATTTGTGCAAAGCAATTCCCGGTGACGTTGGTTGAATGAAGAGGAATGTCTCAGCGGTGTTGCTTGTTCCGGCTTCGGATGATATAGCTAGTTACTGCAGTTCCTTTCAGCTGTGTGCATTTACGGCACTATCATATGCAAACAAAAGCATGCGCATAGTCGAATTACGTAATCGACTCGAGGCTATTTTGCAGGCGACCATCCGTGTTGTATTCACCTTAGGCGTTTTCCTCTGAGTTCTGTAGAGCAGCTGTTAGCTTTACGATCAACTACAAGTTAGATAGAGTTAGGGCTAGGACAACCCTGTTCTACGCCAGTGATGATGTCAGAATCATCAGAGGTCGATCCACACAATTGTACCTTAGCCTTCCAGCCCACATGCAACATTTCAACTAAATTGGCGAACTTGCCTGAAGTTCCGAACTTACTGAGTGACAGTGTATCGCGGCCCACGGAATCAAACACCTTGGCGAAACCTACAAAAACAGCAGTTTCCCTAAGTCTGTCGAGCAGCGAACACCGTGCTGACTAAACTGTGACTTCTCCAAAATCCACACTGTTGTTCCGAAAACTTTGCATTAAACTGTTTCGGCAAAATTCTTACTAGAATCTTTCTTACCCCGTTACTTATAATTGATGTTTCGATCAGGGCATCCTTCAACTCTTGGGAGACGGCTTCCTGTTCTGAGATCGGATAAACCAACTGGTGAGACGCACATTCCAAAACTGAGCTGCTTTGTCTAGTCCGGGCATTTCCGAAGCTGAATACCGATAGTCTTGATGTCTGCTGACGCGATCGTCCTCTTGAACTGCTGCCACTACCGTTAGGGGTAGTAGATGTAGGAACGTCTTTGAGACGAACGGCAACTGCACACTGAAAAGTCCGGTCGCTCAACACTCTGTCTTAGCCGCTGTCCGAATGATATACAACAAACCGGCTTTCAGATATGAATAAACAACTTGGTCCTGATCCGTACACCATTCACTCTCGTACATCGGCTAGCGTGATGCGCACTTCTCTCGTTTCAAGTAGTCGGACAAATGGTGAGGTCCACTTCGTGGGTGAGTCGGCGTTGTGATATCGTCCGTATCCAACTGGAATCCAGTGCTTGTTGTAGCTGACACATGAATGTGTCTTAGGCAGTTCATTTGAGCAAAGCGATTGGCGACGCTCGATCATGTGACTACAACGAATGAGGTTCACAGATGAATGAGAATATCATGGTTGATGTACACAGGATGTACCATAAGTAAGTAGGCGCAGTTAACTCTTTCACAGTAAAGGTGGTCGAACAGGACTGGTAGTTTCAACTGTGCCTGAATGAATGAGTTCATCGGCGGTAGGTTTGTCTAAATGAGTTCAGTTAGTGTCACAATAAAACGGACAAACCATGGATAGCTGTGAGTAAGTGTGCGGTCTTTATTTCTTCTACAAAGTATCTAACAGACCGAATACTGATGCAATGTTGTCGTTACTTCTCTCGGAATCTTCAATAAAAATAACTTATAAACAAGTGAATGCGCACAGCTTCAACCACTTGCTTCTAGTGATCTTGGACTCTCGATAATCGAACTGTGTTTGCTAATTGAGTCATTTGTTACTTGAACACGATACCATAAAAATCGCACTGCTGTACATCCAATTAACGTGTTCTATGGCGATGGTTTGGGCTGAGGTAATTAGAGTAGAGCGGTGTTAACTTAACCAAACTGGTTTGTTAGTTTACCACATCAGCGGATCATCCTGTTTTCATTCTGGTCTGCTTCACATATCCGCACATAACTTGAAATAGTGCGTTCACAAACTTTGACAGTCAGTTGTAAAACACCACTGAAGTTGTTACATCGCGGGCGGATTATGTGCACTCTGTGTTCCACAAACATTTGTGTTACGATGATTTCTCCACAGAATTTATAAGGTCCGTCAACAGTGCAACGTAATCACGATGTGATGAGTTGTCGGCTCTGGGAATCAGACAACTTGACAGTCTAGTTTCGTAGGTTTTTGGTAGACCATAAATTACGGAGGTACTAATACTAGTCACTCTTAACTTCCCCAGTTCTGTTTTTTTGTACTTGGGTCGACTTTTACTAGTTTAAGCAGATTACTGACTAATAAAACGTAGTTTGCAATCAAGATGGAAATTATTCAGACCAAACAGTGTTTTGCATGTTGGATAAGTGGGATTACAGCTCTAGTTAGCAATTGCAATTCGTGCGAAAAGTGACGCTGTATTTCATCAAGAATAGTGTATGTGCTTCCACTTTAGAAAACAGTCTTCTTTCGTATAGAGACATAGTTTGTTCCTTTTAAATAAGAAGCACGTATGTGAACAAGCGTGTAAAATGTGATATTCACTTGCGAACCCACTTGACTTGAGTTAGTGTCTCAATTCAGACGTGGTTATCTAAGAACCTTTAATTAGTTCGAACCGGATAGAACTAGTCTTACTTATCGAACATTGATGTTTGTTTTGGATCACAATCTATCCACCTGTTTTACCGTCTATTTTGAACACAAGCAAATGACTTGCTCTGTTGTGGGTTGTACCAATATATGATTCTCGTACAAAGAGGTGTCACGGGGTTTGTGTTCTGGGACTTGGATGAACTATTCATTCTCTTGAATCAACTCTTCTGCTCATTGATGGTTATTTATACCGGTCTTTTACTCTCATGTTATGTTCCATGAGTTGGAATGCACGTATCTGTTTGATTTACGCCGAACGTGCTTAACTAGTTCAGATCGGCTTTGTCACAAACTGTGAAACCTGCAATGAATAGTCTTGAACGGTCAGTTGAGCTTGTTTAGTTTAAAAAAATATATTTATCCACACTTCTGATCACATACCCACAAGAATCGTCAGAATTCTACGGGTCGGTGATGAAACTTTTGAACGTTTATACTTAAGTTCTGATTAGTCTTCTTCAAAGGGATCGGACCACTGTTCTGCTTAAAACTGCACAATATGCTATTTGTGGACAGTAGAAGAACGTACGCAAGATTGATCCGATTATGGTTAAGCAGTACATTTTGTAGTTGAAGAAGATGCATCATGTGTGTTCAATGAACATAGTTACCAGTTCTTAGATTATATTCTACGAACAGTTTTGATTCATGTTCACTTATGGATATCCGTTTTACTCAAATGATGTCACCTTACAGTGTGTACGACGTCCTTCATGCTACACACATTTGCTCGTGTCCTTTTAACACCCTTGAGATCACGTTAAGCACGGTTACACATGTCGTGCTTGAATTGCATTAATGTCTAGAGGAACACGCATTTGATATTCAGAACAGTACTTCCTGAATGTTCATGTGGTCATCTGACTCAGCTAGTTCTTATGACATTTCTTTAGTTCCACAGCGCGATTTGTTTACTCGATGAGATTTTGGGTTTCCAGTCATCTCACAAACACTGACGGAAGCATTGACGGATGTAATGAATATCTCTGCTTTCGTCTCCATTGAAATATGGTCTGATTGGGTTCAACGTTCCGTTCATAGAATGAAATTACACTGTTTTTTGGTAAAGCTATCTGTAATCGCATGTGAACATCACTCCTGTTCAACTGTCGAACAGGATAACCGATACGTATCGATTCACTTGCACTCTGTTTTATCAAGTTCCAATATCTGTATGTGACACCCCACGCCAAAACGAAACCAACGAGGTGACATTGTATGCATAGACCAACCTGGAGTACGCTACCAACTGGAACATTTCTTTCGCTGTGTATAGCCGAGCGCGCTTCTATGCGTTTCTATTTCTGCTACCTCTACATTATCCCTGACAGCAACTTCGTCTTTAAAACTTAGTAGCATCTATGTGAGAGGCAACATTGAAATGACAAACGAAACAACAAGGTTGGACATAGATTACTTACACGTTCACTAACTGGTTGATGACGGGATCATATTAGCTCGTCAACATCTTTTATTAGTTGTGCAGTCAGAGCGGTTTGTGTAGCCTCAAATTACACGGATCAAACTTGGTCGGATCATTGCTTGTCAACGATAGCTCACATTCAACATGTAGCTCCTGTGATCTCTTTCACTTTTGTGTTCCGGGTGCTTTCGCACTGGCTCTGACCTTGGGTATCGATCGCATCTTTACTTTCTGCGAAATGTCAGGATTTCGCACAAATGTTCTTAAGCGTATCCATGAGTAATTCTGTAATGTTCTTTAGCCTATTCTGAAGAGTGAGGATTGTATTCAATAAACTCAAACTCATAGTAAGTGCCTATTCTTCTTGAGGCTGATCTTCCACTATCATCATCGACCTATCTTGATTTCATTACCGGCAGTGTTGGATAAGTTTTTCTATTACCACTTATTTTCAAGTTAACCGTTGGCGACTTCCTGCTGATAGGTGGATTCCATCCTGTCTAGTCTTTATTGCGTTAGCGATACCAATTCGTTTAGGTAGAATGTATTTCTATCTTCAAAAGCGCCAATCTTTTGGTTTCGGGTTGATAGCTCAGCTTTGATAGCGGCTTATCAGAACTGGTTACCAGTTTTATCTACCTGGGTAGGTTTACAGGCCTTGTAGGTGCGGTTGAAGAGGCCGACAGTCGTTGTTCAGAAGTCACAACGCCGCTTGTTATGACAAAAGTCTGTGCTCTAACATTTGCACGTGATTGGTGTAAAACTTTTGAAGTGCAGTAGTTAACCAGTCTACGTCTTTTTGTTTTGGATACTTCTACCAAGAGAGCCATCTTCATGCCTTGAGTTCAGTAATAAACCTAATATTGGGATACAAGCTGTTGAGATGAGTGTATTAGGTTCAGTCTGACTGTGTGACTAGCGAACTGTAAATACGTTGTCCACGATTCTTTACACAGATTCGGCTTGTTTTCAAAAGGGGCAGTAAATATACCGAAGTGCACAAGTCCAAGGGAGCTATCCGTGGCGACCTTATCTATCTGGCTATACGACTGTCCATTGAATGAAACTTGTACGTTTCTAGTGCACAGATTATGAAGTTTGCGTGTGTCTTAAACTCCGAGAAAAGATCCGGCGCACACACTGGCCACATCAAACCTTATCTATAAATTTGTCTGTACATGCTCCTTTCGGTTAGTAAACAGTTCAGTGGAGGCAATTCACACTCGAATCTCGGAGCATAATGCAATAGTGGATTTTGAATACCAAAAGTGGAAGGGTTAAGAATACCGTAAGAAAACACTTGCTGGAATCCGGCCATGCAGCGGATTCCTCAAGAGATTTTCCTGTTGTCTGTCAGACTGTAAACAAACGAACCCTAGCTTTCTTCGAGACGATAGTTGTACATCTTAAAAAACCACCTTCGCATGTCCAGAAGTGGTAGTAATGAACTTACGTCTACCCTGTCAGTCGTCTGCATAGATGATTGCTATTACCTATATTTCTTCAGCCTCCAATTCTTGTTGTTTTTAACAATTTCCTACTTCTTTCACATTGCTCTTGCTGCCAGTTGTTCTTGTAACTTCGATATGCATTCCGTTAACTCCATTCGGATGTATGAAATTGGGATCACTAACTCATCTGCCTATTACCGGTCCGCACACACATCCATTTCAGTGTCTGTCTCGTTTCTTTGTAGATAGAGTAAAAAAAGTCAATATTCACACACGCTCCTAGAGTCGAGCTATGATTACCGGCCAGAAAGACTACTATTTTGCCTGTACTCATCCATTCCTTTACCCATTCGGTTGTCATTTCGTGTACGTGATTAACGAGAACGAATGAAATGTTCGAGCATACATCCTTGTATAACCATTTTGATCATATTCAAATTCATACAGAGACAGTGTTGCTTGAAACACAGAAATAACGCTATCAGACAAATGGGACAGCAAGAGGACGTGTTCTACTGGTTAATTTTATCTGATTGGTCGTTTCACAAAACAGCATGAATATGTATATCAGTTTGCGTGGCGATAACGATTGATCGGAATAAATGGCGGGAGTAGGTTAGACAGTCAGGAGTGGTATAATTCGGAACCTGGGTGATCACTAACAGTCTTGAGGTTGGGGTTAAGTAAAAGCACAGCCAAGGAGTTGACCTGGTCGGTGTTACTTGGACATATTTCACAATCGATGTTCCCGGGTTCCTTGTTCAGCTGTCCGCTTGGTTTTCCGTTCACGTGACTGACTGCACCAACTAGTTGTGGATGTACTTGATTACACATTGAGCTGAACACCTATTCGTTCTGTCAGCGTGTATGTAACTACAACAGCTAGTGAGGTGAAAACTATCATGTCAACTGGAATGTTTAAATGAATTGAACCTAGTGTTTGTGGAATTTACCCTTCGGGTTGATAGCGTCGAGCACGCATGAACAGCGGAATGCGTGCAGTTCATGGTTGATTGAAGCTTGTGACACATCTTTGGTCAGATGATTCCCGCGGGACGGTTATCTCAGAAAGTTCGTCATCTTAGATCGAAAGGCCTTTCAGTTTTTGCTTGTGTATGAACATGTTCCTCATCGGCGAAATTCGAAATACAACCAACACAAAAATTGTTTATTGCATTGCTGTCGGAACTCTGTTATTGGATCAGTCCAAGAAAGTGCATGCTGGTGCTGAACGAAAAAGACTTCAAATGGTTGCGCCAACGATTATTTTAGAAACAGAGTTCACAATTTAAAAGTGAATAATTTCTGTACATAACAGAATGTGTACCGTAAGTTGTTCAGAAAAGCCTTCAGTTCAGCTTTTGATTTGGAGTTAACGTACAGCAGTGGGCAGCTCTCCAATCTGTCGGTTGACTTACCGGAACCTCATGTTTTTACAACTCCCGCATACTCCTCGTCCGTTGGATCCAACTTTCAGTCAGTGTTTTTGTTTATATTGAGCTTTTGTGAAGGATCCACACAATCTATTTTGCTACTGAACCATTATTGTCTGGCATAGCACTCAAACTAAATTTATTTTGATAAGCGAGAATCACATAAAACTCAGGTGCCCTTATTAACCAGAACAGTGTTCAAAATTTTTGTAATTTGCGGTGCAATTTTCAGCTGATTAAATTTGAAATTCAAAAACTGAGACTATTTGTAAGCGTTCAACTAATATTTTGAGGATGTGAGTTGATCAGCTGACCCGTTAAGTAATTGGCGACGTTTACATAATTCCGGTTTATTAAGAGGTGGAAGAAGTGTCTGTGAACGTGTGGGACTTAGACGTCGTGACTACCAACAAATTTTCCTCTTGTGCAGTACTCAGGATCCATGAGCGTTTTTAATCAGATGGAATAGTAGTTTTAACGTTCCAACTTGCAGAACGACGACTGCTTGATGGTAGTAGTCAATCCATGGTTGATCAATTATGGCACTCAATCTCGTATCATTTGATGAGAATTATTATAAGCCGCTGTATAAGTGGATAGCTTCGGTTGCGTACGAAGCTATAAGGTGAAATTTATTCACCGCAGTGTGAAATCTCGTTGCTGTGGAGAGACGCCGAGCTTCAGATTAATAGCCACAATGTCGGTAGCCATCAGAGGTATGAGACTCTAGTGATCTAGTGGATAGGAGCGGGACTTGCTGGTAGCCAGTTGATACGTCTTTTTTAATGTTACTACCTGATGATTTGTTTGAGAGTGTATTTCTTAATTTAAATCAACTGTTATTTACTTTCCTAGTTGTGCGAGCTAGAGTAAACTCATAAGTTGAAACGGTTTGCATACATCTCATTTTGACTGAGGCATGTCAGTTGAGTCAGCGAAGACAGTAATTTCAACTTAACTGATAAGTCCTGTTCACCGGGTTATCAACCGGATAGAACACGGCTGTTTTGTTTATTCTTTTTTCGAAATGATCGATAAAGCTGAACACTATTCACACGACGTTGTGATTGAGCGTTTGGATTTGATCATTCGGCCATGCCTATTGTGAGATTACTGATATTGTGGTTAACACGCTAGTCTCGCAAGCCCGAGGGTCAGAGTGCAAACTTTTCCGGACATGCACATCCCTAACTACATTCAAATCGGAAGAGGCACGTAAAACGGTCGGAATCAGTCAACCAGCAATGGGCAGGTAACCAAAGCCATTAGGTGAGTGTGGACAACTTTAGTGAGGACGATCTATGGTTGGTTGATAGCGTACACACGTCGGTTCATCACTCTGTTTAGACTCAGCACCCTCCTCTGTTGAAACGAATCGCCAGTAATAGCATATTTTATTGCAATTTACCAGGCGTCACGTGTACTCAAAACAAATTCGGAGGTCATCCGTGCTTTCTTCCCAACGAATTCCATGTAGATTTTGTTTCATTTAATCAAAACAGGGTGGAACATTATGATTTTTTCAGCGACTGAGACGCTGATCTCACTAGTCAGAGCCTCGGTAACGTAATCTACCAAGCCATCACTTGTGAGTTGTTCAGCGGTCGCGTTTCGCGTTCTGCATCAGTTGCTACAACTGAACTCTGTTGTGCCGATGATTTTGATATTCAGATTTCGCAACTTGCATTTTGGGTTCACAACCAATGGCTTTTAGGACTACCGTTACCGTGAGGGTGCCAGCGGTGGTTACTTTTGATATACTTGACTATTTTTTCCATTTTCCTTCTTTTGCTCATGCTGATTTATGAACGATCTTCTGTATGTACTCATAAAATTGTGGCAAAATTTGTTCGGCCATAAGTATTGTGATTCTGGTCTCCGATTTTATTTATTCACCACCCAAAGTACCCTTTCTTAGATGTGCATATATATGTATGCATGCATAAACGGTATACATAATTATATTTGCCGATGTCGCTATTATTTCCTGGATGATAAACTATTGTGATTTACGGCTAACGTCTCATGCACACAACCAGTAACCTCCATCCGTAGACGTTACGATATATCCTCGGATACTGACGTAAATCATACCTGTTGAGCTACTACGTCACTTGTCGTTTTTGCATTTTTAGCTGGACATGTGGGCGTGCAGTGAGTACTCACATGACTGTCACTCAGTGCATATTAGATCAACAAGTTCAATCAGGAGATAAATAGCATAGCAAAGTGTAGAAATCTTCCTACGGCGTTTAAAACAGAATTACAAATAGCTTGCGTGAATATTAGATTCAACAGCCGTTCGATGTGGTAGCCACGAAAGTTTTTAAGGAGAATGCTCGTATGATACGATTGTCTTATCTTTGACAGAAAACAGAAAGATCATATTAGTTGGTCACACAGACCAGAAGAAAACGATTGTACTTGGTCGCCTAATAGGAATAGTTGTCAATCGGAATAACAAGTAATGTTAGCCTACTAATCCACAATTCAACGACTCAAACGGTTTTCAAATGTTCTTGAGCGGTGCTATTTCTTAAAACGAGCTATAGTAGACAGTGTCAAGTAACATTCGGTCTGGTAAAAAAAACGTAGCTTGGGTGTTCTGCGTTGTGGAAAGATTACCAGTTAGATTGCGAACGTTTTACCATCATACACGATGTTAATCTCACCTTGTTTGATGACGAAACCATATTTGGAGAATACACTGACACTCAGCTCCTCAATCTGTACTGCTAAATTTACTGCTATTTTCCACGATCACAGAATGTTGTTTTGACGAAAAAGGTTCCATGTGAATAATCTCGATAGAAAGCAGTCCTATAAACAGCCGCTATAAGGAGTTTAACTCCAGGAAGCACTTTAGAACTCAGTGCAAATAAATATATAAATCTTATACATTTAAAACTCTCTTGATTTTAGCTTCACAATAAACTAGCTCCAGTGTACAGTACCTGCAGGAGGCGAAAACTTAGAAAAAATACACTACTCGGATACCACCATAGTTTTAGGTCTTGTTTTGAAAGCCATCAGAATATCTAAGAGTTTGGAAATAGTTCCTTCAAGAAGAAGTACACAGATTTTTATCATTTGCTGAATACGAGGAACTGTTAGGAAATGTGGTGTCAAAAGACAAAAGTAGAAGACCGCTAGACAAGTTTCGTTGCATTTTATGAAACACATCACAGTGGTAATGTTCACTTAAAAGAGACAAACAAATCTAATGAAAAGAAATTACGGTCACGCAAAAGCGAATGAAATTAGGAGTTTGGCATAAATTCATGTTGGTTTCCGTGTTCGTGTCAGCAGAACTTTGGCCGTCATCTATGAATAACAATAACCTCGGTTGGCTGAAGAGGTAATCGAGTGCTGGTTACAAAGAAGAAGTTGAACCTAATTGCCATAATAATTAACCGATCGAAACCTTACAGGTGTCTTGCGACGCAGACGCTGCATTCACTGTTTGAGTACCAAGAGGCGCCGCGATCGCTTTTATCTTGCTTCTGACCTAATGTCTGTTCACAACCGAACCGGCATTTTCCTGGTCATCCAATAAAGTGAACTTTCAAAAGAGGCGCAAGGATTCCAGCAAAAACTGATGAAAATAAGCTGAAAACTACTGCCTCCCAGTGGAGCATGGTCAGTCTCAACAGTGCGGGGTAAGTAACTTGGCAGAGCGACTGATGGAGCTCCCATGTGGTGTTCAATTCGAGAAATAAGACGGAAGTATTTAGCAACTCTTCATGAACTAGAGCCTACGGATTGCCCTTATAAGGTACGGTTTAGTGAAGCGAGCAGCGTACTGACCGATAATGAAATATGGTTTGATACTTTGTGCATTTATCAGCCGACATCTTCAGTTAATCATAAGCGACAGCCGGGGACCTCAGCAACCCGTACGGTCAGCGGCCCACCTCGAACTCTGAAAACGGATATTATGAACCTAGTTCCATCGAGCGCCCGCTGTACTCAGTACGTTGCGGTCATAACAAGAAATGACACCTATTAGATGACAGCAAATGGTATTTCAGATCAGAAGGCAGCTACGGTGAAACGGGTTGTGCTGAAGCACACTGCAGTGAACAGTAGCGTACTAAAGGCTGTCCTAATGTACCAGGGATCATGTTTTGAAGCAAAACAATCTCGAACACGCATGCAACACTTGGAGTTAGGCGCAGACGAACGATACCATATTACCCGCAGACGAATGGCACCACTGAATGCAGCAGCCGAACATTGAGCGACCTGCTACTAGTCAAGGAAGATGAGGCTTAATCTAC
>LUCH01000225.1:216556-263593 GCA_013368495.1 Paragonimus heterotremus | reverse complement strand
GTGACTGGTTGAGTCCTTGATCAAAAATGAGGATTGCTCAGTGGGAAAGTTTAATCACACGTGTCTGTGTTTGTATATTATTCCGCGTATACAATTGAGAAGATACAACTGAATGTTGTTCAAGCATGACGATCTTGATGTGTTGTAAGTCTGTTGGAAGATAACACTGCTTCAGCGCACCAAGCATTTTTTTTTATCACGATGTAACTAGAAGTAGTTCATCAGAAAATCACAGCTAATTTTCTCTTTCTAAAAATACTTCGATTGTGAAATTACAAAGATATTTTTGACTACTGACGAGTAATCAGGGATTTGGTTAATTTCAAGATGAACATTACCAACAGTTGGTCGTAGCCTTCGCATTCAGATAGACATTCCAGCCAGTCCTTTACGAAAAGGAACGAGGGATGCGGCAAATCATGAGTGATGTCCATCCCGGGGTATTTTTAAGTAAGATAGAGAAAACATTTGATGACTGTTTCAGGAATCGTTCTGCAGTGTGCACATACATCACATATCTGTTAGATTTCGGAGGCCTTAAATGACAAGTTCGGTCACTTTTTCATTTTAATGAACGCGACAGTGGTTATATTATGTATTTATGTAATTAACAAAGGCACTGTATTAAATCTGTCAGTTTCTCCGTGTAAAGAGACAAACTCGTCGAAAACAGTAACAGACAGTGTCCGTTTTGTCAAGACATTTCGGCAAATTTAAATTCACTTCATTATGGTAAGTTAAGAATTCACGTGAGTTCTCTTTATTTAGCTGATACCTGTCAACTACAAGCTAGCTAAGGCATAACATTCACTGATAAGTCAATGTTGATTTTTTGTATTTGAGGATTGAATACTTTTCAACGAGATGTCTGCCACTCGCGTTCTTGCTTCATAACATCGGTGAGTTATGTCTACTCATTTCATTCCAAAAAAATAGATATCCTTATTTAATTACAGGAACGGTCACGAGCAATCAAGGGCAAACTTTGTTCCAAAATTGTAGCCAACGGGAGACACTTTTTTAAGAACGCAGTTCCTTGGGTATGTTTTCTTAGACAACCGAAACAGCGTCCTAGCACGCCCATTTTGTAGACGTATCACGCTGATCCAATTCGATCAATACAATGTTGACATGTGGCGAGTGAATAGATCACATCTCAGTTCTTCTGCAGTTTTCTTTTTACGAAGAACGAGCTATGAAGGAAGGTCTGATCGAAATTTGCCTAATTGAATTTCTGACCACAAGCTAGCCACTTCCATCGTTCTTTAGGTGTTTATTCTAATTAGCCACAAAATACATATCCAACATCCCGTTTCGCATCAAAATGAGGCGTCACATATAGATGAATTACTGAGAAATGCTTTGAAAGTGATGATGAATAATCTTGTGACATTAACAATGGATGTTCATCGGGTGGGTCATTTAGCCTATTTGAAATACACTGCATTGATTTATCTAACGAAAGGCCTCTGAAGGAGTAATATACGTGAGAGATCACTTGAAGCTAGAGCTTAATTGCTTGATGTTGAAAGATCTTAAAAACAATGGGACAGTTGGATTAAGAGGCTTTACAGGTTATCGACTAAATCCCGTGGAAACCATCGAACACACCTATATTATCCTCCACTAAGCCGTGAATATGACAGAACATAAGTGGTATATTTTGTGGCCAATTTCACCGGACAAAATTACTTTGTGTCATCGGCAAACTTTTTGTTAACAGCCGTATCGCAGGCACATTTTTTGCCGTGGGAATAAAAACATTGGAAGATTGCTGACTGTACGCCTAGTAATGTTTTTTGTGGAGATATGTGGGAAACCTCTCAATAAAATTTTCTTTGAGCATTACCTTTAACAGTAGTTCATGTTTCACCGTGGACACTCAAAAGTGATGTACATTCCAACCTTAAAAGAGTGTCGCGGACTACCCTGTAAAAAAAGTATACTAGCGACGGATACGGTACGAATTCTGCGAAATGATCACTACGATTTCCTTTCAGCCAACCAATCCAAGTGTTTTAGGCATAGATTTCATAACATGAAGTAGGAAATTCTCCTTCCATGCACACGACTGGCAGTAAACTGTCTAGCTGATGAGCGCTAACGCGTCTGAATTTTGTTTTGGTTGCAGTATGACATCTTACATTAACTACTTCTGGCTTGCTTTGGTATACAGTCGCAAGAAGTAGTGAAATTTAATCTGTGAGTTTCTCCTGACTGGAATTAAAAACAACATTGTGAGTGTGTTCATATTTGTGGTGTTGCAATGACGGCTTCACTTACGCATGTCAACTCGGAGAAAACCGGCCGCGTTGTAAAATTTGTGTCACACTTTCTTCTGGTGAAAGTATTTTTTTGTGGTTAGTGATTGCTTCTGTGTTTTTCTATTCTAATAGACTGAAATGTCCCAAGTTCGAACAAAACCAAGTGGATATTTCGTTGTGTGGTATCCGCAGCTGCAATCCCAGTATCTCAGGTTCCCGGGTTAAGGGTATCATTTTTCAAAAAGTGTTTGCAAACAAATGTGATGTTTAGTTTGGTTCCAGGCGTGGATGGTGGCCGTCGCTGAATAAAACACGCTAATTTTAGTTTCGACAATCCCGCTAGGCGAACGCTGACCAAATATAGCAGTCACAGTAAAACTGTCTTGTGTTCTATGTTTTGTTTGAAGTTAGATCTGGTCAATTAATGTCGCAATGTGTTTCACCTCAGTTGCCGCTTCGATTTTAGTGTTGGGAAGTTCTTGATGGCTGTCAATTTCTCTGGCAGTAGTTGGATTTTTTCATTACCAACCGTGTGTCCCAAACAATCGATTGAAATGCTGCCTATTTGGCACTTCCTACTGCTCAGTTTTAGGCCGCTGGCCATTCTTCGTCCGTTGGTCCGATTTCCTTGAACGATGGCTTGTCCGGTCGCTCGTGTAGTCCGCCATCTATCCACTGTGGACTTTGACCGTATTCCACGACCCTCTCGAGATATTCCTGCGAGTGTTGGAATAATCGCGCCTCCGATTTGGTCGTCCATCCTATTTTACCTGACACGTCTCACCCGTTGATCCAATCCATTCGAACGATGACTCATCCGGTCGCCCACGCCGTCCTCCATTCGCTTGCTATGGGTTTTCATACATACCTCCCCCGTGTTGAGGTATTCCGCCGAGTGTTGGAATGCTCACACTTCCAGCCTGGTTATCCACCACAAGATGCGCACAAACGTTACGAGCTTTCTCCGATTTTTAAAATTTCAAATTCTGACGGTCGGTGAATTCAAGGAAAATAATTTTTAGTTCGCAATCAATAGTTTGTCTGGATTTATTGGATATCGTCATTCTTAGGTTAGAAACAGAGTCACAAAATCAATCACTAATGCACCTGTGTCACACCTTGTCGATGGTTATCGTTGGGTGGACGTGTCCATGATTTTTCGGTTCAACCACAAACTTTTAATTATCCACCCCAAGACATTTGAGCAGCTAATTCTGGTGGAGGACAAATCAGTCGCTATCAGATTACTTAACTCACTGTTCAAGCCTTACAATCTTCCTTGCTTCGGGGGTTTTCCAGTTTCGATTACGGTACGTAAACCCATCCTATGTCCAGAACATCTGCTACTTTGACTTTACTTTCGAACAGTTGAAGAGTACATTTCATTTTAACTTTCTTTTCTATTTGTTGTGACCAAGTGTTAAATGATCGACAACAAAATGGAAATTTTATGTGCCCTTCTAAGGTAATTCCGATCCACCTAATAAACGATGATCACAATCATATTCTATATAGCTTTCAAGCTTATTGAGTACCTCAGATTTACTCAGAACAAGGACGTAAAAGACTGCTGGAATTCCTATACGAAGCCCGGGATACACAAATATAGTCTCATGTTTACATACTACATTCGTTGTCGTCTGCCGTTACTATGACAGGTGGTAAGGAACAATAATACTTACAATCGTTACGTCATAATGATTTAAATGTTGAGACAGTTGATCCAACTCGTGACAATTACCGTCTGTCAATTGCAGGAAACGCCGTCAAGTTGTAACTTCTGCTGAACTTTCCGGGTATGTAAACAGCGAAAAATTGATGAGCTTATATCCGGACATTTAACGCGAATAGAACAAGCACTGACAAATTTAGACTGGTCAGTTACGAAGGGCTCTCATTTAATTTTAATTGTCAAGTGCGGTTTATCCGCGTTTAAGTCACGTTTTCTGTGACTTGTGCAAAAACAAGATTCTCAAATTGAAGTGTTTACTGAACATATCTGTGGGAGAGTTGATGAATATGGACAAACCACCTTGCAGATAGATTGTTCTGTTCCGCACACTCAGTATCTGTTGTCCGCAAGTTTGGGCTGCCCGTGATCACTCAAATCACCGATTGAAAACGCTGTCTCATATGGAGGCGTGATTATTAATGTCCTCACATCCATAATATTACCCTCATTTACTGCTAATTCAACCACGTTTCGTTTCATTTTATTTTAATTAAAAAATCTTCTATGAACATTCCTCGTTAGTGTTGTAGTGAACAGAGGTTGGAATCAGATTATCACTTGATCAAGCTTACGGCTATCTACAAATGAACGAATGCAAGCTTATTCTCTATTTTCACAGCCGAAGTTCTAGTACCGGCCGTGGCAAGCGTATTCAATATTGATCAGCTCTAACAAGAGCAAAACTCAAATCTAGTGCTTCTTTTTGAAAGGGGCCGACTGGAAATTTGATGGGAATGTGACAACTACGATCACCTGTGAGTGATGCTCAATCCACAGGAAAAACCAAAATCCTCTACTACTCTTCAGTTTTTCAAAACGTTGTTATTCACCAAACTGTGTTTATATACGAACATGTACCCCATAACTAAAGTATACGTCATTTGAAAACACCATGGCTAAACCATTTTCAGGAAGAGAGATGCACATAACTTTTTTTGCAGATGTTTCAGTCGTAGTCAAGTTTTAACAGATACTGCATGTGTTCTTGGCTTATTCAATATTGGTGGTCTAATGTGTGGCTTAATGTTTAAAAAATACCGAACTCTGAGACCTACACAGTGGGAACATGACATACAATCAGTCTGGAACGAAGTGCCTCGTGGATGCTGGAGTCTGTTTCGAAAGTACACATTTTATGTAAACACAGTCTGTGTGGAATGTAATGCTAGATTATATGTAATGAACCCTACCTTATAGTCCCTCTATTACCCACCTGCTCCCGTCACCACGTTCACAAGTCACCAATGATAGCAGTCATATTTAATATAAATCATGTAATCCAATGTTGATCGAACGGTAAATTCATCATTTTCCCCGTGAAAGGTAAGCTTTAGCTAAGCAGGTCTGAAGTTTGATGGATAAAACATCTATTTCTACTGATGTAAAAAGAGTCGAAACTTCTCATTCTTACGAGTAAGATCAAAGAGTTGATGGCTTGATACGGTTTAACGTGCAGTTTACAACCGGAATTTAATTAGCGCTCAAAACCGTGATACACCAAACGACTGGTCTACATGAAATGCATATCATGGTCAACAACGCCACCGAAACTGGTCGTGTGCTTCCGACAAATTTTTCATCCCAAAACACAACTCTCCTAGTACCATAACTTTTACGCCTTTTCTTATGTTCAGTTTTATTCAATTTGTTTGAGATAGAACTGTCCAATAGGAAAATATGCATGCCATGTTCTAATCGAGAAGTAAACTGATTGGCACATCAACGAACATAAATATACAGAAGAAAATCAGTTCAAAAAGCATCACAATCTACTCGATTACACTTACTGATGGCACCGCTTACACAGGCTGAGGTAGACTCCATAGTTGCCGAATTGGCGCCGCAAATCTCCACCGAAGACGATAAAGCGAAAGTCGGGGCAGCGGCATACACTGCGTAAGCATTACTAGTATGCATCCTACAGATGATAACTTGCTTAGATTACAAAATGTTACCGTATATTTCTGTGTACAAAATTGTGTTTAACTGATAACGAGCTCACAGGATTTTGTTGACATTTAACAGCGAATCACGAACGATCACCGGAATTTGGTATCATCACTTAGCTAACGTGTGCGAATTAAATTCCTTTGTAGCAGTTACTTGGCACCTTTATGTTTGTTTCATAACTAAACTAGAATAAATGATTGGGTTGCCATTTCCAGAAATCGGAATAAGTAATGGGACAAGGAACTATGTGTGTCGAACTTTTCTCAAATAGCATCTGATTACTGTATAATACAGTTTAGCTTTGAGTTATAAAACCTCACTCAGTGGACAAGAACGTAGTAGGCGACTCTCAGTACAAGCTTACTGGCCAGATTCCTAACACACTGTCACAAGTAACCAAAGAAACACATCGGTCAGTACATTAGATCATTGTGTTTCAGTATAGGATGGTGAACGCTTTGCACCTATTTAGTTGGCGTAAATTTCCCTTACTCATTCACACTGGCTTCTCTGCACACATACACTATGAAATACAGTTTATTTTTCAATCAACACCTTGATTGGAAAGCCTAAGCAAAAGGTTTTTGCTCAGGCCTGCCGATATAGCTATTTATCATTGGGTAACTTGGTATCACTGCACGATTTTATGCTGGACAACATCTAGTTTCTACCAAATACCTGTCTTTGTTTGACCAGTGAGGCTGAGAACAGAAGGGGCAACGCTTAGAATACATACTTTGTCCGATAGAACTTTTTAATGGTTTCCATGAAGATTATTTGGGGGTATGCACGAGATTATTATACAATTAACTCCCTGACATTTTCCAGACAAAATTTGATTGTGTTTTCGTTACATTGTGCTAAATTGTGGTGAGCCGATATTCAAACGAAACAGACATTTTCATTCATTATGTCTTCCCACAACATTTATCCTCTAAACTGTTACAAGTCAGATATTTCATTCCCGGATTTGTGGTTAACATTAGTTGATACGACAAGTCTGTCAAGTAAATTAGCCTGTGGGATGTTTCTCTGCATCAAAATATGTATTCACTGACTGATTAGAACACCGCGAAAATATTGGAAAGTCACCATCTGTCCAGGTGTATTTCCTGTTGAGATTCTTTCATCTCGTAACCGTACAATTATGTACAGCGTTTTATTCTAATCTGGACTATTCGTGTTGCTCAATTAAATCCGAATATGGTGAAGGATGATTAAAAATCCAAATGATGATCTTCCTCTTTCGTCTTTTGCAGACTTTTCGCTGTTAGACCGGAGTTTATTCAAATGTTTCGTCGATTACAAGGTATGACTATGGAACAGATCGCTAAGTCTGATGGTCTGAGACATCACGGGATAGCTTTGGTGGATGGTCTAGTTAAACTAGTTGTAGCTGGAGCTGATGATGAGAAACTCGCAAAAGAGTGTGCTCTCAACGGCAGAATTCATCGTCGTATTCCAAAAGCAGATTTTCAGGTAAGTAGTTTATTTTTCTGTTCTATCTTTTGTTTTATTTCTCACATTTTCAGTTTTCAACAGACGTATTTGTTGAATTTTTTAACATTGCTCTAAAAAAAGAAGAGAATAAAAAAGCCATGGAGAAGTTTCTGAACACATCTTTTCTGGAATTACTGAGAAAATTGGATAACAACTTGAAAAACATGATATTGTTTTTCGTTGTTTATCACCTTAGATTTGTTTTTCTGTTCTGTACTAGATGGTGTATGTAGCATGAGAAATATAATTTTTTTAAATATCGCCGGTTCTTATGAAAAATTGGATTATTTTGGGTCAGTTGATCCCTCACCATTGGCCTACCATAAACTGACTGACGTAGATAAACACGTGTCCTATCACGGATACCTACGTTACTGTGTCCTGCATACATCAATACCACCAACCCTGCCACGTAATCAAACATCCATTCATCTTGTAGGATATATGCCAGCTTGTGTGGATTTCTTCAATTCCACATAATAGTCGGGCATATTTCATACTTTCGTAAAAGCCTGGAGAGAATGACAGAAAAATGTTCACAAAATTACAGATGAGTTTAATCTATATGTTAACGAAGTTATTTTTTCCCATCAGTTCTTTGAATCAGCATACACATGGTGTTATTTAGTCATGTATTCAAGTGGATGCCAAGGTGAGAATTTACTCTGACCTGAAGTAGTGGCTCGCAGCAGTATGTGAATATTTCAACCAAAAGATGTAACTATAACCTGTGTTAGCAATAAACTGATGAAGCTTGCATGATAGTGGTGTTCATATATGTTGATATTTTCAGTGTTATTCATCAGACTGTGTCGGAATTTAGACTAGTCCATCGGAAACAGGGGCCAAATAGAATTAATTTCGTTCGGCGAGGAGAACTAAGAAAGTCTGGTTGACTACGTTTCTTATAACTACCTTCTGGTTCTCAGCTTGTACTTCAAGCCACGGTATTCCGGCTGTCCAAGGGTCTTGTCTAACACAATACGATCTTTACCTGACAATCATTGACCTCGTCCAACAGTTGAAAGCCTCGACAACTCACGTAGGATCTTAACAGCAAATGAAAATATCGATTTGTTGCTTCGTAAACACGTCTGAACTGACACTGATGATTCAATACACACTGTCCCTTAATTGTATAAGAGGCAAACACATTTAAATAGTCTCCATTTGAGGTACATTTTAGAACAAAAGAAAGTGCGTAAGTTAAAACTTCATTTCGAACACTCCTGACTAAGGAAGTCGTCTACGATAAAAAGCCGCATTAAGTTTACACATGTTGTTGGACAACAGTGAACATCCCCAACAAGACGTTTGACCAGATACAAAATGAGAAAAACTGTATGGTTGACCAGATTGCTCAAAAACTTGTCTGAAAAGAGCTCAAACAAAGTTGCCATTACTTGCATTGTTGAACAAAGTGAATTCAATCATCCAGCGTCAATTAATCGATGCAGATCAGACTTAATGTACTTCCAATTAATTTCACTTGCTTCTTGGTGTCGAGTACCTGAGCAAAGTGTACTAAATATTCGTTATTCTGCAAGTTCCTGACTGTCCTTCAAGATTTATTCACGTGCTGCTTGACTTCGAAAAAGTATCATCAGCGAACGATAAAATTAGCCGACAGAAATCAATTCTCGCTGGTTAAGTTTTGCTGTTGATTCTGCAAGTTCGGCCAGGTGATCGCAACTGAGAAACTCGTACACTTAGGTGATGTACAATGATTGCTCAAGAACAGAAGCTTTCTCCACGCTTGCTGGGCGGTGCTACTAGGTTCTGTTCTCTCTCCTTTTAACAGTGAGAATAATCGATATATCTGCTCACAGACTGATGTGGTCTAAATCACTTTGCAGTTCTGTATACAAGGTATCAGTTCATCTGTCGTGTTACGTACTCGTCACTTTTCGGCGGAACTGAAGGACTTTATGTGGATTTCCGTTAGGACTTTATTCGCAATGCATTCAGGAACACAAAACATCTGTTGTTAGTATACATCGCATCACCCAACAGAAACCAACAAGATCATTCTTGCGGTTTTTAGAAGAAAAATCAGTTGCGAAAATCAGAGCTTCAGTTGTATTCCAGCCAGTTCCGGAAACCTCCATAGGTAACAAGCGTTAATACAAACGAGCAATGTAGCCACGACTAAATTTGAGAAATATTAGACCTAGTCGCCCACCCATTCCCCTATCCCGTGTGGAATCTACCAAAGGATGTAGTGGCTGTTGCTTCCAGGTTGCAGGGTTTTATTCGCTAGTGTTTATCCAGTTACATCCGTGAAAGTTAACAGTCTAAATAAAGTTCGTAGCGGATCGGACGTAGACGACGATGATCAGACCAAAATCTTAACTGGTCAGAGAACGCTCCTAAATGTCGGTATATATTACGTCCGCTTATTCAAATGAAAACTTTCCAGAAAGAGTTTCAGAGTAGCCACAGTAACGAAGCAAGATTATTGCTACCACGTTATTCTTTAAACGTACTCCATGCTTGAGTACTTTACATACTTTGGTTTCCGTATTGACGTCTTTAGTCAAAATATGACTCCACTTAACAACCGCAAATCGGAACAAAGGAAAGAATGATTTAATAATTAATTTAATTGAAACGAAGAAACAGAATATCATCAATGAAGGGAACTCTTCCCAGCTGGACAGTACTAACCCTTTACATGGGTTTATTTACTATTTATATCAAGTGTGAAAATAAAACCCTACGAATGATAACACACGGGCGATGATACATGGAAACAATTAAAAAAAAGTCCGAAATTGACAGAATATGTTCATAATAGGGAAAGAAATGCATACGACCCCATTGTTACGTTTCAAAGAACACAACAAACTGATTATAACCTGCCCATGAACCAAATTCCTGTAAAGAAACAAGCCAAAATTTCAGGTGACCCGAAGCAGATTTCAAACCGACCTGATTCACTTACATTCCACAGTAATTTGTCATTCTTTAATATCTCAAAAATCGTGATGAATGCAAAACATTTCATTTCATGTGGCTAAAAAAATTAAGATTTCTATAACTGGTCCGGCATCAAACATGATCTCAGATGTCAACTTGCTGAAAACTGAAGTTCTCAATACTAGGCCATGTATTTGATGTGATTTATCACAACGCAGCAACACATGGGGTGTACCTAGCCCTACATAATGCAACAGGCAGGGACACAAGTTTAGATGCATAAATTCTTGCGTCAAATCAAAAAGTTACCCCCATCTACGATAGCAACACGAAATTTATCAAATTTAAGACCAAAGTATGCACATCAATTCGCTAGTTCTCCTGAAACAGATAGTCACAAGAGGCTGACGTTATAAAATTCCGGTTGGGATTTCAAAAATGCATTATTGACTGACAATCTCATAAAGAAAGAACAAAATTATATTCGGATACCGTCCCTGTACATTACGGTTTGACACTTTGGTTGACTTTAAGTGCTAGCGAAGTCAGCAAAGGATAAACTGAGGAGGACAAGTCGTTACATGTTAAAGTAGTTACAGATCTGAGAGCCAGGAGATCCATAGGTGAAATACCACAATATGGGCGACGCTATCAAATCCAAAGAAATATCATCATCATCATTGTAATAACCGTGAACTTAACCAGAAGATACTGTGGCTCGGGCTGCCGCTCACAGCAACAGTGACATAGAATATTCCGGAAGAAAACGCTGTTGAGAAGGCTAATAATAAATAACAGAAGGCTAAGCAGAAGAACCAGAAACGACGTGAACGTAGGTACGCCAATGACTGTGACACATCTAGTATGGTGTTTCTAACCAGCAGTTTGAATGATCACGAGAACCTCATCCAGGCAGGCGACACCTACCCCTTTTGCTCAGTGGGACAATCAGGGTTTTCATATTTCCTGACAAATACGTGGCTTCATCCAACTGTTGATGGTCTCAGTATATAACGCCCGGTGTGGTAAACGATCAGCTGGCATGCAGTGTACGTGACCCAAACATCGGAGGCTATGCAACGTGATTAGTTGACCAAGTGCTTGTGAACCTCGAGAGTTCCAGAATACAGGCCGCAAGGGACTGTGTTGCTCACGTGACCAGTCCACTTGACGTGGGCCAATTCGCTGAGAGAACGACAGTAAAGCTCAACAAGTCCGCCTGTATCTTCGTTGCGAACAGGCCACGTTTCCGCATCGCAAACATTATACAACCTTCTGATCAGCCGCAATCAAACGTCCTTTCCATACCACAGGGGACGCAGGCCGGTATAGGCAACTCGTCCCTTTCTTGTCCTCGCTGATTTATCGCCAACAATACCACAGGACGACGATATAGTGCTAACCAATGCGTGAAACTGTCCACAGTATCCAACAATGAAAAAAGTATGAGTGATAAGGTACAATCCTGAAACAACACTTTTTAACTGGAAGGCGTGAAGGTCACTCTGTACACATCATTCCGGCCACTCATCCTGTTCAGCATGGTCTGTATGTTTACGGCAGAGGGGCTAAGTAAAATAATGTCACCCGTATAGTCTAGGTCGGTCAACCTAGCCCAAGAAAGCAGCTCGACACCGGGTCCACAGGACTCCTCAAATGCACCTTCCGGAATGTCGTCTATGACATAATTGAACAAGAAACGGGAAATCGGACACCGTTGACGGACACCACTAGAAGTGATGAAAACTCGAGACAGTTGTCCATAAACTCTCACACTGCTTGCAGGGTGACCATACAGTGATTTCAACGAATTCACGTATTTCCATGGTACTCCCTTGTGGTGATGACAGTTCCAGAGAACGCAACGGGCAACCGAATCGAAATCAGTGTTTATATCAGATCGTCGGCTGCCTATAAGAGTACCGATGTTTCAAGATCCGTTGCATGGTAAGTATGTGATCAATGCTCTCAGAACTGGATCGGAATCGCAACTGTACTTCGTTTATCTGAATTCCTCTGGACTTTGTAAACCGACGTAAAATGGGGCCAACAAGTAATTTGGACGCAATTAACATTGGACTGATGATTCTTTGGTTGTCACATAGACTTTTGGCTCCTTTTGTAAACGACAGTTACTGCTGATAGGCGTCAGTCACGAGGTACTTCATATTTTCAAGTCATCTGGAGATGTTTCGTCACTTATGATATCAACCTCTCCCTGCTTTCCTTGAAAATAGAAGGAGGGAGAAAGTCTGTCCCAAAAGTGTTGTTGCGCTTCACTAGATTGAGCTCAAGGGCCACTTCTATTTCCAACGGAGAATCGTCTGGAAAACAGAAATGACCATTCGGATCTCGTCGTCTACATGGTCTGGTTGAGATCAGGCAAATTGCCCCAGAAAATGCTAAACTAACCTGCCAAGTTGGTTCGACTGACTGATGATAAGTGAGCCGCATGTTCAACGTACCGTATCACTCATACCGATTCAACGCCAAGTGCGACCGCGGGTCGAGGGAAGTAGCTTTCTGCTATTCTCAACTAAAAGGCTCGTCCGATCTCTTCCCACTGTTCGACCAAGAGGTGCTGACGATCTTTGCACAAGCTTTTAGCCAGCTTGTGTCTAAGTTCTTGGCTGTCATCATATTCTGAACCAGGTGGAATCGAACGAAGCTTGTTCATGTGGTTTATTGACGTGAAATAAATGCAGTCCTGTCATAACTGCACACCACCTTCGGAACATACCTGTTCACGGCATATTTTCAAAGCCACTACGGTTTGTTCTCGATGTTAATTAGGTCCACTCACCTGACTCGAACTAAGCAAGTTGTTCACCAGCGCCTTGTGGTAAGTGTTCTTTGCACTCCCCTCATTCGAATGCCAGTTAATCGCCTTGCATCTACAAACGTATGACCTCTAAAAAAATAGCAGGGCAAAACGGACACGCACAACAGCGTGATTCGAGTCCAGATGATTATTCCAAATAACACGACGGCCTTCAACAGAGTAGCGCCACCTGTAACTGACTGTGTCCACGGCTTGAGAAGCACAGGGGGATCTCCACATAACACATGGTCTCTTTATGTGTTGGAATGCGGTGCTTAAAATATAGAGACCTTGCAATGCGCACAGTTGCAATGCGACGTGCCCGGACACAAAACATATCTTCCAGCCGCTTCTCCCCTGAAGAGTGAAGAACAAACCAAGAAATCGAATCGCCCTCCTGTATGATAATTTCAGAGCATTTAGTCTGCCTCAGAATTCAGAGGAGGACGTCTTAAAATGCATTTTGGTGGCACCGGAACAGCTATCCGTGGGACCTTACGCCGATACAATGGATATACAACGGTTTACTGATTTTTGTTGACAGATTTTAACCAATGTATTTAGTCCGGCAGCGCACAAGCGTTTGTTAACTGAGATCCAACCCAGCGAACATTGCTCTACTCTGGAACCCACTTTGATTCCCACTCTAGCTTTGCCACAAAACTCACCTTCGGCGTCATCGAAGACTTTAATAGAGCAGCTCTTGGATCAAGTTACCTATAAGTGAGCTCAACTGAATAACGGCGTTAGGATTGTAGACTCGCGTCTCCAACACTTAGCATACATTAAGCTCCAAACTTAAGACAGTACTTGCCAGAACAGCTTGTTGACCGACTTGTCAGTGAGTGCGGACACTAAAGGCATCAGTGTTCATCAGTTGTCATGGCTTTGGAAAACTATTACCGCCGACAGTACATAAAGAGTAGAAAAATTGTAGGGAAAATAGCAGAACTTCGTAATGGGTGAATAATGACATTGCCAGGAGAACGATAATTTCCGACACTTCCCAGTTGTTTATGGCGCAGAAGGAGGTTGATGTGAGCGACCCCGCCCCGTGTCTCTTATTCATACGTTTGATCTGCGAGACAATAAAATATAAAGTTTATTTGTGGGATCATACTCAGAGCAAATTACAAGGATTTCACTCACATGGAAGCAAGGAGCTTGTCTAGCTCGAGGGTTCAGTAAAAAAGACATTGATGTCTGATTCTGAGCACTGCTACACGTAGTGGGTGTACCTGAAGTTACATCTGGCTTTTAGGTGACACCGGATTTTTCTCGACCTTATCGGATAATACGCCGACACTCATGATCAATCGTTGGGCGATCAGAGTGATCTTTCTTTGGGGGTATCTTTTCAAACCCCCTTATTCCTGAAACGGAAATCAGCAGTTCCGTAACTATAAAGATAGTTCTGCCGTATGTCTATATGATCGCGTCATTACCTGAGCACTCCTACGCAGTCAGTAGTGCGACATGCAATCCTGTGAGTGTAACTGCTTTTCGTCTGACAGCTCCCATTTGGCCTGTCTACCAAGCCTGCACCTGAAAGGACCGGATTCCTGGTCAGCACATTCCATCGGTTCAAAACAGCACACAAGCCGGAAAAATCACATCAAGATAGCAGCATGGGTCAGGAAAGAAACACGTCAGTACTTATTCTGAAGGTGTGACTTCAAAAATATCACCTCAATCATCTTCAAAAATATTTGCAAACTTGTTTTTCTTTTCTTAAAACTCATCTATTACTCTCAAAATGTGTTGTCATACACCTTGAAAGGATTTTTCACGGTGGGTTTAGTGCTATTCATAGTGAAACTTGTCATCTGAACTTGTGTGTTAAGCTTAGCCTGAAAACCGTTTTGTGTTTCTTAATCGAAAGAGAGGCTGCTTAACTGTCCGAGTTTTGTCAGACAGCACAGTAGCACAGAAAAACTACTTTTTATGAAATGAGCCACCAGTTGGCCAGCTGGCCAGGACTGGAATCTATCTAACCTGGTGATACAATGTGACTCATGATCATGTCGAGACATCGTTGCCTGTCCGATGGCTTGGACAATGATTGGCTTGTTTGATTCAAGATAAAAGTTCCCGGCTGTTTTCTTTTTCAACCAAGATTTAGATCCTCCGGACAATTATCTACACCTCCATATAGGATATGAACTTGTGTATTCAGTTGGGCATGCCCAACGAATTTTTCTTGAAACGGAAGATATTTGAATAAGCTTTTCAGCAAGTTGTTTACGAACTGGACTACTAGACTCGGGTTTCATTCTTATTAGACCTCGTCTATCGTGCACATCTTTACCACGGCTGAATTTTGAACTCAAGCCCTGTTTCACGAGGCAACCGTGTTTACCACTGTGCCAATGACAATCCAAGAGGCGTGAACAAATTATCATGTGAAATCACTCGAACACGTTTGCTTGTGAGCATTTCTAAAATGTACTGCTCGCCTCAAGAGGAGACATTAACTGTTCTGTTAACTGCGATCTGCGAAGTCACAACCAGAACTTCTTTCTTAGTTTAAATCACGGGCACCATTAGACTTAAACAAAGTTTGATAGCTGACATATCTACCGACTGTGGGTTGTGCTCAACTCATACCAAACAGTCTTCTGCTGCTTAAGAGAAAATTATTTCATTCAATACCTATTTTTCATTCAGTTGATTTTACGTGCGAGCAGAATCTTTGAAACGCTCTTAATCGCAGTTAATACAAAAAACAACACACTGATCAGTCTTGTTGGTGTGAAATATTCCAACCGGATGCAATTTGTTAAATGTGCACATGGATTCATTTGTCAGGGCTAAATGAAAGGGTGATGGACAAGTTATCATTAGCGACAAAGCTTACGTAGAAAATGATTGTGCTCTTCTAATAAATTCCAGTGTGATCGAAGTTGAAATACTCGTGTTTTAAATTTGTCTTCAGGTTAAATATTTAGATGCACATAGTTCTTGAACACTCAGGCTTGGTGGAATTTCTTCGAATGTCGCTTTCACGAAATATATTTCCCTAAGCGAATGCGGCATAAAAGATTAATTTCATAGATTATTATACCCTTCCCAACCAGGTAACTTTTACAGTGATAAATCCCCGCTCACTTATTAGATATCCTGGAATACGGAGCCGCCCAAGTGACTGTGAATTCCTTAGAACATGGTAATTATAGTAGGAAATCACAACTGAGTTCACCAACCTTCTTGTCCCCGAAATAACAGTGTCCTGCTCTTGAAATATTCCTATCTGATGACAGTTTTATGACATGTAAGGTGCTCATGAAAGTCTCACCCACTTGAAATATCCTGCCCCCGCAATAATCCTATTTAACAAGAAACTTCCTAGGAAAATGGTTTCCAATATACCGCAATCTTACGCTTGTTGAGGATTTATACTTCGGAGACTTTATGCAAGATACTAACTGTTATGCTTCTTATGAGAACGGCATGGGCAAGAGAACAACACCTGATATGATTTAATGTATAATGTCGATTGCGTTCATCTGTGTACCACATAATCATTTGTTTCCGTCACAACTTTGAATATTTGCTTACCGTTTATAGATCCATTCAATAACCGCCATCCGCCTGTTCACCCGTAAATGTGGAATCGTGTCAGATTAAAATATAATATATTTATTTTAGTTGATTAACGTTTGGTTGGTTCATTTTTACTTCAAAGTTGAGCATTAATCTTTCCTCATTAGAAGTTCAGCTGGTCAATGGAATATTTCCAATGCTGTAAATTGAATTGTGACCTCTATACAGAATGACCAAAATCTACAGATCAGCATTCATATTCCATGAAATGATGACTACCACTTCCTTCGTAACCCATACTGCACCCTAGATGTGATTAAATTCTCATCTGGCCTGCACATGAGGCCAACTGCATGGCATGGTAGTGAGTTATCGTCAAAAGTCAGGAGCTTCGTGCTGCTAGCTTAACTTACGATAGCAGTAAGAAATGGACCCCAAATTCTGATGTTTTTTATGGTTACTCCGACTGATGAGCTTACGGTTACAAGTTTGCTACAATGCAGAATCATCATCATTGACAGTTCGCAATAAGTTGAAAGGTAATTTTTGTCTGATATTATTCAATCCTATGAAATTTATTGTCTTAAAGTGTCTTATTGTTTAAATCTAGGTTTTGTGCATCATTCCAGCAATTTGACATGCGTATGTTGTGCGGTAACTAATAGGATTGATAAAACCTTTTTAATCTGAAGATGGCCCAAACTCACAGAGATAATGAACAGATATGTGTGTTGAACTATTGGCTTACTCGAGATGGGCTATATGTGCAAAGCATGATAGCAGTATAATCAGTGTGCCTTACTGCTCGCCTGTAGTTTTGAGAAACTTCTAGACTCTTCGGTCAATCCAACGGTTGTGTGTGATATAGGAGGATAGATCAACCCAGTCCGTCCGAAATTTGGGTGAACGTATGGCTGCGCTGTGTCGCTAACCCCAGGATTCTTTCAAACTTATAATTGACCGTCGAACCGTTCAACATAACACATAATTTCTGTAGGCAACCACACTAGTTGTAAAATGATGCTTTACTTAATTAATTGCAGACAACCATATATCTACGCTTCTAATATTACTGACTTTAATTATCCAATACATATGGCAGATTTACGTGTACCTTTACATAAACGCCTAACGCCAATAAACTGACTATTTCGCATTCGCGTATTACGTCGCAATAAACCGTTTCTGTTAATCTTCTGGGATTACGCATATTCAACAGAAATAATTCGAAGTAGGTCATAATGTATGGTGGGCACCGCGGAAACATTAGAAAACAACAAACCACAAGCAAACGTTTTTCAGCGCAATCCTACGGTAAAATTTTAGACAAACGGAATTCGTTAGTACTGCTTGAACAGTACTCACAATTGTAAATAACAAAGCCGCACATGTGTCGAGTAATCATAGCTTCTAGTGTGTGCACAAGAACTGCGCTCAGTTCAGTAAGTTTTAGCAGTGGTAAATGGATTAATAGAAAACATTGAAATACGGAAAGATTACTTTGCGTTGTGACTTAAGCGAGTTTCTAGTTCAACAAACCGCAGATGCAGACACAAGCTTACATCAAAATGTATTTTAACCAGTTAGTCAGCATTAAGTGCATGATCACTTGATAACGTTCCTAGATGTTGCATCAGTGATAAACACCCTGGTTTTATTCAATACACTCAAGCTGACGTTACTTCTCAAAGAGGTACTATACAGGCATGCGTTAAATACAAGAGTAAGCAAACTCCAATGAAATATGTAGCAAGGCAATCCTGTAAAATGCAAACAGGCGTTTCTGCATAGGCTGAAAGTTCGATGAATCAAATGAACCACATGCACGGTCAAATTATGCAGTAGAGTGAGTACCAACTTATCCAGTGTTTTCTAACTTACTGATAGTTAACTGTGAGTTTCCGACGAAATTTAACTTCATAAACTATATTCAATATGTCCCCACCGAGGACTCGGTAATCCCGGTTCTTCCAGGGCAGTGAAATTACTCTGTAGTGCTTGCGTTGGTTATACTAGGCTCTAAGCTGAATTCGAGTATTCCGCGTACTCACTGAAGTGATTAATAGTCATTAGTTTCGTGAAGCACTTTTAGGTTTTAGTCCTTATGTAAGTTAAATGTGATAGGCTGATCAAGCTGTGATGAGTGACATTTCTACGAATATCATCAATACGCATGCAGCAACTCGAAAAAGTGGTTTGAGAACTGTAATTGTTCTTTTATTCTACAGCATTGCACCAGCTCATTTGGTTGACAAAAATACCTCTCTGGGATCACCACGCTTGACAGATGTAAAGCTTAAACCAAATGTTTCCTGGAATATAGACCGGACATACTGAGAATATAGGACTGAATTTTACCAAGCGAAAAAAAGAAAGTTCCGTGTCATTTATACGTTCCTAAATAATGTAAGTATCCACGATTAAGTCGCCTACGTCAATAGACTGCCGACCAATAGTACTCGATACAGCGCCCCCTAAGGTAGAAACCCTAGTCCAGGAAATACTTTCACGAGGCACGTACGTTTTTTAGTAGGTGGAGCCATTTCAGAAATAAACCTGCGAGAACCAAACAAGTATTTTTACAACGTAGAAAGGTAACTTTTATCTCGTACGAGTAAACTGTGCGTTAGTTTTTCAAACAAAAGTCAAGTTGTCTACGCATTCACCGCAGGACGGATTACTGCGGTACGTGAGTTAGTTTGTGTGCGAATTTTACATTTTCTTGTGGCAGCCAAAAATCTGTACATCATATCAAAGTATCCGGTTTGGGGGCTCTTTTAGCAGCTGTATTGTTTGACGACAAACTAACTTGACTTGGTGTGTGATCCTTTTATGCATGACTTTTTGAAAACATGTGCGCATACAGGACATCAGCTGTCTGAGATCTGAGAAGTTAGACGTAATAACTTAACTAATGTAGTCGCAACCAATTTAAGAATTCTTTGCCGTAAGGTGCGTCTCACACTCTTTTTCTTTAATTATTTCTGAAAGCGCCTGCAAGCTTGCCTACAGTCCAGCAGTTGTCAGACAGTAATTCATGGATGGTGTGAAGCTGGTTGGTTTCCGCTCCCTCCTAATCTGACCGGCCTGTTATTGCCGTTTAAGCTGGCTGCTGATCCCTCATCAATGTAATGTGCCATTGCGATAGTAACATCAAACTGCAGGCTAGAGTCACTCAGCAGTATGGTTCCTTTCAGAGGGGTCTGAAATACTTAAAGGTGGAGAAAACTGTTGTATTGAAGCTCTGTTAATAACCATAGGTAACGTCTACATTGGAACGGTCTACTGAAGCAAACTACAGTGGGAGCACCTTCATACCCCGAACCCAAATCATACACTGACCAATGAGCTGACATTTCCAGCCTAACCCACCACTTGCGAACAAGGTGGTGAGTTAACATTCGTAAGAAGCGGCCAAGGCAGTGAAGCCAAAGAAACGAGATCAAAATGCACACGGATCGACCGGATTTATCCTTTTCGAAGACGTGTCGGCGAACTTCGTCATTACAGACAAGGTGTTCCCGCCACAAACGGCTGATACTTTGGAGACACCGGTGACCGAAAACTTATAGGTTCCACTTGAATCGACCAGGTTTCGGTGCCGCACAATATGGCTACTCTAAGGGCAGCGTTCTACACTGCCAAAAATACATCACAAACTCTTCATAAACACAATTACAAGGAGCAACGCATAAGCCTGTTTACAACTTTGCATATGATTCTGTTGTGGAGCAACGTATAATAACATACTGTCTTTCGGTGATTAGTTGTTCAATTAATCGGCCGGGTTTTACGAGTCAACGCCCAAAACGCGAATAAGCTACTCCATCAGCACTATTGGTATTCACTTCACTTAATCAGTCAATAGAAACTAACTACAATAAGCAAATATCCATTTAGTCTCCAGATATCATATCCATGTTTCTTATGCCATTCCGATTAGTAATCTTATTGTGATAGACAGACCGTAACTGCTGAGTTGGTTCAAACCCAAATCATCACTTGATTACTGCAAGACCCAACTATTAGATAACCGGTGAATGACAACTCGTATGAAAAAAATCATGTTTTCATGTGACACTCGCGCGGTTTGTTTTTCACTGAGCGGATTAAGTTGGAACAGTAGAACGGAGATCATAAATGATACAAATTCTAAAACGAACTTACAGTGGATTGAACGTATGCGATAAGGAATAGCGTTTACCACTTCGGTAAGAACTGCCCAGTTTTTACGTCAAAATCCCCATCATGATACTATTCTCGTTAGAATCATTTGAAATATTCACTGACGAAAAAGTTGGTATTCGCTGACACTAATCCATCGCCATTTCCGTTAGTATTTTTATTGCCAGGGAAATGTGCCACAAAAATATGCTTGAAAGAAAACCATATGAAGACACCCAGTAGTTTTGTGGTGAATACCAGAGTGTGAACACAAAGCATAGAAGTAATCTAAGGCATATATTATTTATGAATATGTGCACGACTAGTGAATATGAGGCCACCAAGACTGTGTAAGCAACAAACATTAAAAAACAAACAACCGGGTACCAAGGAAAAAGGTCATATTTCCTTATCCTTAAAGCTTTCAAAAAATTGTTTTTTTCCGAACGTTTTCAGCTCTCAGATTGCCAAGAAAAAATGGTACCCCCCAAGTAATGTTAATCTCCTAAAGTCCTTAACAGATGAGTACTTGGATTAGGACGGATTGGTTATTATCTTACTGGTGACCATCTTCATTTTCCACTTCAAAGCCATCTGTTGACGACCCCATAGCTTGTGGCAGTTACCTTTGGTAAGCTAAAAGAGAACAGTATATTCACCTGTCATTTATTTGAATATCAATTGGGGATAATTATATGTATTCAAGTATGGGTGTTTTCCAACCTCAAAGATGCCTGTACCATACATTTTCTTTGAATTGCAATCTCGGGTCCGTCATTTTACCTTAATAAAAATGCTGACCTCTAGGAAAGTTGTTTGAGAAAATTCTAGTGAACAGAAAGATCACTTTGTGGGTAGAAAATGATGTTCAATTATACAGAGAATATTAGAGTCAAATGTCCGTTTTGACAACAAAAGAGTACTCTTCTGAAGAACTGACTTTGTCATTTCTAGAATGAAAGAGAAAACGTTTTAAACTTTACTGTTGAATTTCTTTCAGCAAGTAAAATGGTCGCTGCGTTTAGCTCCTGGTGAGTTAAATCTTTTAAAATTGATCTAATTTGGACGCACTACAAGATAGTTGGCTGTAGTGTATTGCAATTGCTTCTATGATTAAATCAGTTTATCGTGCGTTGTGTCTTAGCTTCATTCACACTGGTCGCATGGTTAATATCCACTTGCAGTTTCGTTAATCAGTCTCATAAAGTCCCAAGTGTCCAGTTTAATTATTGATGGATATCACGTGATGTTTACTCAACTTAACTTTACTTCAAACAACTCGGAGATATTTGAAAATAATTTGTACAGTAACATGCTCAAAAGTGAAGGACAATACCAATTAAGTTTCTTAGAGCATGCAATCAGCCTGTACTGCAAAACATCAGTCAATCCATTTTCATTAAAAAAGCAGTTATATAGCACAAATGGCGAAGGTCAATGAATGATGCGCTGTGTGGCTCGATAAACTAATGACCTGGAGATGACCATCCAGGTCCATCCAAAATACCACAAACTAACAGCACGAATAGGGTGTTTCGGTCTAAGCAAATCTGCTGGACGTCCACTTATGGAAGTCGCTACCGGTTGAAAACAACTTGACAGAAACCTTCTGATCTTAAGTCTACTCAAACAGCGGAGTGTTTTTCTTAGAAATAGCATTTACGAAAAACGGTCAGTGTGCAAAGTCCAAGAGAAGTAAATTTGTCGAATTCCAAATTAACAAGTAAACACTGGTGGCTAAATTAGCTATCATTTCTTTTTATCGGCTGGGAATATCGATGTCGTTTTACATCTGTAAAACGTTCAGCAACTTCAAAAGAGGTAACAAATCTGCTCTGGTTTGAAAGTTGCTTTCAAACTTGACCAAGAACACATGAAGATCACCTGTACCTCTGGGCCGCCAATTACCCGTACACAGCCAGACGGCATATATATAGAAATGGACTACGTAGGCACATAGATTTACTATGCAGGTTTGCTGATGCAAACCCGTAAACACTACTGCAATAAAGTTGTCGAACGCCATAGAAAGATAAGTACATTACAAACTTTGTTTGCGCAAACAGTAGGAGCAGATTTTATATTTGGTTTCTACCAAACAAGTGGGTATACCTTTCCCTCCGACACAGCCATCCTAGGCTTAATTACACTAAAACAACACGGTATATCTGAACCCACCTGAGATCAAAATTATCCTCGTGACATTCCAAAAGCTTGGTACCCTCAAGACTTACTTGATACATGTTCCTTGATTAACTTCCTTCCATTTTCCAAAATCAATCACTCCTGACCGTCTGGATATGTATGTTTGCCTCAAGCTGGCATGCAAACTCTGCTACCACTAATAACACAATCAGGAATTCATTGCCAAAGATGAGCCGGAACCTAGATAATCATGTGACAAAACCTATTGAGTGATTTGCCGGATTTGTCTGAACCCCGTTGACCCAACCCGATTCAGACAGTGAGAATTCTACACGGTGATCAACTACTGTTACTGGTCAGTAGTTTGCGCATATGTTCATTCATCCTGTCTTAAGCGAGGTTATCAATTAACATGCCGCGCTTTACTGCTTCCGTCTTCGTTGGCAAACAAACTACCGCGGTCACAATTAGATTACAAGGAGGTGCGGTTCAAGATTTGGGAATCAAAGGGAAACTGAATTGCTTCACGGATATTTTACTATCAGCCGTAAATTGCAAAAGTATGAGGAACACGTAAATGAACTATCGTCTCCCGAAGTGCGTCAGCGAATAAGAGGAGTCATTGATCTTACCAAAATCTGATGAGTGACCTTCACCCATCATTTGGCCTCCAGATTGGTCTCCGGTTAAATCAACCAAACGCTGCTGAACATAGGACAAAGTTCGCCTCTACTGTGAAAGGACTGTTTATCAGATTGTTGAAGCAGATGAAAACAATGGCTTGAATTTTATAGTTCAATCTGTTTTGGCACTGAGAAGATTTGAACAAAACAGTTAAAAGAGGAACATAGGTAGATGCTAGCAGTTCGTATTGACTGGTCAATCCTAAATAACCAATAACACGGGAAAATTCGAAGTTAACATCTACATTAATTGGCAGGGTGTTATGAACAAAAACCAACAATAGCAAAAACGTCCAGTCGTGTGATCTGAATGACACTCACTGCGATTTATGACCATGGCAACCTCAGGTTCCCAAGGAACTGTTATTTACACACACCACAAGTTTGAACCGGTTTATCGCGGCAAATATTAGGAACCGTCGGTTGTGGTGGCGCACTATGATGATGAAGACTGAGGTCAAGTCCACATTATGGCCAGCTGACAGGATGTGTTGTCCGATCGACGAAGATGAGGGCTTATGATTCTCTGTGATTATAGTGTCCGGTCTTGAGACCTGTTTGTGAACTCACTTAGGTACATATTCCTTCATTCTTGAGATCTACCACTGATCGTCATTCAACTGTTTTGTCCAAATTACTGAAGGGATATAACTTTTAAATTACTAAGAAGATTATTCCATCCACTTGCGATGTACACGTTATGGCTAATTTTAACTGTAACTAATTCAACCTTGCCTAACTTCGTCAGAATTGTAGACCCATCGTCGGCACGTGTACACAAGACACCAATCAAATGTTCCAACACTTCCCACCGTCAACCAAAGTGGCTATTTCGAAGTAGTTTTATAAATTTAAATGACGCTGCAAAACCTCGCTCCTTTTGGCTAAGGTTGAAATGTCATTAACGTTCGGTCTATTATTGCGTTAGTCAACTGCTAAATGTGCCGAGGTATTTCGTGCTACTCTGTCTGTAGCACGCTACACTGTTGAACCTAATCTAAATGTATCAGTCACACCTGAAAACTTGGAACATTGATCTGGTGTTTTATCACGGTGATGGGATTTTTCCCTCTGGACAACAACTGGGGTATCATCTCTATGATTGATCAGATTTGACTGGCTGTTACAGCATGCTATGATCAGCGGCTGTGCTGAGGGCGACGATGGCAGTAGGTGATGACAGCTTCTGCAACTACGAATAAAACATGTCGGGTGCATTGTACTCTCAGTGAAAAAATGTTCGATTCTGACAAAAAGTCTTTTTAAACTTTGCACATTTTTTCGTTATTTTCATTAACAGCGATCACCATTTATACGCAAATGGTAAGTATAACGTACTAGATACATTAGTCTAAGTAGTGTGTTCAATGCTGAAATTTTGCAAGTTGACTGTCAGGAATAAATATAATGTAATTTCCGAGTTAAACAATAAAATTCGGACATTTTTAAACTGAACTTCTTGGCTGACGCTCGGTGCCGACGTTATTCAAATCTTTTCAATCAAATGGTTGTTTTTGTTACATAATTTAATCGTTCAAGTTGAACTTCTTGATCTGCATCGCCTTATTTTGTGACAGATGTCTATGAACTGTAAAATGAACAGTTGGCTTGAAACCAAACAATAGGTTGTTGAATGGGACATGACGTTTGTTCCAAAAGTCTGGCCACAATTACTAAGGGCTGACTGAGTCACTGTTTCAGTACTCACCAAAAGGTTCATTTTTGGGGAGTTACCTTAGTTTGCAAATCGATTTACTCCCTTGAGCTGATGAACAGATTGATACAGTAAGTTACAGAAGAGATGGACCGTTCACGACTCGTACGTGGTAACGGAGAGCTGTATTGATTAGAAGTAGCAAATTTAAAGTTTTAGAGGAATCTACGTTACAACCCCACCTGCCAGATGACAACACTGCCTATAAGAACAACCTCTCCAAGAAGAAGCAGATCGTTGACACATTTTATTTTGAGATGGGGAGGTTTTGTTCCAGATACTTCCCTTGAAGAAATGATCTTTGAAACACTATGTGCAACATATCTGGTGGGTTTCCATTGAGCGATCCTCTTTCGGAAAATTGAGTCAGATATTCGTTGTCTGACCAAATACGGCTTACTTTAATCGCACAGCAGACGCCTAGATTAAGTAAACTTCACATATCACTGAAAAAAAACAGTTTGATCTACTTTTGATGAGTAGTAGGGGATTTTGATTTTCATACAGATTGAACATCACCCGCAATTGATCGCAGCGAAAGTGGTTGAGTGTTCACATATGATAATTCGGTCATGCCTGATGTGAGGTCACTGGCGTAGTTGTAAACCCGGTTGCCTCATGAACAGCATGTCCGTGCTTCAAGTCCCGGCAGTGGCGATGATATGCACTACTGACGAGCTCTAATGAGAGCGAAACTCGAGTCTAGTGATTCTTTTCGAAAGGGGCCGACTGGAAAGTCTATCGGAATGTGACAGCTGCGATCAATTGCGGGTGATGTTCAATCTATATGATCTACATTTGTATACGCTGCACCCGAGTGATATTCGTTTTAGTGTGTGTGCTCACGGTCCACTCTAAAAAGGTCATCACTCTATTCATCAATAATTCGACTCAGCTACTGCATGCATGAACGCTTCGTTTGTACTCGAATTACTACACACGATCGTTGAACAAGTCAGAATGCAACAGTCCCTAGTTGATATACTTTCTTCCACAGAGATTGTATTTATCCAGATACTGCGACTAATTTTGTTGAGACTCCAGAAATAATAATGTTTGCATATCTTGTGTAATTTTCCCCATAAAATAGGCTTTTTTGAATCACTGGATCACATTCATTTGGTTTTATGAACAAAGAAGTCTTTTCATTTCAAAACGTAACAACTTCAAACTGTGCTCCTCGAAAGTGATTGCTTGTTAGAAAACGTCATCAACCAGGATAACTTAGTAATTCTTCAGTATTCATATAAGATGAACTTCACCCACAATTGGTCGTAGCTGTCGTACTCCCACAGACCTTACAGCCGGCTTCTTTCGAAAAGACTCCCTAAACTCAAGTTTCACTCTCCATAGAGCTCGTCACTGCCAGGACTAGACTTCCGGCCACGGTGTTCATGAGGCAACCGTGTTTACCACTGCGCCATTGACCTCACATTAGGTACGACCGAATTATCATATTTGAACACTCAACCACTTCCGCTTGTGAGTGATGATCAGGTTGCCCGGTCGTCTCGATAGGAAACACAGCTGCTGTCTGTTAACTCTAGTCAATGACCCCTCGACTAGGACTTCTCTCTAAGTTGAAATCACAGAAATCATTAACTTGTTGAGCGATATTTCGATTATTGATGAGTATTAGGGGACTTCGTTTTTTTCAGAATAACACCGTGCTTTTCTCTGGAAAGCCCTGTCACAGTTGTTTTGGCAATCGGTAAACATATCATAGTCTGATGAGTAATAGAGAATTTTCGTTTTCATATGGATTGAGCATCACCCACAGTTGATCGCAGCCATCGGATTCCCATAGGCTTTCCAGTCGGCCTCTTTCGAAAAGAAACACTAAACTTGAGTTTCGCTCTTGTTAGAGCTCGTTAGCCGCAGTACTAGTTCTCAGCTTCGCAAGAATATGCACTGTAGGCACTGACGAGCTTATTGTACAAACAGACCCGGAGTAAAGTTAACGTGCAGTCAAAGTCAAGCCGACAGAAATTTCGAACTTCTAACCACGTGATATATACTGTAGACAAATTTCAATATAATGGTATTTATGAGCTAAGCGCGCATCAGAAAAGTGTTCCGTGGCGTTTAATACAATTCCCAACCAGAATGCCATATATTCAAACTTTGGACATCATAAACTTTCCTACCCATGCTCAACTACGAGTTCTTTCATATCAGCACTTATCATAACGAAACCGATAGTATTTAATGTTACTCAAAATCAGGACAAAAGATTCAATACAATCAATCAGTAGTTTAACATCTCATGTCACCTTTTCAAGAAGGACTCTTGCTTGCCTTTAGGCTATTTGAACAGGCTTTGATCCGAATGCATTTATGCGATTTATTAAGCGGATAGCCATAAGAAATACAAAACACCTAGTTAGCTCTCTCCCTCTGTCACTCTGTAAAATGTTGACGTGTTACAATGAAGCTATTTGTTTACCGTATGTCTACTTGTAGTATTCAGTAATTTTAAATATTAAACCGATTGCCACTGAACGTGGTTTTATCCAAATCACCGCGTTGCATAACTACGTGGATCAGTGAGGAGGACAGTTTAGTAACAGGGGAAAAAGTTGTTTCTAAACAGATAATCCCATAACTTCGCGGCCGTAGTCTACGGGCGGAGACCGAAAAACCGGGTGACCCGCACACTGTTGAATGGTGATTTTCCAAGAGTGCCGTTTCTCGCAGAAGCTTGGACTAATGACTTGCATAGGATAAACAGTGAAAGTAATCGTGTAACTGACGTGACTTATGTGATAACTTACGACAGGAATCGGCAATACTAGAACCTATATTTGTTAGTGCAAACCGTTGCATACGTTGTTGGCCCGTGAGCTATTTGGTAAACCAGATTTTGATAATAAGACCCACAAACCTTGACTCAAGACTACACTGACGTCTTGAACAAATATATGCTGTACTGTATGAAGTGGTTGTTCGTTGTTCAAAAAGACAAAACGCAAAAACTGTGTAGACTGCAACCTCTCAAACAGTACCACAGTTGGTGCAACATAAACATTTCCGGTCAAGTGTGTAGCAAGCATACCTTTCAATAGAGAAAACTGTTTGTGATTAACGAACTAGCTGGAGACCACCATGTCGTCTTTACTTTCATGTACTGTATTATTGTTGTTGGTGCGAAATACAGACCTTCCCATCTAGACAGAAATTTTGTTGAGCCTGTGTTCCAAGGATCTCGATATTCCACCCTTCCAACTAGGTTGAATTTTCTAGTTTAAGCTAGCGGTCGAGATACCAATTGTCTCTTTGTGTGCGTCTGCTTTCAGATTTAGTCTAACTCATCCTCTTAAGGCAACCAATTCCCTGGTGGAATCGCCGCGCTGTAGCCATATTGTAATATACCCGATAAGAAGGAGAACTAGAGTTCGCCAGAAACCGTTTATCAAGAATATGTAACACCGATACAAGAATAAGGAAGGGGTAAGAAACAATATGGAACAATACCTCACTGTTCGCTCACATAATTTGCCCTCAGTTGGGGCTTCTTCTTCGAAAACTGCATAAACCGCGGACTCTGCAACAGAAGGGAGACAGAAAATGATTAACCGCGGCTTAAAATATACGATGCGCGTTTTCGCACTTCCGGTTTCACTTTGCAATATTTCAAAGTCTTGTTCCACCGGAAGTCGATGGGTTCTACTGTACATACATTGAAATTGAGATTTCTCCGGGCTCGCCTGCACAGACGCCCGGTGGGTCAATAACACCAGCGATAACGCAGATTCTCAGTCGCCTCCCTTAGACGATAACCACTTCTTGTTTGTTCGGTTGTTGCATTCAGTTAGTTCATTCGTCTGCAGGTGATATGGTGTCGTTCAGATGCGCTTGATTCCCAGCTGTTGCATACTTGTTCGAAATTCCTCGCTTTCAAAGCATGTTCCCTGATCTGTCAAGGTCGCCGTTGGTACACCGTGGTTTGCTACGAAGTGCTTTATCAACAAGTCTCCCAGCGTAGACGCATTTTGTTATCTGGGACGGCAATCGCTTCGATCCAGCGGGTGAAGTGTTCTGTCATGACCAGAACGTATTGGTTGCGCTGGCGCTCAGTAGAAATAGACCCATAAGACCCACAGACCAGAATTAACCGGTTTCGGATACTGGTATTGGCTTTAAGAGTTGCTGGGCTCCTCATCTTTGTTTTCCAGTAACTGACACTGCGGGCAGGCAAGCGTGTAAACCACTATATCTTATTTTACCTCTGGCCAATATGTACTTTGTTGCTGGAGACCTTACGTCCAAGTACATCCAGTGTATGCCACTTCATGGCAGTTTGCCACCAGTTTCCTCCTCGGCTGTCTCGGGATGGCTACCGTGTAAGAGTACGCAACGCAACGCTGCCACACCAATACGCCCGCACTGTTAAACTTAACCCTTCTCTATTGGGAAGCGATTATTTTCAGCTCCTCATCCTTAGTATTTGTTGACATCTTCACGTCTCTTGCCAGAGCGTAAATCACTTTCCGAAGGACCTTGTCCTGACGTTGTAGACGCACTAGTCTTTGCGGGTCCTGCTCCATTACTAAGTCGTTGATACCAAAAGTCACCTGGGGAAGTTCGTCCTCTATCTGCAGTCGAAAAAAGGGAGCGACGCAGTTGTTTGAAACAGGCACATGATTGATCATGAAATCCTATTTCTGTAACCGCACTGCCTAGCAGGCTAATTTCCACCCCATGTCCTTAGCAGACCTGACCTATTCTAGAGGTTCAACTTGATTTAATCTTGACCCACTATGATCGTTCGAGCTATGACTTGTCGGCATTAATCCTGAGTCCTGAGTTCTTAATGCAATTTTAGACAGCATCTGTATGGGCAGCAGGTTCCGATTATGTGTTACTATATGCAACAATATCATCTCTATATACCGCCACAATATCCAGTCGCTTTACGAGCTGGACCACCAGGCGTCGAAATGTGAACGGTGCCCCGGAATGGCCATACGGCATGTCCTTGAACTGGTACAGTTTTGTTCACCTGGAATGGGGCTTTCTCACGATTCGTGGGTTTGAATAGTACCTACCAGTATCCGGAACGTAAGTCCAACACCTTGAACAACTTCGCCTGTTGCAGCTTATCACAAATATCGGCAACGAACGGTATTGGTACGACTGTCTTGTGTTACTTCAGTCGGCCGTCTATAATCCATAAAAAGTGGTACTTCCCGATGGACCTTCTTACCAGGAGAACAGGCGATTTGTACGGACTGTTGGCTTCTTCGATAACATCCTCATCCAGCATGTTTGATAATTGCTCTTTTAATTTCTCTTCAAGGTGAACTGGCATCCTTAAATGACCTGTGATGTCAAAATGTTCCGATTGTTGGTATTTCATATGCAGTCCAGTTACAGAATCAGTACGGATCATCGTTGTTCATAAATACCTCCGCGTATTTTTCGACAGTGGACTGGAGCAAGAGAATAGCAGATGGGGAGTTCTACTTGGTTGACACTATTCTGTAGCTGTCCTGTGATTGTCAAAGAACCATACCTGGTTGGCAGCTTTTTGAGCTCCAGATCACTCGCAGCATCTTTTGCAGAACGGAAATTTGCTCCAAGGGTCGTTTGCCTTGTTTCTGGGTACACAATAAAGCGGAAGCTCACGATATGGCTGCCAATACGCAACCCACCTTCTTTCACCTCATCAGCCAACAAGTTATGACCCCTAACTGTCTTGATCACCGTATATGTTGGTTATACGTTTTGCTTCCCCTACACTAGCAATAAGCGAAACAGTCGTCCTGTATCGATCAAGTACTGCTCTATCTGTCCGCCCACTTCGACCCTTGTATGTACGGCCCCTCTCTTAATTGACCCCATTACTCGTTGACCCGCCCAACAACAGTAACTATCATGAAACACTATTTTCAGACCTTTTAAATCGCCGGGTTGGGCGATTCAATCGCGTAACCTTCGCCAGCTCACCAAGGTCCGTACATCGGGCGACTTGGGCAATACGGACTTGGTCGCGAACCGCTATTAGAAACCCTTCCATAAATTGTTTCGTTGAAAACATCGGTCAGTTTTGTGTGCACAGAAGGCGTTGGCGCAATCAATCTCCTTGCCGTGGAATTGATTGAACTATTAGCGTGTGAAAGGTCAGAACTGTGTGATCGGCTCATTCAATTGTTGTTGCTATACACAGTTTGTATAAAAATTGCTAGTTTTACGTTGGCGACTGATGAGAGCAAATCGAAATGTTAACATCTCGCGATATGTCTTCTCTCTGTTTTGACTAAACTATTGTTGTGATTCTTGATCCAACTGTGGTAGTACCTTATCCAGCAATACTTTCAGAGTGGCAACGAACATTGACGGATCAGCTCCTTCTCCTAGCCTGACCGTCTTGAACCGTTGAATGGCCTTCTGACAGTCGGCCTGGCTGTCAAACGCAGCCATCAACGCCCCCTTCGCAGCGGCCCACTTCATCTTCGCAGGACCCCTTTGCGCTGCGCCCAGCACCACTTTCGCCCTACCCTTCACCTATGTCCGAAGGGCAGCCAGCTTCCTCAAGGTCGGTCATGACTTCGGCCACTTCAGCCACGTCCTCGAAGTCCTCTAGAAATGACCAAACGTCTCCATTTCCGAAGGGCTGCAGCCTGGGTATCTTCGTTCCTCGCGTTCCTCAAGGACCCAACTGTTGTGGTCGTAAAAGACTGTTGGTATGCGAATCAGCTTATCGCATGAAAAACCGTATAGGCTACTTTGAAACATATTACCATGAACGCGTACACTCATTTGCGCGGCTGACGTGTATTCACACACATTGGGCATAAGACATTGTTGGTTGCCCCGATGTCACCTCTTCCGTAGTGCGTACACGCTGCCACAATAGTCGCTTCTGGTGCGTCGTCTTCCTGGTGTTGAGACTTGCCCGTTAGTTCCCGAATATACGCACTATACTACTCGCAAACAAAAGTGCTTGTTATACGACAGTAAAAAGTGAAATGTAAAGAAGCTTGGGGCTGTCAGAAGAAGTCATGTTGGAGACAAGTTTATTCAACTAATAAACCGACCAATGAAATAGTTTTGCATGAATTTACCTAGTGAAAACGAAGATTTATATATCGGTTGCCGTAAAACCAATAACAAGAACACTTTATTCATTTTAAATAGGAGGCATTGCAACAGTCTCAAGAAATCCAAACCGAGGGGAATTTAGTAAATTATAGGCAGAATCCAGTAACCCCATTTGAATTGAATTATAAGTGATATTCATCAGCAGTATATCTATTTGTTAGAAATTTCAAGAATGTATGAAATTTCTACGTGTTCTGTATGCACTCCAACAATATCACAGTTTTAACTGATGAATTGTGTAGATTGTTCAGTCACACACGGGGTGCTTATCCTTAATTTACCCAAGCCAATTCTCTTGCGTTCTTCATGTGTCTGATTTCAATTTCGTAGCGTCAGTTTTAACTTTCATAGTGTTACTCTTGTCACAGTAAAAGCATACAGCCTCCAGTTTTTGACTATGTTGAGTAATTTAATAGTGGCTTTTACGGTAGAGTAGTGCGTTATATTTTTGTGCACGTATTTACATCCCAAACTGAACTGGTACAGTGAGACGAGAGTAATGGAACACAAGAGAAATTGTGCCTCATCGCTGATGATTTTCCAGTTGCCGAACGAAAAATTTGCTACGCATTTAATTCTTATGGCGACTCCTCTTCATTTTTCTCCTAAGGTTTAATGAAAACTGTCACGGTATTAAGGTCACCTGAATGAAGTGGTGCCTCCTTAGTTGCTCACTGGTTTACCGAAACTGTCTACAAATACTACCGTAGTTGATGTCAGTTTTCCAACACAATCAACCGGACACGAAAGACACCCAGTTCACTAGTTTGCATTTTCTCATTCAGTCTTCAGTATCCTGCTGTACAGTACCCAAATAACATTAAAGTTAATAGAATCTGGCTGACTAGAATAATCTAACTGGCCTGCTCAAATCCACACTCGTTAACTGTAATGAAATCAGCACGACTGGAAATAATTTTCCTGTTCAACGAGGTTACTTGTTAGTAGACAAGCGTTAAAATCAAATTTTTCGGACCTGAGCAAGCATGAGTATCAGATACTGATGTATCAGTCCTTCTTTCTAGAAGGATCACATCTCACTGGTAACAACTTTGTCCACTTTGTGTGAAGTCTATTACTCGACATGACGCTAATGTGAAGGAAACCTCATTTACGTGACAAAGGAACATCAATCGCAATATCAACAAGCTAGGACAGATGAGTAGGGTGAACCATCAGGTATGCATTTGTATACACTGTAGTCATGTTATAACACGAACTTTGTTTATGTCTGTGTTCGTATGTGCCAAAAGATAATTACCCTGTTGATCATTCGGTTGAAATTGTCAATCGAATGGTGAACGCGAATAGCCGCGATTAAATCATCTGACGATGTGCACTTATACGCACCTTTGTAATCGGGTTTCCAAGCCAAACCATGACTGAATAGTGGTGGTTACTACTTTCTTATGTCAAAAAATATACAAATAAGGTTTTATTTGCTATAAAAACGAAACTATGGAACTGAAACAGTTATCTGTTTCTGGGGTGCACAGTGGAGATTAGTAAAACCAGAAGAAACGGATTTCCTGTTCTGCGAAATGAATAAATTCAGAAAGTTGGAAAGCGTTATTTGATCAGTTGACCGCAGACATGCTACAGTTCATCCGCTGATAGAAAGTTGAGGCGTGGATAAAGGGAGGGATGTTGATTATTCAACCATGTAAACAGAAACTTAAAAGGCAAGTTTTACGATTTGCTTTTGCGATCTCACCTAAACTGTTCGCCTACCAGCTGTGCACTGATACAAAACAATTGTGCTAAACTCACAATGGAACTGGGATACACTGATTTTAGAAACAGTAGTAAATATATGTCAGAGTACGGTATCATGTACGGTTGTCATCGAACTAATGAACACAGCGGATGAACAAACCGAAAGTTTAAAACCTCTCTTTAAAATGTGGTCGTATAATGACCAGAATAACTTTCATCAAATTGTATTTCACTTTATGAGGGCTAGTGCTGAAATTTGGAAGTGAAAGGTAATTTTTATTACACGAGTACGATTAATACGAAGTTCACTTTATCAGAATGCCATGTAATAAAACTAACACTGAGCAGTTGTCGTCATTATTCGCTGAATAGAATAAAAATCGGATTGTCTCAATGGAATTCAACAGGTATGAGTATGAACTGCAGACACAACATAAAGCAGACATCAATATTAGAAGAAAAAACCGAAAAGCGGTTAAAACATGGCAGCAGTATTATAAAGTTTGAAAATTTATGGAGCAGAATTTGATCAGAAAGGCAAAAGTAGGAGATAGCAACATGACAGTGAGGTAGAAAGAGTCAGTGAACAAAAATATCTCAATAGAAAGATAAATAACCATTTCTAGATATGTATGGAAGGGTTCATCTTCAAAAAGGTTGGTAACCGGTGGACCATGGTTCAGCTTCCAGCCAAGTTTAAATATTGTGCAAAGTAGTGTTTCGGTCAATTACTCAATCTTGTTACCGTAATAAATCTGTAGACCCCTAAGTGAGCATTGGACCTTAGACCCATTGGACTGTTCTAAACTAGACAAACATTCGACAAGTTTATCACGTTTTGTAAGGTCGTCCTTGTTATGAAAAGCATAGTAATAACCTACATTAGTCAACTTGAAGTAAGGCACGACCATGTTTCCTGGGGCAAATGGTTAACAGACGGATATAAAGAAGAGCATACTTTGGATAAATTTTGAGGGATACCGTGAACTACATAAAGAGATTTCAGCTTTGCAACAGGTTTGCTGTAATTTGCACCGCATGCAGACAAGGGAATGCATTGATTGTATTTACATGATGAAGAAATGACAGACGAACAGCAAGACATCTACTTTAGGATATGTGTGATCTGAATGAAGTTACTCGTCTTCCTTGTCTGAGCGGATACTTATTAGGCGATAAGTAAAATTCCGATTTTGATCGCGAAGTATTTCCTCCAAATTGGCTTGCGTATGGTTTTCCCTTTAATCTGAATACATCAGTGTAATTATTAGAAATGGTGTATTGTTGATGTGCGTTATTTATGTGGTTCAAGTGTAGGAATTCGTCTTACTGATGGATTCATCTTAAAATGTAGTGTTTTTGCATTACCTGCAAACAGTCCCCCAGAGAAGGAGACACTACTCATGTGGTGACAGTTGAAGGCTGTGACTGTTAGTTGCGGAGAGGTCTGTTATATTTGATCCAAACCTGATTCTATGAAACAACGAGTCCAACCTTTCGGTTGGAAAAATGATTTGTTACAAACTTTGAACCGTATATTCGTAGCTCGTTTTATATCTCATTAAACTGTGATGGCCATGAGAATTATGTTGTCAACTAGTTCTTATTCAGAAAATTTGAACTCTAGTATGTTCAGAGACGTTATTGTTATCATATAGAACTCTCGTCGTTTATCTCGCATGCTGGAATGGATCCTGTTTTTGAATATAGCAACTCGTTTCAGATTAGAGACATCCAACTCGACATGGGGACGTAAATGGTATTTTTGCGGTCACTGTGACAGTAGTGTACGGATTTGACTGGCTTCCGTACACATATATCCAGTACATAAATATGGGCTGTGATTAGACACTCGTTTACATCCAACAGAAATAGCCTTGTCATCAGTTAGTGCACACAAATCCTACTACCACACTTCATCATGTTTCTTCCAACCGATTCGTATTTTTAAAGTGTTGCTGTGCGGACTGAAAAAAATCGACCGAATTTGTTTCTTTGTCTTGCTGGATAAAATAGTCATAACTAATTTACTATATTCGGAGGGTTTAATGGTTGCGACATCCGTGGACAATGAGCACATTCAGACTTCAGTTCTCGTCTGACAAAACAGTAAGACGTTGTTGAGTTTCTTACTTTCAACTGACAACAATGACTAGAAAGTAGGATTATTCGTAACGTAGGCAATATAAGCTAACTGGCCGAATATGAAATAGAGGATGCAGTTGGGGCAATTTCTGAACAAATAATTTAAAATGTCTCTTGTCCAGAGATGTCGTTTAAGCATAAAGAGACAGATATAAAGGTGATATCTGAGGTTTGTTGGAATCAGTTTTATTTTATGACAGTTTTGTCCGATTGCATGATCGACAATTGTCTGTCTATAATCAGATTTGGTGCCTTTAGTCTGCTTCAAATTTGTGGATCTTCGACAGTGTCACGACCGATGCTCCCGTAGTACATTGTGCAGTAGATACAGTCACTGTTGCTATTCCACCCTTTCCTGAGATCTAAGTGATTTTGATGTATAGACACATCACACATCACCTCAACCAGTTATCACTCAGAAGGGAATAAGTTTTTTTGATTCACCGCATATAATACTGAAGTGTCAGTAGGTCGTCTTCTATCAGCATGCATTGTGGATACAAAAATTACTCATCCCTGCTTGACACTCTTCAGACTCGAAATATGCTGGCAACCTACGGAAAAATTGCATTTGTCTGTGTTCAAACTGAGTTTCTGTGGTTAGGTTTTCAGACTTTATACCAAGATACCTTGAGAACGTTTCGGAGAAAAATTTACAAACACTTAAACTGTGTATTCTCAACTAAGCCTGCAGGAAAATGTTTATACCTTTCGACCAAACATATCGCTCCTTAAGACGTTATTGTTTACAGGATGTGCAATTAAGTCGTCGTAATTATTAATAGCGACGATCGTGTCACACCGTTCGAACCGTTGTTCTGACGTTTCGTGATTTGTGTGATTAGTTGATAATTTGATTCACTTCCGGTAAACTTGATTCTTTTTCCACTATTACGGTGGTACGTCAGTCGGCCACGGCAAAACGGGACTCAAGAGACGATCTAATTTCTGTTCGTCTGCATACTGTCTCAGAATGCCGAAAACCTTTGAAAAGTTGATGCATTACAATTTGTGCAGGCAACATTTCCTACCACGTGGTCACCTTTAAGCCTGTGTGAGGTATTTGAGACACTTCACAAAATCCTACTAGTGTATTTCGAAGTTCATATGCACCGTCATGTTTCGTATGTTAAGTCTAATGGGTTATTTCTTGTGCTCAATGAACTATACAGTCCCCTTCATTCCCCGTTAAATTAACAATGTGAGTATTCACGAACATGGTGATCACATAGGAAATAAGAATATCTCACAAATCTACAAACTGACAAATTTATGTGTTAAGATATTTAAAAATTCATCCGGTTTCAGTCTTAATCTATAGATTCGGTTACCAACACAATTTGATTCATTAAACGTTTCATAAACAGCTTAAATTTGATGAACAGAAGTACGTGGTTAACATTGTCGGCAGCACTTGGGCAAATGGGCAAAATACCCATGAAACAGCAATGGTGGACCAACTGACCTGGAATGATTCCTCATGATTATTTAGATATGATAAGTTAACAGATTCAACTTACTAAAATACTGTTGTTGTCGTCACACATTGCTATGGTTCTGTGTCACACAGTAAACGTTTCTTACCTGCAGTCCACACCCTCTCATTGAAACGATACTTTGATAAGTTTTGTAAGAGACGTTGTAAAATCATTGGAAAAATATGGTTAAGAACGGATGTTTCCATAACTTCTACATAAACCTACTTTCGCCCTTTATGTCAAACGAATTTAACGTCTTATATGACTGGCCACATTAGGCAGAAAGCACTGTTTTACACCGGCCAAGTGTCCACGTAGCTAGCTGAATTCAGTTTAAGTAGTCAGATCGACGTTGTAGTTTTTACCAGGGATAAAATCAGTCATTGTTTTACCGTTTAATGCATCGAAAATTTGTTTTGCTTTCACCGTAGTCGATGGTCGGACAATTCTCAGTAAGTGAGTATGGTGCAGTTTGCCATATACTTTGGTTAGTTAAAGGGGTGCCAGTCCTAGGGTTGTTTACGAATGACTATATCCTCCTTGATCTAAACTCTGTTATTCTAGGTTGAACATCACCCATAACCGATCACAGCCTTCGCATTCTCATAGACTTTCCAGTCGGTCCCTCTCAAAAAGAAGCACTAAACTCGAGTTTCACCCTCATTAAAACTCTTCAGTAGTGCATATCCTTGCCACTGCCGGGACAAGAACTCCTGCCACGCTTTGGTGAGGCTATCGTGTTTACCACTGAGCCATTGACCTCACATTAGGCACGACGGAAGAGAATGTCGTTGTTGTAACCTACGCTATAACATAATAGCTAATCATTAGCATTTGTTAAGCAACTTACTCAAAAAAAGTCGTTTGCCGTGATGACTGTAACACTTCCAAACATGGATGCCTATCTTCATATGTCATACAAAAGTGATGACACCATAATTCCTTTGAAAATTCACCCCACGAAAGTTATGGGTTGCACTTTGTACACGGTCGTGTTGTTCATCACCTTCATCTAACCCACTAGACCCCCGCTGAAAACAGCTAACGCTCAGTGTCAATTCTTACATTCCTGATGGAGTTGCTTGTGAATGTCAATCTACTTATGTGTACGGAAATGAATGCCACTTAAACAATGAGGTCAAAGGGCGCAAACTATTTTTAATACATAAACCGGTCACGGGTATCACAGTGGCTCAATCTGCCTAGAACAATTTGGCACTTTACGAGTAACAAAGTCATCCAATCCTCACCATTACTCGCGTTTGTCAAGGGCCTGGATTTAACGTTTCTGAAAACTTTGCTCGGCCATTTCAACCCTAATTGCAAACACAGCCACTGAAATCGTCTAAACAGTGTGCTGAACGTAGTTAGGTGACTAGATTCTTCACCCAACACCAGCTGCCACTATACGGAAGACAAGTTAATTTTTGAAATAGCTTAATTCGTGAATACGGAGTACAACGTTCAACAGACTGGCGTTAGTGCATACGCGAGTAACATAACATTTTTAAAAAGTTACTCCTGTTTGATTTACTAAACCATTAAATTCGTCTACTGGTGTCACTACTATCAAACCCAGTAAACAGTTCGACTGATTATTAAGATCGTACCGGGTGGCCAACAAAACTCCTCCAAAGGGTTTAACAAATGATGCAATATACTTGGAAACAGACAGACCAAAATTAACTGATTTACAACCCCAGACGAAATGAAACATAAGAGACTTCTAATCAAAAAGCGGAGAATTTTCCAACGTATAAATCAAAATATCATATTGGAAAATCACAAAATCTATCGTTTGAATGTCAGTCAAACCAAATACTGGTGTCAAATCACCTTTTGTAGCAAAAGCGAACCGTAATATATGATTTCTCTCATTTCGAATTATTGATCAGCACACTTGTTTTCTTCCATAACTGGGTCTTTGTTTCATTCTGTATTCAATGTTGAGTATCAAAAGGCTCTAAGAACTATGCCTGAAGATAGGCTGCTGGTATAACATTCTCAGGTGCACCAAAATCTACATGACATTACCGTCGTACACCTTCATCAAGAAGCTTGGTGTGACTCCATTTTCGTCCAGGTGCTTCTAGAATATTATTAAATATTTGTTGGAACTCTGCTCACTGCTGACTCTGATGAAGGATGACTTGCGTTGATTGGTAAAGTGGCTTTTCATCCGACACAACATCCAGACTTATCAAAAGGCGAAATGTCACTCTTTCTGTTGTTCGTTTTTGTCACTGCAAAAGCGACCGCGTTGTATTGCGAACCTCGCTTGTGGTTTGCCAGTCACGTTAAGCTACGTCCCGCCTCCGTCATAAAGGTAATCTATATTCTGCTTTGCCGTGGCTTTGCTGTTGCGAAAGTCAATGCACTGAATGATCGTTAACTGTCTTACCCTCAACAGTCTCACAATCACTTGCGTAAGCCGTTACCCTTCCTTTTGCTCATAGGCTGAAATCGATCAGCCGTTTTGTAGTTGGCCTGCAAACGAGCAGGCAACCACCACAGCCAAAGAATGGGTAATGTCCTGATCGCCAAAACTCACCCGATCACTTATACGACTGTCCTCCGCACAATCTAAAAACTGTAAACTGTGACCAGCTCCTTCAGAGTCGTCATGTACTGGTTGATAGGTTCTTTCTGATGGCGTTTTCTTTTGAAAACTGTCAACGCTCAAATATCTCATTCGTCCAGCCAGAGCAATAATTTCCGAATTTACTAATCACTGTACTCCGACACTTCTTACCTTCATATTCAGTGGAAGTCAAATTTACTAAGGCCTATCTGATTCTGACTTTACCACAGTGTGGTAACATAAACAGTTAATATTATTTCGGCCCACCAAACAAATTGCTTAATATAACAAAACAGTCAAACTTTTACTTCCATCAATGCAGTGCTTCGGGTAATCGACAACTCTCCGTCAAGTCTCAGTGGGAGCAACTACAGCTGTACCGGATAACTTGTCGTGGAACTCACCTGCAGGCTTCTTTGTGTTCTCTGATACCCTGTCACGCGTTTGGTTAACATTTCGAAAAGTAGGAACAACAGTGATCTGGGCGACACTAAACTATCCAACAATGTTTACATTAACTAACACTAATAGGCAAAAACCGTGTTACTTTTTGATCGGCCTGTTCTTTGTTACGTTTCATTACCTTGAATGAGACAATCTAAATGTTTAGATTCGACGCGTATCTGGACGAATTTTCTCACAAACAAATGTAGTTACTGATCGCTGTTTTTGAATAGCTGGCACCAATCAACCACAATTCAGTGAAAACAACTTGCGCGTCAGCACTGATTGACTGGACGTTTTCAATGAGGATACGGCTCCATTCATTCTCATTGCAGCTGAGAAAGGCAAAATATGAGCAGTGTGCATCCAGCTGTGAAACAATTGCGTTTTGATTGAGCGAAGCGTCGTGCGATTTGATAACTGTAGAGGCTGATGAAAAATGGTCAATTTCCACTAAGGGATTGTAGCGTCTTATCACTCGGAGCAGCAATGATTTGAGTTAATGATTTAGTAAATACATAAAGAGGTAGAGAATGATGGAAGCGTTTTTATGTTGAAAACCACTGCTAAACAAATATAACATTGATACATCTATAAGTGGTACTTGGGAGAGCGAGTGAGGAGCCATGTTCTATCTAACAGTTGCGATGAAATTATTCAACATATTGTATTCCATCAAGCCAATTATTTTGTTTTCGGCTGCATTTTATGTATATGGGATTATCAGTATGTTGACATACTGTCGGGATAAAATTTATGATCTCGACCAGTGGGAGTGAACAACCTAGAGTTTCTGTTCTGCTAGATACTCTAATATTTTTAACAGACGAGCCTAGATTTATAGGCTATTAGGGTGATCAGAGAAATCAGATAGTTTAGACAGTTTCCAGTAGTAACCAACAACAGTTGGCTGTACAGGTGCACCTTAGACGTGACATTATAGTTGACTCATCATTCATTAGAACGAGTTTCGACTTGCTGTGATGGAAGCAGCAGAAGGCACACCGAGACAATGAAGAGATGACAGGTTTAATGAACTTCAGCGAATCTGTATCTAGTAACCAGATTCAAAGATTCATCACTTTGTAACAACAATTTTATTAGCCGTCCAGCAATACCCCAGTGTCATCGCACCACCGTAAACTAATGTCTAGATTAGATAGGAGCAGATCAGCGCATTGTGCAAGCACTGCTCAACAAGCACTCAGAACTGCTTGTCGACTGTGTAGGAGCGCAATATGCTAGTATTTCTTCACAGTTTCTGCGAGTAGGTCCCCAAAGTAGCCAGACAAAAGGGGTTGCAGTTTTGGGAAATATACCTGCAGGACGGTGAGGAGATTGGCCACGATGTCTTCCCATCCATGACATACACACAATCACGTAGTCAAGCAAATGGTGACGACAGCTTCTTGGATTAGTCCACGTCGTGATGTCGCTCGCATCCAACTGGAATCGGGTGTTTTGACAGCTAGGTCGTGAGTAGCAAACAGGTGGAGCAGACGACCACCGTTCTCGTTCACTGAACCACTGCCAGCCAGATCACCGAGTCGTGCTCAACTTGAGCGTTCAAGTCACGCGAAACAAACAGTCGGTCCCTCACTGGTGGCAGAAAATTGATTATAGAACCTGTCCTTGGTAACACCAGTCTGACAATGATAAATGTGGCACACTCAGCTGGACTGAGTCGCAGGCGCATATACAGCATTCGAGGGCTGATTCCGTGCGGTTCGCCTATCATCAAAGCATTGATGTCATCAGCGACTGCTCCCGAGCACCGTCTGTCGGTGACCTATCCTGTAAAAGGTGTACCCAGCACCTGCTTCTCGTAAATTACTCCAGTCCACAAAACTTATCTCTATCAAGGCTGCTACGTCCATCACGATCAGTGCAATGTGCCGTCCTGGCCGTCCTTTGGAGATGCATCGATCCAACAGTGTGTGCACATCACATACTTCAACACAGAGCGTCTTGCATCCCCGGGTCTGTCTCATGTTGGTCTTCGGGTTACTGAGACTTGAGTGAGCATGATCCGCTCAAGGAGGCACGTTGGGGGCATAGTATGAGAAACATCGTTAGTGTGAGTGTCTGGTAGTAGCATATTTTTGCCTATCCACTCTGCTATGTGCAGCAGATAGGGCGACCCGGTTTGTCCTGCGCAACGGTCGATGCAGTGTGGTATTTGGTTTATTTTGTAACATCTTGTTGTGTGTCGGCTTCAGTTACCTCCAGGACATCCTGACTTGGATAGGAGAGCGATTAGCGTCCTCAACCAAAGCCTTTGGCTCAAAAGTTTGTACCCCAACGCAGCAGATGACGCACACACACACATACATACGCATTAGCATCAACCACCTAGAACAGGCTCGACAGTCAAAACCCAAGACATTCGGCACATTCACGTAGGGATAATAATGCACAAACGAACCGATCACACACACACACACACAAATCCAGATCAGGCAAAAAGGAAAGTATTAAACTGAACCAAAACATAACACACTGACACTATACACAACGAATGCATGTGTTTTCGTCTGACTACTACCCTTTGACCAATCTGACATGGTTGAACCTGTAAGGACGGAAGTGGCAGTGAGCCCAGCCCGCCGGATCAAGACAATACACAAGCCTGACCACCATGCAGAGGTAGCAGAAAAGGTCAGGGACACCACACACACACACAATGACTTATATGTTGTTTTTCGACGTGTACCGTATGATTTAGGGAAACTGTCTTGTTGAAGCAATGCCGGTGCACATTAACCGAACAGAGACTCATACAATGTTTACCTCCTTTAGTGATTACGAACTGCACGGGTCACAGAATACTCCAATATAAATAACAGTCCCCACTAGATTTTTGGCTGTCAATGCTCTCTCGGTTTTGGTGTGGACTTCTCCAACCTAACTCAAACTGTTCAAGAGAAGCTGACTGTTACTAGATCGCGTTTATATTGTTGTATCAGTTTTCTACAAAAAATCGTTGTTGCACATTGTTGCATTTGATGGTCCATTATAGCACACTTCAGATCTCCTGCGGGGCACCAGCAGTCGTGAGCAACCGGGCGCGTTTCACATGCTAGTGCGTCTGGTTGTTTTACCAAAAGCATAAATGACTAACTGGGTTGCCTATTCCTCGCAGAAAAGCCTGAAAGAGAGTATCCAAAATAGCATCCCCAATAATCACAGCTCAGTGGGATTTGTTCTTTCTGGCTTTTTTAAGACAAGTGAACTACTTTGAGAATCCAGAAGTATCTGAATATCCGGATGAAGAAACTGAGTATCAGTGTTAACTGCTCGCCAAAGAACTTTAAAAATAGTTTACACGGCCTGTATAAAACGTAGTAATATAGTGGAAAATCTTTGTGATAAAAACCTGCGACTTCACAATAATAGCATATATCCGAACTAATTGACGCTTAATTTAAGATACGACATAGATTACCGTTAGAATATAGACGAGAAGACCGTTTAGTGCAGCCAACTCAGTTTAACGGTATGTTAATAAACTGTTGTAGTCAAGATGATCGATTGCAGCGGTGAAACCCCAGTTTTCTTCTCATTTTTGAGTCCGGAGTGTCAAGGAAGTACGAATTCCATAGCCCAACTGTAACTCCTTAAAACTACAACACGCCTAGTTAGAGTGGATGACAATTATGATTACCGAAGTCGTTCGTTTATTTCCGGTAAACAAATCGAACTTACCTTTGTGTTCACTAAAAGAAGATTAACTTTTCTTCAATCCAACAGCGTCAAGTCACAATTCACACTTGAATTCTTTCCGGAACCAAACATCCTGAGATTCGTTGGTGACACAAGGAACCAACAACTTATCCATCAATAGATCCTTCTTCATCTCTAAGCTAGTGCTGTTAAAACCAAAGACGAACACAGAATCTGGTATGTGAAGCCAAGCCAACAATTCAGATATCTTCTTAACTTCAGTGGGTCGTAGCATAACTAGTGAGTGTCTTGCTGCCCTGTTCACAATACTACTATGAAATGGGCGTGGTGGTACACAGTTGACATGAAACCTACTTCACGTAATCGTACGTGTTCACAAACTAAGCTATACTCAAAATCCAAAGGCAAACCAATTGACACCCTACTTACACTCCCATTCGAAATGTATTAGCACTGCAGAGAAGATAGAATGAACGGATGCAACTAGTTGGCTCTCAACGCAGTTGATAACTTAGGTCCGAATACACCGTGCATTCTAATACAGTAAGATTTTTTGTATTCTAATACGTCGAATCTTTACATCCTAGGGTATCCCTAAATAATTGGGACGCATATTAGTCATAAAGTTTTACCCACCACGCTGTGTGCACGTTCTAGGATGACATTCGTGAAAAAGCAATCCGTCGTACTCTTGTATCATTTCTCTATCGCTTTTTTTGTCACCCATAATGGCATATTCTCAGCTGATGATATTTTGTTACCTATTTCTCGAGGGCTTGTTTTCAACCATAACAACAGATATATACACAATGTTATTTTTAATAAACTTGTCCGATATATTACTTAGACAAAAGTTATTCCGGTGTGTCCGAAAGATAATAAGTGGCATTTTCACTTTTTCAAAAAAATCAGAAATAGCTGCGACAGGAGTTCTCACACGGCAGACATCGACTTCAAAGTTTAATGAGTACTGCCTATACCAAAAACGTGAATAATTCTGATTTAGGTTTGACATTCCTGATCATGGCCTCATTGTTGGTTAGTTGTTGAAGAGTTACATTTTGTCATTACTGTGGCCTACCCCAATTGGTCCGGTGAGCAGTACGGAGTTTTCAAGACCAAAACACAGTATGCACTTTTGGAGAAGCGAGCTGAGGTCAAAATGATAAAACCTTAGTCACTCTCCGTCGTTCAGTTTACCACAATCATCGAACCCTCAACAAACATTTGTATCAAAATGAGAGTGACTGTCTGTTAGTCTATCATGCCTTCGAAGTACGTACCTGATCGATAATCGCGCTTATTTCTTTCTAATATTGACGACTGCTGGTTGGTCACGCATCTGCTGTTCTGCTGCTCCTCATGTAGAGGACGAATAAGCAGACGGGCTGAGTCATGCAAAAACCACTTGGTATCATATCACATCACAATCGTTCGTGAAACAACTCCCCAACCTTTACAATTTTTGAACCAGTTAATTAGAAATTTTCTAACTCTCCCACGTTTTACAGATGGGACAAAGAAACCTACATGTTCATGTAAAATTACTTATCAAAATAATGAGAAACCGCCTCCAGCCTGTTGATTCGTGATAGATCCATTGTCTTTGAAATGGTCAGTAATAACATGGGCTGCTTAATGCTGCTGTTGCCAAAACCATTCTCGTCGACTCATTAGGTTGAGAAAGATTGAAAACAGCTCTAATAATAAAAGATCGGCCAGAACTTCCACACCAACACGGTGATATTAGAACGATGAATGCAATGATCTCAAATTGAATACCATGCACCGAATACAGAGTATTCGGCTGACGTTCCATAAACCAGCAAACTGTCTTAAAATCATGGATTTCTAGTTAGTAGCCTAGTGATACCTCAGATGCGTCATGCAGACAGAAAGTTAAGTTCGATAATTTGTGAGCGTCTTGAAGAATGAATGCTTTGAAGGGAAACCGAGAAAACATTAACACTAACAATACCATCATCATCGTCCTATTATTATTATTATTATTAACGACAACAAAAACAAAAAAGCAGCAAAAATACCTCAGCAGTACATCGGGATTGAACGCAAGATCTCCAGCAGAATATTCATTAGGCCGAAGCTAAAAGGCTACAACGATCACCTAACAGTTTTATGCACCTGGTGTATACGTGTACAGGACCAGTATAGGTTTCACGAGTAAAGAAGTTAGAAGCAAGACCTGAAAAATGGCAGCAGTCAACTAATGAGTTCCGAAAAGAAATCAATGCTGTAAACGAAGATGGAGATCTTACTAAAACTCAAATTGTCGAAGAAATAAGAGTAGCATTACTGACCAACATTAATATAACCCATTGTTCACATCTATTAAGACGGTGTGTGAAGAACGTATCTCGGTTGGGAACAACTATCGTGAACAATACCAACATCCTGAACACACTTCCAAGTGTGTGTAACTGATGACATCA